>WAAD01001073.1:8952-21224 GCA_013389945.1 Fregata magnificens
AAAAATCACCAGCATAAGGGGTGATGACATAGTACCGAGCAGATAACTAAGACCTTAATAACGAAGGCACAGTTTGACCCAGTCACAATTTCACATAATGCATAACTATTACTACTACTTTATTATTATTGTTATTATTATTATTATTATATGATATATAATCATAGAATCATTAAGGTTGGAAAAGACCTCTAAGATCATCAAGTCCAATCATCAACTAACACCACCATGACTCCTAAACTAGGCCCTGGAGTGCCACGTCTACACCTTTTTTGAACGCCTCCAGGGTTGACGACTCCACCACCTCTCTGGGCAGCCTGTTCCAATGCCTAACCACTCTTTCGGTAACGAAATTCTTCCTGATGTCCAATCTAAACCTCCCCTGACGCAACTTGAGGCCATTTCCTCTCGTCCTATCGCTAGTTTCCTGGGAGAAGAGTCCAACACCCGCTTCCCTACAACCTCCCTTCAGGTAGTTGTAGAGAGCTATAAGGTCTCCCCTCAGCCTCCTCTTCTCCAGACTAAACAACCCCAGTTCCCTCAGCCGCTCCTCATAAGACTTGTTTTCTAGACCCTTCACCGGCTTCATTGCCCTTCTCTGGACATGCTCCAGCACCTAACGATATTACTTCTACTTTTAAAAAAGACCACTAATGTCTTCCTCCTTTCAAACAGGTACTAACAGCTAACATACTAACTTTTATTACTTTTTTTATATATACACACACAAACACTCATCCATTCTAATTTGAAATACCTGGAGAAGCAGAAAGTGGCAGAACAGATAAATTACGCCAGTTTAATATTGTCCAGCCTCACCTAGTAGAGAATGGCATATAAGGAAGAGAATAGAGTTCGGGGGGGAAAAAAAGCAGCAAGAATGATGGCTACCAGTTTTGCGATATGCATGATGCTCCAAAGGGATCAGAAAGAGGCCGTCAAACTCATAATAATAAAAAAAAATAGTACTCTGCATGTGACCTAGGATTTAAATTCATATCCTGCTGTTTTAATAAAGAGAGCAAAATGAGAAATGGTACGAGCGTACATCATAGAAGTAATCTATTTACACATTATGAAAAGTCATAAATCTATACCCAGGAACAGATGCAGATACAAGAATCACACCGAAAAGCAAACACAATAAGCTGGTTTCAAATCTTGTCATCTACTTCTATGAAGGCTCACAAATCTTTACATTATTTCACAGAAGGTCTGCCTTTCTCAGCTTGGCCAGCTCACTTAATTCTCCTTTATATTACTCTTACTAGCACTGGTTTTTATCCACATTCCCTCACTTTGTTACAAAGGAATCATATGGAAAGACCACTGGAAATTCGACAGCTCTACATTCAATTTTGGAAGCTGCTCAGTAAAAACCAGAGAGGGGGCAGAGACAGCAGAGGAAATGTCGAGCACAAACAAGAACTATCGGTAAGGCCATGCCTTCCGAGAGCACCATTCACTGCATGAGGCAGGGGTTCTACAGAAAAAGATGGAGCCAGATCATATAATTATAATGTTTCAATCTGCATAAGCACAACGAAAATAATTTAGTGTTGAACAAGCAACTGTACCCATCCTTTAATTGGTAACTTTTTGGATGTACTTTCCAACAAGACTGTTGAACGAGAGATGTCATGTATTATAAAGGCCACCTGCGGCTGTTCTAGAATTTGTGCAGAAGCCAGTTGGGGCAGAACAAACATCCACCCACAGGAGACCACTGAGCTTCATGGTTAAGAGAGATTATGAAGAGCCACCAAACAACAAATACAGAACAGAAACTTTCATTGGGGAACATTAAGGGACAGAGGTTGAAGAGAAGGTAGCATGTTTACTTTCATAACATCCTTTAACAGTAACTTGCTGATTCAGCCAAAAGAGGAACTCTTCTGTATTTAGGGCAGTATAAAACTGTGCAGATTAGCAATTACCACACAAGGTAACACCTTAGTTTCTCTCTGCTAACTCATTTGTGAGTCTATGCCCCAGGCAACACACAGTTAGTAGCAGGACTGGACTGTGGCTCATGGAAGTATGATTTAATCATGAAAAGCTACATCTAGCCCTATAGCACAGATGGAGAGAGAACTGGAGAATCAAGCAGACCGGATACGAGAGAGATGGAATTTGCACAGCTCTTTTTTTCCTTTTATTCTTTGCCTTTTCAGATATGCTCATTTGTCTCTGACTTACTGAA
Source organism: Fregata magnificens (assembly GCA_013389945.1). Taxonomy (NCBI): domain Eukaryota; kingdom Metazoa; phylum Chordata; class Aves; order Suliformes; family Fregatidae; genus Fregata; species Fregata magnificens. Next base: position 11,156 of record WAAD01001073.1, read on the forward strand.
GTCTTGGACACTTTTCTCAGACCAAGATCTGTAACTGGAATTCAGTGCCAAGGGCAATGGGAAGTCCCCAGTCTGGGCCTTACAATAGAAGCCAAAGCTTACTGAAATCAACGAGAAAATAACCAACTTTCTTCTTTACTAAAGGAAGTCAGACCATTTGTTTCAATGCTCCACTTCTCCCACCTCTCTTGTCTGGGGACAACAATCACCAACAACTTTTTCTGAAGTGTTCTGAGAAATGTTTCAGTTCAATACCGGCTACTAACTGAGAACTCTGAGAAGTTACATAAATGAGACACTATGGAAAAGACTAAGAAAAAAAGAACAGCATTACTGACAGCATCACTTATTTTTCTGAAGTACCTCATTCAAGCATGTTCTCCAATTTATCAATAATTATTAGACACATTACTGTTAATTTCTTTGTATTTACTGTCCCCATTACAATCCATACCCTGTCAACTATACAAGACATACTCCTTGGTTTCTTACCTTTTTTCTCCTTGCTGTTCTGAATAAAAAACCAAACCAACCTTTAATACTGATCTGATCTGTCTGGGGTCGGGGGAGGAAAGGTAATCCCACAAGTCTGTTTTCTTCTTTTCTTCCACAAAGTACCAGTAAACACACGCTACTTCAAAAAGAGCTACTGTTTCAGATTATCACTGCATTGGTCAACAATCAAGCTACTTCTAACTCTAAATAAAAGTCTACAGTTCGAGTAAATTGCAGATCTTGGTCAAATTAATCAAATAGCAAAACATATTTATCTTCCAAACAATCTAACACACAGATGACACCAGAAGAGTTTTGAAAGGTCAAATAAATATTTACTCAATCTTTGGGCATATTTTGCCATTTACCACGTATTTGCTATTTCACAGAAATCTTGCACCTATCCAAATTAAAACAAAATTTCAAATGAAATAACTCAAGAATTTATAAATTATTCTTCTTTTCCATAAGATATAAAAGAAAATAAATCATGGCATTAAGCAATAGACAAATACCCATTCCACAGAGCATTCAAAAATATTGTCACACAATTTTTTTTTTAAAAAAAAAAAGCTCTAGACAAAACAGTCCAGACATAATGTCCTTCTATTTTTATTGAACAGTTCTTATATCCTGTTCAAGCAGTTATGAGTCACCAAAAGTTGTGTTTGATATAAATGATCTTATGTGAAATATGTATTTTAAGCTGTCAATATAATTAATTTCAGCTTAAATGCTGGGATTGATTGCACCCACAGTCATGGAGTTCTTGAAGTCTTAACCAGTGTTTTTCATTAGGAGGGAGAGGGCTTTGAGCCCTAGAAACAAAACAAACATCATTGAGGTCTCTTCCGATTACTTTGTATCATATCTTACCATTTTTTTCATATGTTGGCCTGAACTCTCAAAAAAACCTACTTATTCATCCACCTGTACATTTTTCATAGAAAAGTGATTGTTAGAATAACTACAAAGAAATAATTTATTTCTATAAGATCTCAGAGCCATACTCAAAGATCCTATACTCAGTTTGTACATAATGAAGAATAAAAATGCGGACCTTGCCCTGAACAACTTATAATGTAAATACACGAAGGAAATAGTGAATAAATGTAACATGAAAGAGAAGTACAAATACAGAGGTATTTGTGTATAGAACTGCACAACAGGAAGTAGACAGATGGCATGCTAAAACCACAAGTTACCATTTCTCATAACCATCACTGCTTGAATGAGGCATTAGAAGATGGCAATATCACGGCGTTGGAGATCTAAAGCATCAGAAGGAGCACACACAGACTGAGAAAACTTCAGGAAGTGGGATGATGGTGACTAACATACCACCTTGACAGGAAAAAACCTACCTCTCACTACTGAAAGGGAAAGCAGTTGCAGGGGGGTTAGGGGCAAACAGAGAGATGGCATCATCAGATAAAATAATGACAATGTTTTCAGCTTTGGGAAAAGCTTTTTCATTTTCTGAGCTATCATTCCAATAATTTCTGCAATACAGACAAGAGTTTTATTTGAGCTAATAGATATGAAAAAATACCTAAGACTTATCCGTTGCCCAGACACAAGGACTCAAAATAGAGCTGAGCAGAACTGGAAAGCTAGGTCATAGGCCTGAGTAATCCTAGGACAAGGCAGTGGCATTATTCACCACACCAAATAAAAATGAGAGGAAGACTTGAATTCCCTCAACATCAAAGTGTAATGAATGCTTTTTGAGGCTTGTAATGATGCACTTTTTGGTATTTCAATTTCTAGCTCAAAAAAAGACTAAGCATAATGGACATATTAGAAAACACACAGATTTTTCAGCCAAGGAAAGCTAGATACATACAAAAATATCCATCATATTACCAGCCTCCAGTGACTAAAAGTCATAAGCCAAGCACTCATCAAATGCCTTTAAAGTAGCAAATATTCTTTAAAGATTTTTTTCATTTTCCTTTCATTTCAGGCCTTTCGGGTACACCTAATTCATTCTCATATCAAGCCTTCTAAACTCATAAAGGTCTGAAAACTGTCTTTTTTTAAATGAAAGATTATTTTTTTCCACCATGTCATCTCTAGATGCCAGCAGCTAGGACTTCAAGAAACATCGAACACAAGCAGACTAGCAACAACAAAAAAAAAAAACCCAACACAAAAACTGGTAACATTTCATAATTTCTATCTTAGTTTCCTAAACAAGGCAGTCTAGGGCCATCATTTTATCTGTATGTGTACATCTCTCCCTGTTTCGCCGTCCCTCCCTGCTGATTTGAATTGAATCCATTTTCGAGAGTCAAACAAATCCATTAGAGAGGTAAAGGTGTGTATGATTAAGTTCCTACAACAGACAAGTTTTGCGCAAAACAGCTGCTCAGTAGGAAGGAGTGGATTAGTGCCCTCACGGAGGGAAAAGTGGGAAGAGTCAGACCTTAGCTACTTTGTTTAACCCACCCAGAGACCAGAGCAAACAGTGTGGTGGCTAGGCACCACATGCACAGTTCTGAGCTAGCGACTGTGCTGCTGCCTCTTGTCCAGCTAACTAACCAAAACCGTAGGAAGATGGAAAGGCAAAGGATGCTGTGGTGTGGAAACTCACAGATCATGGGAGAGAACTGGGGGTGCCTGAATTGGAAGGTCTTAGTGGCTCAAGAAAGTGCTCGGTATTTGCATTAGAACAAATCATTCCCCACAAATCAGTATGAAGTGAGATTTCACAAGCTCCATTGATTCTGTTACCAATAAAACACCTCCAGTATATATATTTTTAATAGCTAATTTTACAAGAGAGGTCCCTATGAATCTTCCCACGGGATCAAACCAAAATTCATAGACAAATAAAGTATATGACGTGGTTTTACTTCTTCAGCAGCACGTCCTCATGTAATTTATGCTTGATTCCAGAAAGTTTACTGAGATATGTGTTTATGTACTTAAACACTCGCTCCTGATTGGGACTATTAACCTTCTGATTTAAAGGCTGAAGGATCTAGGATCACGAAACACAACAGAACACACTACAATGCTGCAACTACTCTGTGGCTTCTGCCCCAGTATATGCACAAAAAAAGCAATATAAATATCAAGATATGACACTAGCATATTTGCTTAACATTACATTTTGGGGGCATTTTTTCAAAGACAGAAATGTTACTTAAAGGCAAAAGCAGGTTAAAAAAAAAACCTAATTATGCTTTACAAACAATGAAATCATTATTCCTAAGCGTTCCCATAACATTACACAACTGCAGGATAGAAAACAATTTTTCAGGACGTGACAGCTGTAGCTCCTACAGCCTGAGGCCTAAACATACTCACAGACACCAGATACGCAAGCGGTGTTGGTTCAGCAACAACAGAGCCTGTCGTGCACAGTTATGAACCACGCAGCCCACATACTAATAAGTTTTCATGGGGACCCCTAACCTTGGCATCAGCCCCTAGATGTGAAGTATCCGAAACTCTTAAGTACTATGTTTCTCTCATTGCTGGAAGAAAGGATTGTCTCCATTACCTCACCAGGGTCACTTCACCACTTCAACTACAGCTCTCCAAAAGACAAGCACACTCTACCCTTCCTCAGTCTTGACTATTTGATTCTTCCTGCCTATTAAGCAGCATTTGCTGCAATTTCTCACAGAACCCTATTAAGTTTAATGGCCTGGTTTGAATGAGAAACCATGAAACAGATCAGAGCTCTATTAATCTCACTGTGCTCTGTGCAAAACCAAACAATGTGACAGCACTGTATAAAATGTGAGTTTCTGAATAAATGATACACTTGGGAACCATGATTGTTGTTGATTAAAAAAAAACCATTTCAACACAACCAAAGAATGCTTACCACTTGTCAATGATGAAAATGACTAGCCTGTTTCAAGAAATCATTTTAAAAGACTGTACTTAAAAATTTTTAAAGGAAATCTAAAGCTTTTATTTCATTATTATTGTGACCTCAAAAAGGATATGTGAATTAAGTTTTTAGTTAAAGCTTTAAATTTAACAAAATGGTCTTTATCATGTGGCTATTAAGAACATGAATGACAAAATTGATGGCTACTGACTCCCTAAATAAACATTACAGTAGTGTAGCTATGTAGGCAGTCTTGGTAAAAATGCAGTGTATGAAACTGAACACACAAATTAATCATAAATTAATTTAGTCCACCTTTAATATGTCCCATACAGAATACAAAGTACATGAGACATCTACAAATGAATTGCTCCATTTCTCAGATTCCATTCTAGTCCTGACAAAACATTCAGAAGACTGGTCAGCAAATTAAAAGGATGCAAAACAACATTCATGCTTTTTATCTTCTCCGCTGAAGACCATTCTGAATATGTAATTATTTACACACTTTTCCTCCCAATGATTAAAAGATAACATAATAATACATGTAAAGCATCTTCAAAATTTGGTTGCCATCTACATAAACGATACATCAACCAACATTTATATGCCAGTCACTGATCTTTTTCATCTCTATCATTAAAATACCTGTTGCTGCAGCAACTTATTATTGTTTTCACTTTGCTTTACGTACTGTTTCTTGCCACCGTTTTACTTTGTATTTGACTGTATCACTCTGTTTGCACATACTTACAGAAGCACAAATTGCCTTTTTTTTTTTTTTTTTTTTTTTTAAAAAAATCACTGCTTGCACACTTTGCTGCCAGTGCTGACTTTCTGTCTGCCCACATTTTTTTCAGGTTGCCCATGCTTCTAGTTGTTTATTAAGATTACATGAATCCGGTTTTAGAAGTCATATTGGTAGTTTTATTATTGCCACTATTTTGAAAGTCATACTAGCTATGTAACATAATTCAGTAAACAAAACTAAGAAATATAAACTAAATACCGGTTCTCTATCACTTAATCTTTGGCAACTCCCAACAAATGAGACAGAGAAAAGGAAATCACTTTACCACATGCTGACTGAAACTAAAGTAAGCTAGTTAAACTTGTATAGAATTCCAGAGCTTCTGATGCAGGAAAATATGAATTAAGTATAGGTGACCCCTTTAAAAAGGGCATAATTATTGTGAGAGAAATTATATGTATCAAACTAATGACAATTTAGTATATAAGCCAACTGGAAAATTTATGCAAACCTGTACTTCTGCTTCCCGAATATCTGAAAACTGCTCACATTTTAGGATATGAAATTAGCTGGATCAAATCTCATTCAATTGATTTTCCAAAAGACCACGTTCTATCTAGTACCAACAGATTTCTATTCCAGAAGAGAAAAAGTATTCAGAGTTAAAAGTGTAATTAATAAAATAACATCTCAGTAAATATTGGAAATTTTTATGACCTTGGAAAAAATTAAACAATTTTCTTTTCTTACAAAGTTATTGCAACTATGCTCCCAGTTTCATAGACACATAGGTCATGGGGCAAAGAAATATCTTGATCTTCAACAGGTGCATTTCTCAATAAAAGGCAAAGGAGAGAGCGGAAAAAATCCAAATACACCCTCATAAGAAAGTGTATGGTCCTACCTTGGTTTAAAAAGTACTGTTAAACAACAAAGCAGGACTACAGTTCTGCAGTGTGCTCCATAAAATGGACTCGCACACTATATGAAAAGTCACCATGCACATAAAGCCACCTACATTTAGGCGTTTTGGTTTTCAGTTTGTTTTTTTTTTTATAGGGATCTTCAGATTACCTACATAATACTACATATGCTTTAGCTGATACAGTAACAAGTTAGTTACAGAAGAATTCAGCTTATAGGAACATTTTCCTCTAAACCTGCTAAATGATTCCAAGTTCATCAAGGACATAAAGCTACACAGGCAGTTAACTTCTTAGACATATACTTAAATGTTTTCCTTAACTTTAGCATGTACATTGGCTTAACACAACTGCCAAGACACAGGGTGTGCTCTACCAGACATTCCTTTCTAGCTTGTTCATTTAAAATTACAGAATCAGATTGGCAGTCAAAGTGCCAGAGTTAAAGTCAAGCTCAGTTTTTACTGGCACATTGACCTACTTCTTTTACTTCCACAAAATTGCACTACACAGAACTTTTGTTTTCTGAAATGGACATTTAGACAATGTCACACGCAGCATCATGTAATTTTTTCACCTCAAGTGATAGTCAAACAGGAAAAACAATATGAACTTCCTCTGAATTAAAAATCTACTGAAATCTCACACACTGACTGCTAGCCTGCATCTGCTGATGTATATAGTGCTTTCTGAGAGACGGAGCATCACAGAAAATCTCCTTTAAAATGGCTGTCATCTCCTTTTGTTGTAACAGCCTGAGGCCCTTACTGTCCTCCACCAAGATACACTTCTTCACATTTGTTCATACTTAAGTGAAGCTAATCTCCGAAAAGACGGCGGCTTCTATCACCTAACACTTTTTTCCCTCATTGATAAGCTACTTAATTCAACTCTGCCCTACTGTGACCAGCAGGAAAAATATGAAAACAAATCCTCCTCACCTATTGTTTAATTAAGGACTGCAAATGTGATTAGCACAGTAGTATGTTTATAACCTTTCACCACCCTAAAGCACAAGTAAATTTATCTGCATACATCCACTGTGCATCTGCATACCTTCCGGTTCCTTCTAAAAATAACTTACCTCTGAACTGGCAACATATAACTCCCTCTTTGGAAACTACTGTCTTCCTGGAATACTTCTTTCACCATTCAGAAACATCCCTCATACAATATTTTTACCTAGCCTCATCTCTCTAGCAGTAGGTATACACCAATGATGCCAAAACATTTTTTGCACCGAAGTCCTACATCAGGAGCTTCCATCCACCAAACCAACTAAGCTGTGCCTCTTAAAAGCAACTGTATCAATCAGAGAATGCATATTAAGCTGATAAAGTTGATAAATCAAAGTCTGAACTGCATTTCTTTATTCTTGTTGGTAATATTATAATACGACCTGACAATTCTGGTCAAGGAAACGGAACCCACAAACAACAGAATGATATTCATGATTTTTTATCATTAATTTGATTTTCCTTTGGGAAATAATATCACTCATTCACTAAGACAACAGCAGGCAAACACAGCTGCAGGAGTAAAGTCTTAGCTTTTAACAGTCCCTGACACATTCAGTCAAAGTATTATTTTAATCCAAATAAAGGCATATTTCTGAAGACGGATTTAACTTATTGGCTTGAATAAGTGTTTGTACCTAAGTAAGCTATGACTAATGACATTTTTATGAATGCGATGAAAGCTCTGTATTAAAACGTACAAGCACTATAAAGTTACAATTGTCACCTATTAAGAAATGACTGCAATTTTAAAAATTATATGAAATACAGTAACTTGCATTATAAAAAAAAAAAAAGTAAATCCGCTGATCACATCCTAAATTCCAGTATTAATGTTAGTGACTTCTTTCAAAATATGTAACTGCATCCTTCATTTTGGACACTGAGGCTTTTGACTAGACGTCTGTGCACGTAAAAAGACAAGACACTCATTCTCAACAGAGCAGCTCCATCTCTTGGAGATTTTAAACAGCAGTTTTCATTTCAAGTTTATGACTCTAATAATCATGAGGTCCTAAAATTAACAACCTTTGAGACAATACTACAACCTTCTAAAGGTCTACTTGAAAGAGAAAAACTCGTTTATAGGTATGAGGCCTAATACTAGTATCAGTAATAAAAATATTTCACAAAGTAAAAGACTATTCACTTCTAAAGCACTCACTCTGGATTCCCAGTGTCATTTTTATCAAACAATTACTTCATGCACTTAGACATACACAGTAATTATGCAATTACAACTACTAACTGTGCTCCTCTGCTCTTCAACTCATTTGAGATTGAGGCATAGATCTTCAGTTATTTAGGTGGCCCTGATGATTTTCATTAGATACCAAAATACCTTTCAGGATCTGAGTTTTATCATTTCCTTTCAAAATATTTAAGCTTGAAACAACTTTTCAAAGAAATATTTACAAAGCATCAACTCATTCTCTTAACCTGAAAACTCATCTGTTTTACAAGTCTGTACATAACACCCACCACCCCCGTGTAATATGCAATACATACTGATCATCTACTATAAACTCATAAATCTTATTTTACTACGCCTATACAATTAAGCCTACTGTCTAGGTTGATAGTATATATACATACCCAATACTAAAATGCATATGACAGCATAGCAATATAAACACAAAGAATACCATAAACATCACTACAGTAAGTATTCTGGTGAAATAAAGACTGCAATGAAAAAAGGCTCCTAGTTTAATGAGCTCTTTGTTCTACTCTGAAATATCCTGTTCCTCTGTTAAACTCTACGGATCATTTTGCATAACAATGTCTTCATACCAGGAAGAAACCTGATTAAGACCAAAGCCAATTTACCTACTTCACTTCCTGCTGCAAGATGGACCTTCAGAAGAGCAGGTTAGTGTTTGAAGACTCTTAAATTCCTTTATTATAATAAGTATAGCACAAAGGACCAAAAGATCTGAATTCTGTGGTTTACTTGTCTATTGAAGCTCTTACAAAGCATGTATCTTCATGGTTTTGAAGAAGTTTTTCCCCTTACTCCCATATATTTAAAAGTTAATAGAACAAGCAATACAACACTAAAAAGCATGGCCTACAAGAGACAGACATTTAAGAAGTTGGAGGGTTTTAGACCAGGGAGAAGCTAACTGAAGGAAGACACATCAACAGTCTTCTAACATGTAACAGGAAGACAAGAGGGCAGTTAACATCCACACCCATAAAGGACAAGACAAATGACATCACCTACTAAACCAAAGATGACTCAGGTTGGACAGTTATAAAATGACCGTAAAGTTCCCCAGAATCTCCTTCCAGAGCGCTCCAGTTCTTGCACAAGTGACAGGACCTGCAGCCCTGCCTCTTGAGCAGCATCAGCACCAGCCAGCTTGGCTCCAGCTGATGCTTCTTTCTTCCCACCCTGACTGAAACTCTGGATTAGGCATGAAGAAAACTTTCCAACAGTAAGGACAGTTATTATTCTCCTCACAGAACGTGCAATCTCCACTATTAATTTTCTGACACTAAGTTTGGCAGAGAGCTACTTGATCTGCCTCAGAGGATGAAGGGACGACAGGACCTCTCAAAGGTCCTTTGAGAGCTCCTCTCGTCCCTTCATACTTCAATGAAGGGACATCCCCAGTCTGTTTTTCTGTTTCATTTACTTGTAAGCAGGAATAACGTCCTCATTTTGGCTACTGACTATAAGCATCTTGATCATAAGCCTTTATCCCATTTTTAAAAGGCTTTCCGAATTCACTAAGGACCTAATGCAAATAGAAAGACCAGTCAGCAGCATCTGTTGCTCAAGACTGCCGCTTTCAACATCAAAGAGAACTTTTTTTGGCACGCACCGCTTCATGCCCACGCTATAATAACCAAAACCAGAGAGGATCGGCAGGGCCAGGCCTGAATCCCGCGGGGCTGGACGTAGCCTCCCGAAACGCGGGGCCAGCTTAACCCTCCCCGGCTGCTTCCAGCTCGGGGCCCAGCCGCCGCAGGGCACGGGAGGGGCTCTCGCTGCCACCTCGGGCCGGCCACGGGCCCCTCCGGCGGG
>WAAD01001073.1:22004-42439 GCA_013389945.1 Fregata magnificens
CTGCGAGTAATGGCCCCTCCCGCCCTGCCCTCCCCAAAAAAGCCCCTCGAAAACGCGCGTGGCGTCTGGCGCGACCCAAACGAAGATTTTCACGAGGAGAAATGTTGTTTTTACGTTGCACTTAGCATTTCTCAACTTTAATCTTCGTGTTGAGGCACGTCGCCTGCCCCTGAGGAAGCCGGCTGCTCGTTCCGGTGGGGTCCCCAGCTGGGAGCAGGCCTGAGGCCCTGGTGGGAGGTGGGAGGTGGGCCCGGAGGGGTCACTTCGACCTGAGGATTTACCTGACAGCACACCCCTCACAGCCCCTTCCCCGGTGTCGTTCCTAGCTTCCCGAAAAGTTCCACTTTTTGGGGGGGAGGTTCAAGAGACTGGAGTATCAACAGCTGGAATACCAACCAAATGACTAAAATGGACACATTTCCCTCTTCCTCTGGGAGTGGGAGAGGAAAGAGAAGTCTTCACTACTGTACTTGCAAAGACAATGAGCAGGTGCAAACCACACAGCTGGATTTGCACTTAAACATTCATCACTCGTGCTCAGTAAAGATGCAAACTTGCAAGTATTGTATAAGAAGGACTGCCCCAGGCACCTTTGCATCTCTAGAAGCACTGATGAATGCACTTATACCCATATAAAAAGTATTTGCATTTTTTTTTAGCTCATTCTGGTTCTGAAAATGAAATAAATATCAGGGAATAAGCTATCTCTACATGGGTGCTTTCTCCAAGGCTCTCACCTCAGTTACAGCTCATCTCCTTTGAAATACCGTGATGGATTCTGATGTTGATTTCAGTGGGAGCTTTATTAGCAGATCTTATAGAGATCTTATGCAGCTTGGCTTTATTGCATCAAAGTAGTGATTCCACCTCAAAAAAGGATCATTTTAACCCAGATCAGGACCCTAATCCTGCCCACCACATGGCCCCACAAACTATTCTGCCAGCACAACAGAGGGGAAGCACAGGGGCCCTCCAGTCAGCAGAAGAGTGGATACCGAGAAAATGGACCCTGGCACACCCTGCCCCTGGGCCGTAGGGCATCCTGGGGTGAGTTTCTTTCCTTGCTCCACTTTGCGTAAATAATTGATTGGGACACAGAGAGACAGAAAGATACCCCTTTACAGCTTAGTAGTTAGACCGCTCACCTGGAATGTGAAAGGATACGTCAAAGCAGGAAAGAACTGTATTTCCATCAATCTGTGCTTTCAGAAGAGCTGGATAAAAGCAAACTTCCCCACTAACAGTAGATATCACATTTCCTCTGGGATCTGCTATCGCAGGCTTGACAAGAAGCTTACAGATTGTTATTACAAACCTGCTCGTTTGCCCTTTACTGCTCAGATTGTCTGCACTGTAATTGAAGGTAGGTAGTAACAAACTGGGCATCTAACGGGGGTGCTCTTACTGTTAAGCCCATCCATGATAGAAACAAAAGCTACAAACACCTTTACATACACCCACGGAAAAAAACCTGGCTCAGTAAATTGGTGTATTCAGAATAGTAGCTGAGCAAAGGGTTCAAGTGTCTAAAGTCGCCCAAGTGCTTCTGAGTGAGCCCAGCTTAACAGACCATTTGCTTGACCTTCTTTCTAACGTTCATTCTCCACAGCCATATCGACTGTCTTTTATACACAACAGCATCTGACAGGGAATCAAAGTATTTGCTGTATCAAAAGCTAAACTATTATTATTGTTTAAATTAGTTCAGCCACATAGTAAAATCAATTGTTTCAGGACTATCAGTTTTTATGTTAGTTTTGGCTTTGATTCTGGCAGGTGTCACACTGGAGAAGTACCTGTAGAATTAGCTTACATTCTTTGCCTTTTTTTTTAACGGAACAATAATCTATCACTTAGCCCAGCATTAGAGTTTTCTGCTAATATATCTCAATCATGCACTTGAACAGTATCTGCTTAACTTGAGAAGGAAGTTTCCCATAGTTACTACATAACATATCTCTAGCAAATACTGCCTTTAAAAACTTACACTTAATGTAATTTATATATGACTGCCTCTTTTTACAGAATCACATGTTCTCAGTTTTTTAGTGTCCTTTCCCTTTAGCTTAGGGGTTGGTCCAGCTCTATCTTAAATTGTCCTTATCTACAGTGGTATCAGAGTTTTGTCATCATTAATTTTAATTCTTTCATCCCCTATCAGTGCTACCTTTGTTTTGTGTGTCTTTACATTTCACAAGTGGAACAAGGTTTTGTCTCTGCTTATTCCACTCAAAGATCAGCTTCTCAAATACAATTCTTTCAGAAGCCTGCCTGCAGCGTAGTATCTGTCTAATACTTGCTGGACTATGAATAAATGAGAAGGAATGCTATATATTATTAAGAAAATTCACAGTTGTGACACCAAATCCTAGTAAATGTAGTTATCATTACGTACTATTTATATTCCTCACCAGAAATACTGTGTAAAAAACCAGTTGAAATTAAAAGCAGATATCACTGACATAAGGGTAAATGCTTGAATAATTTAATTATCTCAAAACTATACTTGTAGGTCCCCTAGAAAATTCTGATCAATTCCAGTTACCCTTGAAATGCCAGCCAAAAGCCCCCGGACAGCCTGAACTCTGTTCTGTAAGCAAGCTGTGCTGTAATTATGGAAATGAACCTAAGAGAGGTTAGTAGTTTTGGCCTTCAATTAGATTAAATTGATTTAAAGTATACTGCAGTATAGTCTACCCTGATAACATCAACAAAATAATTGAAGAACATTTAAAGAACAGAAGTAGTTTGAGTCAACTGGTCTAGCAGTAAGAATCCTTTCTACACCCAAGAGACATTTCTAACAAATAGTTGCAGCAAGTTATATGTCAAGAAGGATTTAAATTTGTTGAATACTTCTCATGTCAAAAGGACTTCACTGAAAGTTTCCTGACCTGCTCATTTGACCTTATCTATCATGTGGCAGAGCTGGTGAAGCTAATCACCAGCTAATTTCTTCACATATAATTTATGCACATAATTTCAATTATTCTAGACAAGGTGGAGTGTAGAGAATGTGACGTGTCTGTGTTACTCTGCTAGTAAGTGCATTTGAGTACAAACAGCGCTTTATAAATTTAAACCTACGTACTTTAACTGATTACTGGAGTACCCGATAAATTACCTCAAGACTTACTTTGTGCTTGAAGAGTAAATGACCTTAAGCATAAGGAGGACACATTTTCATACAAAACAAAGCAAAGTAATACCCAAATCAGAAGAAAAAAAACTAATACTTTGATCGACGTCACTGCTGCTGTATATTTGGTATCTAGCGTCCATGCCAAGACTGGGAAAGTGTTGTGTGAGATATTCTACAAACCTTTGGTTGGACCTAGCCTCTGCACAAAGAATTTACAATATAAACACATGTGTTTGCACGAGGGTCAGTTCACCCGGAAACTTCTGTAATTGCAGCTGCCCAGCTGTGCGTGCCAGTCTGCAGCCTGTGCACATGTCAAGGCCATCTTCTGTGTGGTTAGTGCCAAAGCATCTTGAGTGGTTTGATTGCATGGGTGGTTGTGTGGTCGCAAGTGGGGACACCAAAGGGGAAACAGAGAGAAAACAAAGAATATCTTGCAGTATCAAAGTATGGGAGAAAATTGAGATGATAAAGCAAGATTTTCAGGTTCTAAAAAAGGAGTTAGACTGGATGATTAGAATGTGGCTTTCTAAAGCATGTTAGAGAGGAGCAAATTATCCATACGCACTGATACTTAAAGGGACATACATTTTCAGTTGTCATTACAGAAAATTTCTGCTAACAAAACCCAGACTTTTTAGTTTTTTACATTTAGGTGCCTTGCAGACCTAGAGAGTTGGTAGTTGGCTGCCTTTTACAGTCCATGCAATGAGTCCATGGGTGCAACTATTCACTCACTACTATTTTGAGGGAACATTCACTCCTTATTGGTCTCTTTTTACACAAGACAACTTCCACAAGTCAATTCTTCGGACCAGCTTTTCTTTTATACGGTGCTTATTGTGGTCTTATTCCCATGCTTATTTCTATGTATACACTCCTGCTTAACTCTTCTCATTCTGAACTTTTTTCTTTTTTTTTAATGAATAAAACATGTGCCAAAAATGTTCAGCTCTTATAGCGTGGAAGAATTAAACCCTCTTTTTGTGCACACAGTGGGTATAATTTTGAAAACTGCTGTTTCAGCGTCCTCATCTTGTTGAAACTGTGCCTCACAGTTTGAACAGTAGACAATTTTTACAGTTCAAGCTCCATTCTGGTTCTGTTGGTTGCGCTGTCACTAGCAGGCTGCTCTTAAAGGCTGAAGACACCCACAGGAAATGGAAGGGCCAGGACTAGCTCACTTCATACAGGACTCTGAAAAGCCTGTACAGGTCACGGTTGTTAACTTACTGACCTGAACCACTCTTGTGTGTGCAAAACGCTAGAAACAGAATTGTCATGGTTCCAGTATTAACTGGCTGATCCATCCCTGCAACTTTACTTTTTGGTGGTACTGCAAGAGTCACAGTCTCACATAGGTTAATTACAGATCTTGCATAAAAGTTCATATACAAAAGACCCACGTGTTCAGATTCTAGGTTGAGAATGGATTCAGCCATCATATCTGCCCTCTTTATTTCCCCCTCTTCATTCTTTTGGGGACTAACTCAGAATATCATTGCTAGAAAACTGGCATCATACCGTACCATAATCTGTGGTTTCATGGACACTGCTCTCGGTGGCCCAGTTATTAATGAATAACAGTTCTCCATCAAGTGGACACCATTAGCAACAATACTTTGAAGGCCAATTACAGCAGCATTAGTGGCATATGTGTATGAAATTATTTAAACTGACCTCCTCCACATGGGTGCAGCTTATTCACTGTTTGTGGGGTGCCTGCCCCAGATGTATCTGATCTTGGCTGGCATCCCTCAGCACTATCATAAAACTGGCAATGACTGAAACTCCTCAATATGTGAGTTTTTATTTAAGAAAGTTTTGTTTCTTTTCAACAGGTTTCACTGTGCTAGTTCCTCTGGAATGCAAATGTGCCAGGGACAAGCAAAATGTGAAAAATTCCCAAGGGGTTATCACTTTCATCTCTTCTATGTAGCCAGCATGGAGGAAGAAAAGGAAACCTGGCTTACTTATTGTGCAGAGGGAAAATCTGCTTTAAGTCATCCAGCAACTGTTTCCAGTGTATGAAGACGACCTTGCCTGGAGTCAGAAAGCGCATTCTCCACATACTGTGAAAGTGGATAAAAAAGGTTTCCACAAAATTCTTGGCTTATGGAGAAGATTGCATCATTTTCAGACAGGCTTCTGTTTTTGTGAAACTCTACTTGCAATTTTATTTTGTAAGAATAAAACACAGAATCACTTTTGATAGATTTATAATCCTTATATTAATTAGATATCATTAATTTGCCTAACATGCATCTAGGTTGACATTCTTGATTCAGTGTAACCCTGTGAGGCTCTTTGTTTAAGAAACATTTCTGTAAAGCAGTTCAGATTATTCAACAGATGATTAAGGGAAGCATAATATTTTTAAAAACGTTATGCTTGTTTCCCTTAGCAGCCTGGTCCACTCTGGAGAGAAGTGCTTGATCAGAGGTAACCTTTGCAGCAGACAAATGCCATTTGTTGTCCCTATGAAAAACTGGTCCAAATCCCAGTTAAAAACCTCCAGCAAAAAATAATTATAAATTCACACGTACTCAGTGGCAGGCACTTGATAGCATATGGCAGCTAAATATGCCAACGATTCTTTAGAGCATATGCCATCACTTAGCAGCTCCGAGTTGCCAAACTGCTTGTGCTTGTGACATCCCTCAGGGACCAAGCTCCTACGCATGCCCTCTGCAAGGCCTAAGCTGGTCTTTTCCTGCAATTTGTCCTTTCCATAGACAAGGGATACCCCGGCTATAAGAGTTCAGGTTTTCCACATTTTTTGTGATAAGACTGCATCTTCCCTTGTGTGGTCTGTGCCATCACGTACATTACAAGGGAGCCACCTTCAGGTTTTATTGGCTGTCTTAACTCAGACATTTCTAAACACTCCGTAAGTAGAGTTTTGCAGATTCATTCTTCTAATTTTAATGTCATCTTACTTTTTTGTGATTTTCTAAATGTAATCTTAGGTTAAAAAATTATGTCTTGACATACATATTTGTGCTTTTGTCAAACCCCTGACCTTGGTGAAGAAAGAAAAGGCCCAAACACCAGTACTGTAGATGCTGAAATCTTGTGTGAGGCAAGGCTTGTACAAAAAGCTAATATTTTTATTAGACTAACTGATATATTTGGAAAAAAAAAACCCCAAACTTTCCAGTCCGTTATGAGCCCTTCTTCAGATCTGAAATAAAAGCAGCAATCCTGAAAGATCTTCTAACTTCCATCAAGTCAAGCTCATGTTTTATCCAAATTTGTCCAATGTTTTACTACTTTGCCATGATACTTTATAACCAATGTGTATATTAAATGCCAACAACACACTAGAGTCCGACACGGACTTTGGGTTTAGCAGGTTTTGATCTGAAGTGTTTACCTTTGATTATGGTTGCTACCATTCATTCTTTCTGACAGAGAAATGATGGAGGGGAATATCATGCCATTAGTCCCGCACAGGAATCCCCATCAAAAGGTGTGGAGAGTTCACATACAAACTGCTGGCAGGAACTGGCCACCAGTGACTGACTTTCTTAACATGCCCCTGCGAAGCTGTGCAACTCATGGGCCACCAGTGCTGCTTCCACAACTGAGATCCTGGAGTGTTTATTCACCTTTTTTTTTTTGCATTGCATATACCCACTAGGCTTACGCTTATACAGTCTTGTGTTTCTTCGTCAGTTCTGTTGCCATCAGGTCTCCTAGAATCAATAAAAAACCCACAGGTCATAGTTTTGTGCAAAAGCAAGGGCATCAGCTCTGATGGATGCATGTCAGAATTTGTACAGAACAGATTTAATAGGATCATCTTTCACAGCTATCACTTTAAAATACCTAGGTGCTGAAAGCAGACATATATCAGAAATTAATGGATACATAATATCATTCTTGATTAAATCATTGTTGTTAATATCACATAAATGAACTATTAAACCAATAAAGTCTTCTTTCATTAGTTTGAAAAGACCAAGGATATAGGTATTACTCAGAAATGCAAAGAGCCAAGAATATTGCATCTTACTGTGGCTTACCTTGTAACTATAGCTGTGAATTCTAACATCAGCTGAGGGAAGGACGTAATTCATGGTTCTTCTTTAAAGGGATTCTCAGACTGACTCTGCAGTACTCTAGAGCTCTAAAGTGCAAACAGTAGGGTTTGATCTGCATGTCTTTTGACCCTCCTTGAGCAAAAAGCATTTGCTTTTTGATGACATTTTTGAGGAACACAAATACCTACACAAGGTCCTGAGCATTATTGTCGTAGTGACCTCAGCATTTAAACTCAAGTCAGTGGAAAAATGGGATCAAAGACTATTCCAGGGCATGCTAAAATGTAACACAAGTAGCTGTCAGTATGCAGAAAGGTTTTACACTTTTGTCTGGGTACTTTGACTCTTAAAGGAAAAAAAAAAAAGCAAAACCACAAACCAGGTACCAAACCCTAGGTCAAGATACGTTAAAATATTTTTTTTAAAGCACCATTGCTAATCCTGCTCACCCACTCATTTTTGCTTAATTGATCACTATGGTATAAGGCAGGCAGGATTTTTCTGCATAGCTTGTTAAACATGGCAATTTGACAGGCTGTTTTAGGGAAAGGTTTCTGCTCTTGCTGTTTAGTTTAGCAGATGCTGGGTTGCAGTTCCGTACTTGCAGCGTAGGGGATTAAGGAGACAGAAGGATCTCCAGGAGGGAATATGGCAATTATCCAGTGTAAACTCAGCTGTATCCAACAGGCATTCCCATCAAAGACAGTCCCCAGTTCAGTTATCCATTTGTCAAATCAACTTGACATCATCTCCTGCTTGGAAAAATAACTGGCCTAGTTCTGCATTCAAGGAATAGCATTAGCTGCTACTGAAGATATGGCGGTGAGGATGGAAGGAAGCAGGTAACGGTGCAAAGCAGATCAGTATGGTAAGATACAAAGGTTTCCTAAGTACACTGCTTTGTACGTTGTAAATTGCTGAGTACAAAGGAAAAAAACAATGCATCGAAAGTTCGTAAAATAATCACAAGCCAAACTGTAAGCCTTTCAAAACTTTACATCTCTAGCTGGCACAGCTAGTAGATACGTGAGAGAAGCACTAATAAGTAGAGAGAAAACTCTGAGGGGAACCTCAGTGTTCTCCATCTGTCATGGGATAAATAGGTCTTACTGATCACCTACCAGTTGATTTATACTAAATGCTTTCAAGCATTTCACATTTGTAATTTTCAAACACAAGAATAATTAAACTTTGATTTATGGGAATTACACAAAACACAGGTAGCTTAGATTTTTGTCCAATCTTTAAAATATGTGTATCAACCAGCAGCACTCAGCTGTACCACAGATATTCAGAAAGTGAATAGAATGTTTTAGCTTTAAAATAATAGCTGCCTGAGTTTTGGGGTTTTTGGGGGAGTCTGAATAATGCAAGAGGAAGAGTGAAAGAGCTTCAGTGTTGGCTGTAGTTGTGTTTTTACTGTTTCTAATACTGGGTCACAGAAGATACAAAGGTTTTACAGCCCCACTATAAAACAGCTCTTTATCTTTTCTCTACTAATTCTGTGGTGTCAGATTTAACAAAACTAGGAAACTGGAGATAATATGGATGTTTGCAGATTAGATGTCAGGTAATAAATAACACTAATTTCGCATACCTACAAATGTAAAGGCACCTTATCACTGTTTAAGTTTCTCACTCTTTGTAATGCCTGCCAACATTTTAACCCAGGCAAATTACGGTATTGTTTTTGCTGTTTCTTCACTGGGAAAAAATACACAGTCATAATATCCTTTTATCAGATTTCATGGTATAAAAGGACTTTGGTGCTTAATTCAAGCTGTATGTTGCTGAGACAATTTCAGAGCTCCTGTTTTGGAAGATGTATTTATCTTACCTTTTAGTCATCATCTTTTCTTTTCATAGTAGTCTAAGTACCACTTGCCCAAGAAGATGCAGCTGTGACCCTGCCCAGTCAGTGCAATGCTACAGAGCTACGGAGATTCCCAGAGAGATTCCTTTTACAACCAGGAGACTCTACATCAGTCACAGCAAAATTAAACTACTCCAGGTAGGAAAAAATCCAGTAAAAATACTTTCTGTAGTGCACTGTAACCGAAAGCTGCGAAGGGAGAATCTTATTCCACATTCTAAAAACTGATGAAATGCTGCCAGATCTGGTTTTATTTTTACTTACTTTTTAAGGATATGTAAATATATTCCTATAGTGTTTTCATTATCCTGCAGTCTCTGAGCACCAGTTCACACTGCCATAATGATATTTTGCATGTAACTCAGAAAATAGTAATTTACAACTAGGAGCCAAATGTTGACTTGTTTTTTATAGGGTTAAATA
This sequence comes from Fregata magnificens, assembly GCA_013389945.1. Taxonomy (NCBI): domain Eukaryota; kingdom Metazoa; phylum Chordata; class Aves; order Suliformes; family Fregatidae; genus Fregata; species Fregata magnificens. Next base: position 31,489 of record WAAD01001073.1, read on the forward strand.
ACCACTGACTTCCAGAGTAATTTTTTAACTTGTTAAAAGCTTTTGCTACTTTTGATACAATATAATACTTTTTCACAGTAAATGGAAAGGTTTTACGTAGCTAGAATCATTTCCCTAATGAACGAAACTGAAGTCCTTTTCCCCCTCTTGAGTTGCAAGTGTCAGGTACAACTGCTATTAGAAACGGTCAGAGGCAGTAAGTCAGAGTCTGAGGCAGAGCATGAGATGTTTCTAAAAGCAATGCTAGGCCTATCTAATAACACATGTATAAACAATAGCAGCTTCTAACTGAAGCTGCCAGCTATTTGTGTTATTAAAAAAGTTTATTCTGGGTTTCTTGAGGCATCAGTGGATCACATTGTTAAAGGCATGATCAGTTTATGCTCATTTTGCATTGCACTCTGGAACGGTGCTTCTCTGTTTCCTACCCTGAAATATATTTATTTAATAAATTCAACTTCTATAGACAGACACAAGGGAAATACAACCACCTATATCATACATGCTTGCTGTGTATCAATTTACTACAAATAATAAGAAATGTTCAATTCAAGAGAGATACATTTTCTCTTAAGTATGCTTGTCCTCTTACAAAGAATATAACTTTAACTGCTCTGAAATGCATCTTTGATTTTGCTCTCAGGATTGAATGAAATAGGCTAGAAGGCAGCTTAGAGCAGCATCTGGGATACCTGTTGCCCACTGAGAAATAGTCAGTAATTTTACAATTTAACTCTGAGAAAGAGTTTACTTCTCTGTTAGCCCCTACTAATATCTCTGGGTTTCTTGTTTTAGCTCCCGTATCTACAAGAGTCAAAGCTCATTGGCGTGATTTAGCTATACTGATGTGCTTTAGTAAAAAAAAAAAGATCTGTCAAATGAGTCCTTCATTAGNGACAGGTGTTACAAAGCATTTAAATGTTGGATATAAGTGGATAGAGTAGTGGAATAAATGTTTTATGACTGTTCAGAATAAATGGTGCATGAAACCATCTAAGGAGAGAGTTTTTCACTTTATACATTAATTCAACTGAGCAATCAGTGTGCCTTACTTCTACTACTGACTTTGCACTGAAAGGAAATAAGTCCTTTCATGCTATCTGCCTGTAGTTACGTAGATTCTTTCCTTAAGATTAGACTGGGTCTGTGAATATATTTTTCACTTTCCCTCCCATGCAACAAATTACGCTTCTGAGGTCTTGATATCATAGATATATATGCTTACTTCTACACAGCTGAGTAATTCCACTGGCACATATCATAGTGCTTGTAGAAACAGGTTTTGATTTCTGCTTGTAAAGTACATGTCTGGAAGCACTACAAGAACTCTATAGGGGTTTTGGGGGTTGTTTTTTGTTTTTTAAATTCCTTCATTTACCTAATCTTAGAGAAAATAACGTATTTTCAAAAAGAAGTTGAATGGAAGCCTAGACTTTCCACAGCTGACCTTCAAGAGACTTTATATGTAAGCATTCACATACACTATGGTTTGGCAATTAGCCACCTCAGAAGAATAAACAAAACTGTTTCAAACTGAGCGCCAATTACTTTTGGACATTACTTTGCATTTGTTATTATTAGAATTTTAAAGAAATGAAAAAGAAAAGAAGATATGATTGTATGCTAAATACAAAAAACCAAAAATGTTTTGAAGAAAAACAAGAAAAAAAGTAGATCTTTTTTACCCAGAAAAACTTTCTATTTGTTCTGACGGGGTTGATCATCATTGAAAACACCAGCTGGGATTTTTGCTTTTGGTATTTTTACAAATTGGGGTTTGTTATAAACAGACTTCATAATAACAAAACTAGATTATTTTTAGCATCTTTTTTCATTAATTTCTGCCTCCTCCTTGATTTGAAGACCAACTATAACCTGTTTACTCTCCCTGTAAGATTTAGTTTATTTCTAACTGTATTAATACACGGGGTTTTATGTACTAAAAGGAAATTGTTTATCTGGCCCCCACAATGGGGGACTTTTTAAAAAGTCTTTGAATAAGAAACTGCTTATAACAAATCCCAGTTCACAAAAATTCAAAAAGCAAAAAAAAAGTCATTAAAGAAAGGACATCTACTTTTTAAAATGTAAAACTATTAGTATCACTTTACAGACAGTCAGAGAATAAAACATCACTTTGTAGCAAAAAGACAGCTTATAGGCTTTCAAATATGTCTTGATTCATATTAGAAGGACTGGGTGGTTTGTAACAGCATGGGTAAATGTTTAAGCCTCAAAACAGCACAGTCACAAAGCCTGGCAAAGCGTACCAAATAGGTGGAATAGAAATTATAATAACCCACATTAAGAAGCCTAACATCATTACAGAATGAATGTCTGTACATTGACCTTCACGTAGCGCTCTCTCACTTAATAAGATGAAAATTAAGCCTCTTAGAGACATACAGCAATCAACTGAGGAAAAACACGAAATACTGTTCTTGAACTTACAAGAGAAAACATGTTGAACTTACGAAGGTTCACATTTGTTTCAATTTCCATGAGACTGTTTTATCACTTACATATGACTATGCTTTTCTACTCTTGAGCAATGCAGTTCATTCCTATGGGACTTCTCATGATAAAGCTTCGCAAGATTAGCCTCCTAATCATGACCAAAACCAGACATACAATTCTGTAATTGCTATATAGAAATATATATATATTACAAAACTGCATTTATAGAAAAAATAGAAAATGGACAACTTTGTTATTCACTATTGAGAAGATAAGTTTTTTTATGGAGGTACATTCCCTCATTGAACTTGAATGTAGTTGATGGAGAAACCTGCCTCAATAGAGGTTTCATATCTATACTTTCTCACTAACTGCATCAAATCTTGCAATGCTCGGAAATGACTTTACAAGACAGAATAAATATAATCAGAAAGTAGTGGCAACTAAGGATACCAAAGCAAAATGAAACCTGGCTCCTCTTTCACAGCTGTGTGGGCTCTAATTTTAACAGAAGTTAAAATGTGGAGTTTGTAGCTAAGGTAAAGAGACACAACCCAAAAACATGCAAGAGTTGGATAAATGAAGCTGGAAGGAATCTTTTAACAGTCACCTTTATAAGTTGATTTCACATACACAAGTATCATAGCCAAAAGTATTCACTCAGGATCATAGAACAAAATTACCACCCAGTACCTGCACTGCAAAAGGACTTGTACTGCCTTCCATGTAGATTCCTGGCTGGGATGAGGGGTTATGCTGTAGAACATGCTTTATAGCTTCTCTCAATGAGAGTAAAATGTGCTGGTAGCTGCTAAGCCCTGGGGGAAATAGCATGAAGACTGTAGTGTTAGTTTAACATCTCTTACTGATGTGGTACTCCTGAGACCTGTCGGGAGATGTTTATTGGACATGGGAAGGGAAAATGTATGAGGACATTCCTTCCCACCTCTCCCATGCAGAACACCTGCTCATCTTGCTCTGAGCTTTCTGTGATTCCCATATAAATGAATTCTTTAAAATCAAGCACCCAGGTCAATGGGCAGCATCTCTGATAATTTCAGAAAACTACTGTTTAAGCAGCTTGTGTGCTCGGAGAACTCCCGGGTTCACCCTCATTGCATGCTTCCTTGTATGTCGGCTTGGAGGAAACTGCCAGATTCACTTAAGTTTGCTTCTTAACTTGAGATACAAGATGGCAAGCTTTGTAAACAAGCAGGTTCCAACAGAGCAGAAAAATAATGAAACAATTAGTATGCCTCTGTATATTACAGCCACAGTCAACATCTAAGTTCTATTTACCCCTACAAAGCATCTGTTTATTACCAACTAACAAAAACTAAGTTCCTGTAAAGACTACCTGTTCCACAGAGGTGATTTTCAGACCAAGCTGATCTGACACTTTTGGTCTGGTCACCTTAATATGTGAGGTTTTTACTTTAAAGAAAGGGAGAGAGAGTGGGGAGAGAGAAGAAATACAAGTCGGATTTTAGTTTCCTGCCAAAACTTTATGGTAGGGAGAGGTGATGGTATTCATGTGTATTTCCTCTGGGGAATACACACTGCAGTGACAATACTGCTGATATATGGAGACGGCTGTGTGATGAACTCAAAACTGCTCCAGCAAGCTCCATTGAGCACAGTGAACATTAACAATCATCTACTCTGCAAAGATTCCTGCCACTGGTGATATTACCTCTCTGTTTTACATAGACTATCCACCAGGCAGAAATAAAAGGAATATTCCTTCTTCAAACATGTGTGTTTGCTCAAAACCAGACACAATATGGCCTTAAACAACAAAATTATAGAAATATAAGTAAATACTGGCAAACCGCAGGTACCTATAGTAACACTTCTATCGTTATCATTTCTCCTAGTTTCTCATTGTAAATATATAGTTTCTCAATATATACTAACAATTCTCAGAGCATCCAGAAGAAGTAACCAGTGAGGAGATCCAGAAATAGATGGTGTACTATCACATTAATTATTTTTTTTTCTTTAAGGTTACTGACTTCAGGAGAATGTCAGCCCTCGAAGAGCTGGTGCTGTCATGCAGTGGCACAGAATCAGTAGAAAACAACACTTTCAAAGCTCTGAGCACCTTGAGGTCCCTGGAACTCTACAAAAATCAGCTAACGCAAATACCTACCTTCCTCCCATCTGGCCTTGAAATTTTAAAACTCGCAGATAACTCCATCAACACTTTGCATGCATCTGATTTTGAAGGCTTGATGAAGCTAAGGGTCCTCGATATTCGGAACAACTTGATTGCGACTCTGCCCCCGAGTGCATTTTCTTCCCTTTGCAATTTACAAAGTCTGATTCTGGATGGCAACAATATGGAATCTGTGTCTGCACCACTCAAGCTTCCCAGGCTGAAGTATCTGAGCATGGCTGGTAATAAACTGAACTCGTTCCCAACCAACTTCTTTGCATCCTTCCAAAATCTACAGTTTCTCAGTTTAAGTGGCAACTTTCTGACAAAAGTGCCTCTTGACCTACCTAAATCCTTGCTGTCACTAAAATTAGAGAAAAACCAACTCAAAACAATAAGACCTCGAGACATGAAACACCTAGAAAACCTGTCTGAGTTCTTCCTGTCAGAAAATCAGCTAACATCAATAGATGGTGCCCAGCTTCCTCCTAACTTAACAACACTGGACCTCTCTAAGAACCAGCTCCACGCTATGCCACTCAGGCTGCCCGGCAGATTGCAGAAGCTCGACTGCAGCAACAACCTGATTCAAAGGGTGACAGCACAGGACTTCCAAGGACTACAAGACCTCAAGCACTTGTTTCTTGACAACAACGCTGTTAGCATGTTTGAGGCAGGAGCTCTTCAGCAGTGTGCGCAGCTTTCAAATCTGGCACTGGAACAGAATCTCCTCATTTCTATTCCGCTGAGGCAAGTGAATCTGAGGACAGCTGGTTCCCAGGTGTCATCTCTCCTTCCTTACTTTATGAGAATGAGCGTCAAACTGGAAAAAAATTTGCATTCAGACCCAGTCATGGTAGAAGTCTATCCATACCATAAACCCACTGCCATAACTGGCACTAATTAGCACTCCTGTAAGCAGTCTCAGCATAGAAGTAGAGCTGTTTTCATTAGATCTGTGGCCCCCAGTGAATCTACTCATTTCACATCTCTCCCTGCTAGTGAGACTACTTTGTTTAATTAGCACACGAATAAGAGGAACCTGCTAGCAGAATATAACAGAATGATTACAGAGAAGTTATACTGCTGCTTAGATTTATCTTCTCCCATAACACAAAATTAATAGAGCATTCAATAAAAAGGAAAGACAGCAATTTTAAAGCTGATGTTTCTACCAACCCACACTGAGTTTATTATTGTTAAAATATTAAGACTTCAGGAGCTGAGTCTGGTAAAAAAAAATGTGCTTTTTCAGTGGATATTAGCATTCCCAACTTCATTAAATTCACCCATTACAAAGTATTTGGAATGCATATAAGCTCTCTGGCTTCAGGCTATAAGCAAAATTCCAGTCAAAGGAGCGCAGAAGAAACATCCCTTGGGCACACTGTGTTCATTAATGCCCTGCTCACAGGTTCTCTCACATTCATCTGAGTGTTGGTCCTGGCCATTATCAGAGATGGCATATTAAGCCAAATGGAGGCTGGTCTGATATAAAGTGGCAATTTTATTATTTCAAAAAGCTGTGCAATAAGATGGCATAAAAATAGTGAAGTAATTCCATTAACATCAACTTCTTTAACACAACTGCACTATTAAATTTTATTTTTATGGCTTGTGGACAGGTTTAACTAGCCCAAATAAATAATGCAGTAAAATTTCAATTTGTTTAGCATCAGGTCCTTTAGCATTTGAATCTATTTGGCAGCAGCTTTATAATCAGAAAGTGATTTAGTGGTGTAGAAATACTTGATTTCAGTCTAGCTTGACAGGAATGTTTAATGCTTTCTAGTTCCTTTAGTATTGTCTAATCCATCTTATTTTACAACCTTCATAGTCAAGACAATTAACAGAAAGGAGTTCTCTATTTGCCTTTAAACAGTAGAGCTTTTAAGGAGATACTGGAGACTTTTATTTTCAACTCAGCAATGAATATAGATTTCAAGGGGAGGCTGTAAACATAGAAGAAGGAAAAAAATGACAAGATGTAACATTTATGTACTTAATTTAATTCTCTGCTGATCATCAGATACACAGGATATACAGAAATAAAAGTATTACTTTGACAGTTATCTGAGAACTCAGTCACCGGGGTCAAAGGCTAAAAAATATAGTTAATGTGCCACAGTTAATGGGTCTTAGCAGTTATTCGGCAGGAATGAGGAGAAAGAAAGCTTCTTTTGTTTTTTTCTGAGAAGAAAATAATCCACTTCACTTGGGTGGTGAAACACTGGAACAGGTTGCCCAGAGGGTGATAGATGCCTTTCAAGAAGTACTTGAAGGAACAGTGTTGTCATGCCTCTCTAAACTTTTGGTCTTTAATGCTGCTATAATTCGGTCATTGGCATACTTATGGCATTAAAGAGTACAAAATGCATTTTTATGCTTGACATTCAATTGAACATATAACTTTCTTCAGAGTACAGTAGGACTAAAATTGCTGTTTAGTTCAGTTGCAGAAACACAGTACAGGTCAGAACTGCCATAATTTGGGAAAACAGTTCTAGTGTGCATAGACAGTATTGCTATAACTTAAAAGAAATGACAGGAAAATTTCAGGACCACATCTTTTTTCGCAGAAGATTGCATTTTTGTTAGTGATAGTTTTATTTAATATGTCAGATGTGCCTGGGCAAATACCCACCACCAAATACCACTTACACAAACAGAATCAATATGATGAACATAACACATTTGTGTTGTTTTATTTTTATTCAGACTTCCAGACACCCTTGCTAGATTGGATCTAAAGGGAAATGACATAGAGGATGTTGGAGAACAAGAGCTGAAGGACTTGAAACAGCTTCAGGTTCTAAATTTACGGAACAACAAGATATCTGCCTTGGATCGCAAAGTCTTAGAGTATTTACCTCGTCTCCGTCACCTGTATTTAGATGGAAACCCTTGGAACTGCACCTGTGACCTTCTCAGAACCAGAAGAGCGCTGGTGGCCAAAGGAACGGATGTCAGGGGAGGACAGTGCGCGGCGCCGGCAGAAAGTCGAGGAGAAAGTTGGATGTCTTCCAAAAAGATTCTGCAGCAGTGTGAAGATAAGGTGTCTTCCATGGAAAGGGGCAAAGAGGACAGAAAGAAAATGAAACCCAATGAGGCCTCCAGCATTGGAATAAACACAGACGATGATTACTATGATTATGAATTAGATTAACCTAATCTATGGTGAACCTTAAAGTTCTCCAGAGCTGCCCTCTACCACCAGTGTCTCTACTGACAACCAGCCTGCTGGTCTGCCATTAACTTTTCCTCTTTAATTTGTACTATAAGACTTAATAGCTGGTGATGGAAGGGCTATAGAAAGGATGCCACTGTAAGCGGAAAATCGTAAAAAAAATAGTTTTTCTATGCCATTAGTACTATGTAGTTTGAGGGAAGTAAGAATACAATTACTATCTCCTAGAAAAGCAGTCTGTAACTCTGTATGGACCTTTTTATAGTAGGGCATTCTTATAGTTGCATAAAAAAACCATAAATAAAATCCTGCAATACCATAAGATATTATTACTAGGAGTCTGGCATTCAACACATTTAAACTCAGAGGTCTGCAGTTCGAGATGGAGAGTTACACTGATGCGGGCAATTTCTCAGGATTGTTGACAGATTCTTCCTTTTGAGAAATGAATTTCAGTTTTCCTGAAATATTTGCTTCTTTTATTTATTTTGGACTATTTTAAATGACATTAGACTAAATTAGCTGAGCTCCAGGCAAAACACAGAAGGGTCATCTTCATCACAGCAAATGCAACAAACAGAAGAATCAGTGTCCTGGTTAATGAGATTTAAGAGTTCCAAAGTTAATTAATAGTGAGGAATAAAAACACTGAGGTCAATTTGACCCAATTCTATTGTTGTAAACAGAATAAGGGAGATTGTCAGGAAATAGATCTCCACCTCTGGCAAATATTAGGCTAAGATCAAGTGAGACAAAGTTTTTGGAAGAGTTTATTTTGGTAGCTGAATAGCTAATTCACCACAATATAGCTCAAGATGCTGTGTGCATACTTTTGCGTTAGGTGTACTTCCCGTGGGAGCACACACTGCAAGTGCCCCCCTTCACTGGCAGGAACCTTCCAGACTTTTGCATGCAAAAAAAGGACTTAATGGTATATGCATCAACTTTCATGTACGAACAAATTTTATCAAGCAGTTCCCAAAGTGCTTGAAAACTAAACAAAATTGGATTACCAAGACCACTAAACTCAGCGACTTACAAACAGTAATCTAAGGGGTTTCCTGGCAGTTCATAAATCTCAGCTGATAACTGAGGAGTAATAACACCAGCAAATTACTTTTCAAAGCAAACAGTTTCTATTATTCTTTATCTTCTGTTGGCATTCAGTAACTGAGTAATCACTCACGTTCACAGAGGCTGTTTTGTCAGGTGTCAGAGTGCAGCTATTTGGTTATGTCACCTATGCAAATGCAATTGACACTTGGGTTTCTTAGGCACCCAGCACATTAAGCTATACAACTGGAACCGAAAGATATAAGTTCATTTTTCTTTACATTTTAACTTTTTAACATATCATCAGCCACCCAAATTTTTGGTAGCTAAAGATTTAGATATTTATGGAACAGCACAAGCCTTCCTAGCAGTTTGACTGCATTACTTTTGTTGAATCATAGAATCATAGAATCTCCTGAGTTGCAAGGGACTCACAAGGATCATCGAGTCCAACTCCTGACCCTGTATAGGACCACCTCAAAATTCACACTACGTGTTTGAGAGCGTTGTCCAAATGCTCCTTGAATATTGTCAGGCTCGGTGCCATGACTGCTTCCCTGGGGAGCCTGTTCCAGTGCTCCACCACCCTCTGGGTGAAGAACCTTTTCCTAATGCCCAACCTAAACCTCCCCTGGCATATCTTCCTGCCATTCCCTCGGGTCCTGTCACTGGTTGCCAGGGAGAAGAGATCAGCGCCTGCCCCTCCTCTTCCCCTTGTGAGGAAGCTGTAGACCGTGATGAGGTCTCCCCTTAGTCTCCTCTTTTCCAAGCTGAACAGACCAAGCGACTTCAGCCGCTCCTCATATGGCTTCCCCTCTAAACCCTTCACCATCTTCGTAGCTCTCCTCTGGATGCTCTCTAGCAGCTTCATATCCTTTTTATACTGTGGCACCCAAAAGTGCACACAGTACTCAAGGTGAGGCCGCACCAGTGCAGAGTAGAGCGGGACAANTCCCAGGTGCAAACCCTGGCACTTGCCCTTGTTAAACTTCATACGGTTGGTGATTGCCCAGCTCTCTAATTTGTCCAGATCTCGCTGCAGGGCCTCTCTGCCCTCAAGAGTGTCCACAGGTCCTCCCAATTTTGTGTCATCAGCAAACTTTGATAGTAATCCTTCGAGTCCTGCATCCAAGGCACTGGCCCCAGGATGGATCCCTGTGGAAACCTGCTAGTGACCGGTCACCAGCCCGATGTAGCCCTATTTACTATAACCCTTTGAGCCTGACCCGTCAGCCAATTGCTCACCCATTGCATTCTGTGTTTATCCAGCCGTATGCTGGACATTTTGTCCAGGAGGATACTGTGAGAGGCAGTATTGAAGGCTTTACTTCAATCCAAAAAGATGACATCGACCGGCTTCCCTTGGTCAACTAGGTGGGTAACCTTGGACCAGCCAACCTTATTGGCTAATGTTGGTCTGTATTAGCAGTCTGGGAAGTAGTTATTTTCTGAGCAAGAACAATATTTTCATGCTCCAGTTTTTTTCATTCAGTTTTATATTGGTGGATTTTTTTAAAATAGAGTACTTTAAGTATTCCCCCGTGTCATTTCAGCCCACCCGTGTCTGACAGCACAGGGCTAGCTTGTTAGCTCTTCCTCCGTCTTTTGCCTGCAGTGGGACTTGTATCGTCGTCTGCGGGCCGTTGCACGCCGAAGTAGCGGAACGAACCCCAGGAACCGCAGGTTTTGTGGGAGACCCGGGAGCAGGGCGTGCACCCCTGAGGCCTGTTTCTGGGCCACCGCAGGGGCAGGCTCGGCGGGTTGCCGGGGGCTGCCCCCATTGCCCATGCCCGTGCTGTATTTGCAGCATGCTTTGAGGGTGAAAGATAGCATTTCATAAAGACACCCGTGAGGGCCGGCCGCCTCTCCGGAGTTCAGATTTCGCCCCCCCCGCCCCGTTGCAAACGCCGGCGCCAACGAGGCGCTGCGGGCTCCAGGAAGGGCAAGGCAGGGGGCTGGGCACCGGGGGGTCTTCAGATGAGCCCCCGAAGCAGCCGGAGGATCGGGCAGCCGCGCCGCCCGGCCCAAGGCAGAGCCAGCAGGCTCGGGGCCAGGCAGCGCCTCGTCACGGCTCTTTCAACGCCGCGGCCCCGGCC
>WAAD01001073.1:55097-97846 GCA_013389945.1 Fregata magnificens
GGCCAGTGATGTTTAACTGGACCTTCTCAAGCATTCGTTCATGATCTATCCATGCATTTCGGTGTCTGGATGTGCTAAAAGTATTAGGTCCAGTCTGCATAGCCTTAAAAACTGAGCAGATTTATTGTTGAAGCAATGCATTAGCTGAGCACAGAAAAAGAAATCTCCTAGACTTTTAATCAGTCAAAACTGTAAATTTTGAAAACAGGTTGCTTAAATCTATGTAGCTAATAACTAAGGATAGTATCTATAACTAGTCCTGCTTAATTTGCCTGGTTTTAATATTTAGGACAGTTGGAGGTGAAGAACTACTCTTTCATGGCTTATTTAGCAGTAGCTTATGAAACTACTCAGTTGCAGGCAAGTTTAGTTTCTGTGCATCCTTAATGGCAAGGTATTGAACATAAACATCTGTGAGTTACTGATCTAAATTGAGAGTACTGAAAAGCAGTACCTGAGTAACTATAGTTTTAGGGTTTGTGTTCATGGTGACTTCTGTAAGTTCCTGGTTTATCACATTTTGATTTAAATACCTGATAATGTAGTTTTTAACTTTCTGTTCATATTTAGGATGCAGTTATTGAAGTCTAGTCCTAAAGTGGTATGGTTCTAGCTTGTCATGTGGCTTAATCTAGTCATGCTCTAATTTTAGAGCTTGAGTTTTCATCAGTTCAAGAGTACTTTCTTCTGAGCAATGCCTCAGCTAACCAGCTTGTTTTCAGAAAAGTAGGTGCCAGCTGCATTATAATACTGTCTCTACTTGCTGTCTGCCTTCCTAGTAAAGACCATGACTATCAATTAAAGCTGTTCAAGTTGCCCTATAACATTTATGTGGAGAAGACAAGGGTAGTGCTGTCAGCTCTACAAATTCCTTTATGTTGCCCTTACAGAACTCCTGACCTAGAAGGGATGTTGCCAGTTTCCTGTCTCTCGAGTGTCCAAGTCTTTTGGCCTTTTTTTTGAGTCTGCTCCCAAATCCTTCTATGTGTGTGCTACACTTGAGGAGTGCTGTAACTAGCAGCTCTGAGGGGGCTTCCACATGTGAAGTAGCTGTGGCGTTGATATGTTTAGGTAGAGAAATAGATGCAGAGTGGAAAGCACAGTACTATGTTGTGAATTGGCTGTTCTGACAGTAATTCTACAGTGTACATTTTCATTTTCCTTCAGATAGGAACCAGAAGGAAAAACTAGCATTAATTGGGCTCTCTGAAGGTCTTTTCCTGTTTGAAAAGCCATTGCAGTGTTGAAGATCCTGCCGCTGAACTGGCCAGCTGAGGAGTACTCAGCTACTGAATCAGCTGATGAGTAAAGCTGTCCACTTCCTCCAGAGTCCCCACTTCTAAGTATTCACTGCTTCCCTGCAAAGCTCTTTCATACTAACATGCTAGCTTTTGAACACATAAGCAGCTTTTGCTTTATAATTTTTTTCTTAACTTTGAGGTAAGATTTGGACTGTGGCACACAGCACTGATATCTAAATACTTCATCCTTCCTTGGAAATGCGCATGCTTGGGAAAATAGCTTCTTGACCTCTAGTAAAAGGATTATTATTGTGACGATTCAATGGGGAGGGAGTATGTGAACTTTTTGAAATCTCCAGCTTCAGTTTCAAAATCTGGGCGGAGAAAAATCTGATAGGACCTTAGTTTCCTGTTCTATTATTTCCCAAAGTTAAGTTCCTCTACAGCTAACAAACTTGTGAAAGGCTCTTGACTGGTTTGGTTTTTTTAAACAAGTGAGAAAAGAGCTGAGAAATAACATCTGAAGTTCAGAGCAAATAGGCAGTATTAAACTTTTTTTATCTGCTAAAGGTAGGCATTATGCAATGTAACCACTCTTGCAGTTGACTTGTAGAATTAGTGGATAATGGAAGGGGTAACGAGAAATAGCATGCAATAATCATGACTAATGGCAGCATTATAACAAAGTAGGGTTATGACTGCTGGAATGCTTTTCAGATGAGCTAGGTAGGTGCATAAAGAACAGCTTCCCTTCTTGGGTCCCGTTGGGGTACTATACTGGTTTTCACATGTTGCCTTAATCAACTTGCTAGAATTAGCAGGGAAAGCTGGGCTAAGACTGTTCATTCTAAGCTTATTGCCTATCTGTCAGTTTTAGCCTGGAGTAGTTCAGGCATGGCAGGAGTGTATGGAAGAGAGGCAGTGTTGTTTGGCCACTGATTGTCTTCATCCTTGGGAGATCAGTAGGATGCTCTCACTGGTGAGCAAGACAGCAAGCTACTAAAGATTTAATTAGGTTCTCTTTTCTTGGGAAGAATTCCTTGTGCATCAAACTGTAGTATTTGGTCTCAGCTTTTCAGGGAATGAAGTTTAGTTGCTTCTTTGAACAGCTGTTTGTATGCCCTGTTCCAGAGACTGTGCAGAGACAGTGAGGTCGTCTGACTTGGGATTAGACTAGTGGAATAACAGTGACTGGGGTTTTAAGGTATGGGTAATAAGAGTGTGAGCACTTAGTGAAGTCCTTTAGTGTTATCTAGTCCTGCCCTGGGATGGTTCATGCTGTCCACTTAGTAACAGAAAAAAAAATTTTCCCCTGTTCTTCCTCATTCATTAACTAGAAAGATGTCACCTGCAACAGTTTGTCTGAAATTTCATAGTAGAAGTTGTTTTTAAAATTGTCTGTCTAGCTCCATACGGAGAAAGAGACAGTTCATCTGACAGGGTATTTTTTTAACAACTTATTTTCTTGCTAGTCTGTGATCAATTTCTTCTTCTTCAGTGGAACCTCCTTAAGAGTTTGGGGTTTTTTTTGTGTCTGTGTTAGTAGTCCTTTTACTCTACTTGACTGCAACTCCACATCATTGAGTTAGAACTGTAGTAGGTGTGGGTCAGGGTATAGCATGTTCTACGCTACTAAAATCAAGTTTGCCAGGACACAACTAGAACAAGTCAGTTTAAACAGCAGTGTTAAGGTTTGCTGTTATTCAAAACAATGTAACTGTTCCTATCACTTCCTTACCAAGTCTTTGGAAACTACCTGACACAAAAATAACAGTCTAACTGGGCCTGCAGTGGCTGCCTAAGCTTTAGCTCCGTTGGTCCTGTTTAGGTGGTGCAAGACCAGTCTGTTGTCTTAGGCTCTTAATTGTTAACTTGTCCTCAGGAGCTTCACTTCATTTAAAAAAAAAAAAATGCATTCAGTGAAAAAGCAGATGCCTTAGGGTTTAGAATTAAAACAAATCTTCTGGTGAATTTGACAAAATCTAATTTAACTTGTTCTTATAGGTACAAATGGATTTCCTGATCCTGATTTAGTCTTGAAGTTTGGTCCTGTGGACAGCACATTAGGATTCCTTCCGTGGCACATCAGACTGACAGAGATCATGTGAGTTGCCTATACATACTGTAAAACAGGTTGGAACAATATCTAACTAAACAAGTCTTTATGTGACGTACTTTATGGAAATAGGTGTAAGAGGAGATCTGTGTAAACAAAGGTGTCTGGAGATTGATTTGAGGGTATTTAAATTGTTAAATGAAACCTGTCAAACATTCATTGTGGCTTTTTCAGCCACAACTAGGCAACAGTGGGCTTTAATCTTCAGGCTTAAGGAACAACTTCTGTCATCATCTAGTCTCAGTGGTCCAATCCCAGTTCTGTTGGTGTTCCTTACGTGAATTTTGAGTGGCTTACAGGTTTCTCTCAGGGAAAGTGAGGATATAAGGGAAATAGGATAATGTATGATGATCATGCCTCTGGATTAATTTCCAATTTTGGCAATAACTGAACTGACTGTAGTTGCTGTATTTCTTAAATCTGAGAGCATTTATAGGGCACTTAAATGTCTGGGCAGACCTGTGCTTCTCCAACTTTTCACTAATTTGAAGTGCCCTATGTACTCTAATGGGTAGGCTTTGATCTAGAGGTTGACAAGATAATAACAGCTAGTTTAGTTACTAGAGTTGAGTGGCAATAACAGCGTTGAGAACAACTTCACAAGGTTACTCAGACAATAGCTTGCTTTAAGTAGTGATATTCCTGGCTGGCCATGTGAATCGTGTGGTGTTTGTGAAAGCTTATTTTAACTTCTCTAACTTTGCTTTCTCAGTTCTTTGCCTTCCCACCTGAACATCAGCTATGAAGACTTTTTCTCTGCCCTCCATCACTATGCAGCCTGTGAGCAACGCTGGGGAAAGTGACTTCTGGCTGAGCATGTGGAGTCAGGCTTTCTGTGGGAAGGAATTGATGTCTGTTTACAAGCACCTGTGACCCATAAGTCTGGTTCATAGTCCTTTCTTAATTTATCAACAAATTCAATAAAGTGTCTTACCTTTCTAGAGAGTCTGTGTGAATGCGTGAGAATTTATGGGGAGGGGGAAATTCACAGATTTCCCTTATGAAAAAGTTATTGCAAGCAAAGCTGTTCAGAGCTGAATTACCCTCACTTTCATGTCCAAGTGACCAAAAGAACATGCAAGAATTAAGTCTTGTGAAATCTACAGGACAACGTAAATAGGAGTTCCATGCCCTGAAGGTCCTTAAATCCAAGGAAGAACTCTCATGTCAGCTTGTTCCTTTTAATTCTTCATGGTCAGGCATTTCAGAGCTAATCACCTGGTTTATCTTCAGATATATTTACTATATAATACGTGGATTTCAGAGGGGTCAGTATTGGTTCTGTTAACTATGAGAATAGAGACTGCTGCCTGACTGATGACTAAGCTAGCGGTAGGTATCAAGTTCTAGAAAAACTAAGAAGATTCCATAAAAAGGAGTGGAAGCTATGGTAAGTGGATTAGACAGTCTGTGTAGCACTATCATCCTCTTTTTTTTCTAAAGGGGTAAAATCAAAATGTTTCTACAGCCCTGAGTGAAACTTCTCTTAGCATCAGGTCAGTTTTCCGTAGGGAATAAGCATAAACAGTACTATGTATTGTTTGTATACCTATTTTCCCCATAAAATTCTCACCTAAGGTGACAAGGTGGCTAAGGCTCTGGCATCACTTGCTGAAAAATCTGAAAATGGACTAGGTTCACTTCCATGGCTTACGTGACTTGCTTGTTGTGCTTGTGTACCCAGCAGGGGAGTCTGCTTAAGCCTTTTGTTAGGTTTGTTCTGAACTGCGCATTAGAAGTTTGAATGGGAGTCTGCAGCAGACAAGAAAGAAGATGAAGTGAAGCTGCACTACGCTGTCTCAAAACTGAGAACTAAATAGATACACTAGCTAAGTGGTCTTCATCATGGAATGTCCTATTGTTGGAAGTAATTTCAAATTGAAAGTCTTTACAGCAGCATTTGAACAAAGCAATATCTTTAGAGTTGTATTGCTGGAGACGAGCACTAGTATTGCAGCCTTCTGCTCTGCAGGCTGTGGAACTGTTGGGCACTTCATTCTGGAAGTGTTTCTTCCCCCCCTCCTCCCCCCTTTCTTCAAAATGAGTCTGGCTTTATCTCCTTCAGGATAGGCATGTCACTAGAAGGGAAAACAACTGCTTTTGAAAGGGAATTGCCAGATTTTAAATGAATGTCTGCTTCTTTGTGAAACAGTGTATTTTAACTGTTGTAGCTTGGTGCAATGTTATAAAGCAGATTGCATAAACTCTTAGCTGCAGTTTTGCATCACACAAAGATCAGATTGCAGTTACATGAGAGCTGTGGTCTACTTTATCTCATAAAAGAGAAAGGGATGATTAACCAATTAACAGTTTTGACATCAAATAACATTCCATATGAACTGGAATGTTCAGAGTACAGTTGACTGTCTTTTGCAGACTGGTCTCTGATGTTTGCCAGTTACTGTATTGCAGAGAAGATGAACAGTCCTGCAATGTTTCCTGGTTTCTGTCATTGCCATAGGAGAGTTTTCTCACTGATTGTGAAGTTTAACTTCTTTGTGGGGAGCAGCTAGCCTGTTGGAGAGTATCTTGAGTATTGAAGTTTATCTGTAATATGAATTTTGTTTCATTGAAATGTAAGGTTGTATTTAAGTTACCATATGTAAGTGTTACTGTGTCACTGAAGCAGTTCTGGTGCTGGCAGTAAAGATATAAAATGGGAAAAGCTTAGTTTAGTCCTCAAAAGTAATCTATTTTTTATATTTGTATCAGACTGCCAAAGAATACTTCTAATACCTGAGCTCCCCTCAGTCCTCAAACTTCTGCATATCTCAACTAAAAAGACTTGCTTTATATTGGAGACAGATCTCAAGGTCTAGGATTTGTCTATAGAGGAATGCTTAATGAAACTAAAATGATTAGTTCAGCTGCATTTGATTCAACTTAATCAAATCTCTTCTGATGGCTAGTTTAATTGTGAATTAAGTGTTCCTCCTGGAATTAATGTAGTTGAACTAATCCACATTATCACTTAGTTGGGATTATTTCACTGTCCCTGTGTGGGCAATCTTCAGCGAGCTGTGCCAAATGCACTGTGCGTATCCACAACTTGATCTCTGAATGTATGTCATTGCAGTTAGCGCCTCTCCTCGACTCGTTCTGTGTGAAGGTCTGTGGTATAGCTGTGACATGCTGTATGGCTGTAGTCTCTGGGTACCTGTACATAATGTGTAAAACAAGTTTTTATGATTAGGGAATCAATTTATTGAACTTTATTATTGAAAGTTAAATCTGGATCTGTAAAACAAGAAATCAATAAAAGACTATAATCTTTCTACAGGCTATGGTGATACATGAATTCTTCTGCAGGTTTGACTGGGGAGATGTAGCCTTATTCCTATTGCTGCATCGCTCTGGGAAAGTAGAGAACTTCAGGTGGCATGCTCTTTTGCGCTCCTCTTAAATCGCTTCCTGTATTGTAAGAACTGGACAAATTCTTGTATCTACCACTTCCAGCTTCTTAGAAGCTCTTATGAAAGCTTTTATAGTGAAGCATTTACTGTAAAAATACCTCTTTGATAGTCCTGGGAACTTGCTAAACTTGTTCCTGGCTACTAAAAAGCTTGCTTCCTCTCCCTGTTGCTGAGTCAGTCCTGAACCATGAGCTAGGCTGGGCCTCCTGCCAGCTCTCTGGTTTGGAGCAGGGTGAGGTGAGGGTGTGGTGTGGAAGAAACCTCCACCGTCTGGGTGATGCCTGGGTGCTGAGCATGACCTCTTTTGAAAGGGGAAGCTAGTGTTCAGGCAAGTTTTGAAAAAGCACTGGGGGTCGTGGTGGGTACCAGGCTGACCACGAGCCAGCCTGCAAAGAAGGCTAGCGGTCTCCCAGGTTGCGTTAGGAAGAGTGTTGCTAGCAGGTCAAGGGAGGTGATCTTTTCTACGCAGATTGGGAGTGCTGGGTCCAGTTCTGGGCTTCCTTGGTACGAGAGAGAGACAGTCTTACTGGAGCTACTCCAGCAAAAGGCCATGATGATGATTAAGGAGTGGAGCATCTGCTGTATGAGGAGAGGCTGAGAGAGCTGGGACTGCTCAGCCTGGAGAAGGGAAGGCTCAGGAGGGATCTTACCAATGTGTACAGAAGTATGATGGAGGAGGAGTAAAAACAGCCAGACTTTTCTCAGCGGTGCTTAGTGGCAGTGCTGCGAGGCAGCGGGCACAAACTGAAATACGTGAGAATCCATTTAAAGATCAGAAAAACCTTTTCTGGTGAGGGTGGTCAAACAGCAGAGCGGGTTGCCCAGAAAGGTTGTGGAGTCTCCTTCAAAACCTGACTGGACACATGGGGGGTGGGGTGGGTGTTGGACTAGATCATCTCTGGAGGTGCCTTCCAACCTCAGCTGTGCTGTGAAATGGAAAACTCAAGAGGCAGACAGGTTATTTTACAGAGAAGGGGGTTTACAGCAAATAGTCTGCTGTGGCCAGAGTTCAGCATTGGGCACTTCCATGCTCACTTTAACTGCATGCACTTTAATCTAGAGGAACACAATAGGTGGTGGAGCACTATTGCGACCGGTTGGCACACTCACGACAGTGAAAGAACATGCTGGGCACAGACAGTGGTGAGTTTTCAGTAAGCTTGCAAATTAACACTCGGGTCTCAAAATCCCAACTGCTGACAGAAAAACTGTATTCTTTGCTCAGTTATTTTGTGATAGAGATTCTTCTGTGTTGTCTGCTACCACATCCTTCAGGTTTTCCTTCCTTCCTTCCTTACCCCGCTGCTGGCACTCTGTTTCCTTAGATATGCAAGCTCCTGGTAAGAGAACTTTCATGTTATTGAAAGTCACTCTTTGGTATACCCTAGATGATACCAAAAATTTGTTACCGCGCAATTTGGTGGACAGTGAAAGACGAGCTTGTGTGGCTTTTCACCAAATAATTGGCTTACACCTAGCTTCATGGTTGCCAGCATTAAGCTGGCTCTTGCAAAGCTGTTTGGGTGTCTCTGGTGCATTTTGAATTATTACTTGCATGGATACAACCTGCCTGTAAAGGCTAATAGTAGTTTCCAAACTGGAGCTGGCTCTAGGGCATGGTGCTGCTGGGCTCTCCTACCTCAGCCGGTTTTTAATAGTCAGTGATGGTGGCTCGCTGCGGTTAATTTGTAATTTCAATACCAAAGATTATTAGAGCTGCCTGTATGGTGGAAAATTCGTCTTCACTTGCCCCAATGTAAGAGCCCCCACTCACAGTAACTACTACTCTTTTAATAAATGATTCAAGTTTCTACATCTTTCCTCTTCTTTTTCCCCTTCCAATGGTGCACAGGAGTTGATGTCTAGTAAAGGAACTTGATAAGATTCTGAAATAGTTGCTTTGCAGCAGGGAATTTGGGGACATGGTCAATAATACAGCCGTTACAGGAAAGAGGCCTACAAAGCAGTTCTTGAGATTACAGTGATTTTTAGGACTTCTTGTTATGAACATGCATTGAGCAACTGTACAGCATAACCTGCTGCATTGAGTGAAGACTGGTAAGTAAGTAGAATGTGAAGTAAAGGTCATTCTTTTTAGAGGAAAGTATATTCATACACACTTACATCCCTAAATGCTTTCTGAAGTACTTCACAAAAATTGCAAGAAAAAATAACCCACTGGTTGGATTTCCTGTATGTTTCGTGAATTCAGTTTGTGTGTGAAATCATAACTGCCCTGAATAGTCCCAAGTGTTGTACAAAATAAGGATGTTTTTAAGCATAGGTTAAACATTTTTTGTCTTTACAGTTGAATTAATGTTGCACTATTAACCATGTTTATTCATTGACACTGAACGGTAGGTATACCTATAAAAACCGAAGGGTACGTGCACATAGTTTTGGCCCCTGTCTGCTGATCCCAATGTACCAGCTGCCTTGCAGGTAGGCTTTGCCCCATGTTGTCAGCTGGGACTGTGCCGCCCAGCCAGCACCTTTGGCAGGAGGAGAGCTGGGGACACGGGGACAGGCGCTCTGCTTCGCCATGCTGGCTTCCATGCTGCCGTCCTCTGCAGGGTTGCAGCCCCCCCAGTGCTCTGCTCACTGGGCACTGTCTTGGAAAGAGGTTCTCATTGCTGCTCCCAAGCACTCAATGCAACAGCAGCAGCTTTGGCTCAGGAGCGAGGAAGTAACTGGAGAATAAGGCTGAATTGTAGCCCATCCTATGCAAAACTTTCCAACTAGTCTTGCTGTGAAGGTTACCATTTGTCCAATTTTCAGCACACCGTGAGTGACTGTAAACAACTTCTAACTGTCTTCTAGGAGCTAAGCTACTTTGATAACCTTGAAATGCTAAACCAAATGAATCAAAGGCCACGCTTTAAACCCCTACACAACTTTTTTTCCTCAGATCTGCCAAATTAAAAGGGAGAGAGACTTGCAAGCCCTTCCTCTGCTGTATGTTTGTCTGTGTTAAATGATGCAAGACCTCCCTGAATTCCCTTGAATCACTGCTGAGAGCCATAGGATTATTCCTTAATTGCATCCAAAACAACTTTTTTAGATGATGAATAATATTATGTATTATACAGAAGCATGCCTCAACCTTAACTTTGAAGAGCTTCACAAATTAATGTTTAATGAAACCGTTCGCCTTGAGGTTTTTGCTGTACTAACTGGCTGAATACGAACACAAGCCAGGGCTCTTTCATCTCCCTGACAAGCCCTGCTGCTTTAATACAGCGTATTTTCTCTGACAGTGTGCACCCAGTCACTTTTCAGTACTGTTGTTTTCTACACAGATCTCCCTGGCCTGCAAAAATACTGCCTCCCCCCCGCAAAAAAAAAAACCCCACAGCAAAAGCCCCTAATGGATTGATCTTATAGAAAACATATTCTTAGGGGAATGTTTAATTGAACTAAACATGACTAGTACAACCGTTTTGTAATGTAGTTCACATTGTAAACATTAGAAGCCCAGTAGTTGATAAACTGAAACAAAACATTTGTCTTACTCCTTGGCTGCAGGTGTTTGTTGTAATTTTAATGGAAAATTTCTCTTCGAGTCAGCTATCAAAGTTAAAAGCTTCCCATTAGACTTTGTATTCTACAATTCTGCAAAAGTTGCCACTTTGTTGGCAGGGTGCCTAATATTTTTTTGCGAGCACAAAGGTGTCTGAAAATGTCATTTCAAAGGGGCCTTCTCTCTAAATCTGGCAGTGCAAGGACGTTTTCGTTAAACTGATGTGATGAGTCGTTCTGCAATTTACAATATTTAAAGTTGAAATCCAAATAAAATCTCTTTCTATCACGATGGAGCAGTCACGCTGTTGGAATCAAGATCCCAGGAGGACATATTGGCATTATGGAAATAACAATATCTTACACAGACTTAAGTACTGTGGTGGCCCCAATTCTTGGTAGCGCGGTGGCGTTGAAAGAAAGCAGAGTAAGGCAGTGATGAGAATTACAGAATTGAAATGTTGCTCAGGAGGAGGAGGATGGCTGGAGATCACCTAGTCCAACCTGGGGTTCAGGTTTTCTCGCTCCTTTTCCAGCGCTCCATGCCTGCAAAGTCTCGCTAGCAGAGCTGGGCTGCTGTAATTTCAGGTGTGAAAGAAAACTCAGGAAGGTTTCAGAGACAAGGCTGAGTGTTTTGCCGGGGACACTGTCAGATCAAGACTGTCACACACTTCTGGGGCTGGAGAGGAAGCGTTGAGGTCTGGCGAGCTGCCCTGGAGAAGGCCCTGGCAGAAACCCCTCTCGTTTGGACAGAAGCGGCTGCTGTATCCTGCGGTCCCCTGTATCTTTTAGAGCAGAAGCTTGGATTTTCACAGACTCTACTTGCAAATTTTATGCGTGGCTTATATACTTTAAAGTAGTTTTAACTGATGAAAACATCTGTAATTTCCCTCACGTATCAACTGACGAGCCATGCAGCCTGTCTCAGGGGCTCGTTGGTGAACACTGTGCGCGCTGCGTGTCAGCTGCGGGGTGGGCTCAGCTCATTGCCCAGCCCATGGCTTTGGCACCAGGGATGGTGGCACAGGACTGGCAGGACTTTCCCCACGCTGTCTAGCAATGCCAAGACCATTTCCTACCCCTTGCTTTCATCACTGAAGCCCTGTTCAGTCTGCATGAGCCTCTCTGTATATTCTGGAGACATAAACCAGCATGTCTGATGACGATCACTGCCTTGCAATTCTCTCCATGTAGCTGCTTCTGACCATGTTTTATTTAGCTGGCTGGCTACGGCAATTCTGCCCTGAAAGCCTGCAGCCTCCTCCAGCTCAAAGCAATTTCAGACACTCCTCTGAAGGTTGTGTTGACTTAGTTCTCTGACTGCTTCTGCCCAGGAAAGAGCTGGGCATAGCCTGGCTGGTCCACCTCAAGGGGGAAGTCTGAGGTGAGGGTGGTGCCTGCCAGTGCAGCATCAAGGAGCCCTTCATAGCTACAACATGTCTCCCAGCTACAGCTCCCCTCCCCACAACTGCCTGTTGCCTCGTCCTCACCTCTGCAAAACCCCACTTCTGCGTGGGCAGGAAGCCTCCACCTGGCCCTGCACGTCCCTCCTGCTCCCACACGACTCAAACCCACTTGACAGGAGAACGTGCTGAGGACCAGCTTCTTTCCTTGGAGGCCCCCTCCTCCTGCAGGGTCCCCCCGTGCAGGCAGAGGCACAGGGGGGACACTTCTCTCCACGCGGCAGGCTCCCAGTAGCAGCCTGTGGTACCATGGCTGCAGCTCTCGCTAGTCAGGCTTTCAAGTTCTTGACCTCCAAATCAAGAGGTCTATCCTCATTAAGGCGCATTATTTTTTTTTTCCAATATAAATTAAAAGTTGACTTACTTCAAAAGTGAGTGTGTGGTTTTATTCATAGTGAATCTTTAAAATATGTGAAATGTGTGGGAGGTGACAGCAATGCTGGAAGGTGAGGCTTGGGGGGGGGGTGTTTTCTTTTCAATGGAAAGAGGAAAGAAAATTAAATTTCTATTTATGCATCATGTCTAGTATGAATTTAAAAGCACATAGGAATGGGAGTAAAAAGATAAAACTTCTTATACTGACACCAGCTTAGCTGCATTGCACACATTGTATATGTGCAAAACAATCTGATTAATACCATGACAGTTGTGCAATATAATCAGTTTAGTACTGCTGAGATTTATTGCTTCCTGCTTTCCCTCATTTTACTGGTGGTGGCATTTAAATCCTAATACACTGAGATTGTGTTTACCCAGTTTATCCTACATTTTTATTGTGACCAGGTCAAATCAATCCATCTTTCTTAAAGCAGAACAAGACCTGTGATTGTTACTGCAGGTGAGGCTGTTTGCAGGGTCTTTTGCCTTCACAAGGCGTGTACAGAGATGGGAACAATGGTTGCAACTGTTGTTTGCATTGCATACAAGCTTGTGCAGCTTGTGGAGAAGGTTGTGGAGACCTGCAGATAGAAAAGACAGCAGCTTTCTGCACGAGAGTTCGGCATGTGCATTAAGAGACCTTGACCACACTTCTGCTGGCATTGTGCTAGCGACCACAAACCTGAAATAAGCTTGCTCTTAATTTCTCCTCTTCTTAGTGTCTGTGAAAGCACTGGTTTTCTAGGGGACCAGGGAGGTGGAAGTCACTTTGCATACCAAGCTCCTCACAATTGTTAGTTTGTCCTATGTATAGACTTAGAAGTAAATTAATTGGCTAGATAATCAGTCAAACAGCTGCTAAAGCCTTGCTAAAAGTCATTGTAAGTATTGGAGGCAGTGGACAGCAAAGTTGCAATCCCAGTCATAATCCAAAAGCACGGCTTTCAGCTCTTAAGGCGCTCTACCCCCCTTCCCAGCACTTGGTATTTGCCCTGCTGTGCTGTAAACCGAGAGGGCAGGGGTAACCTACGAGGACAGTTATATATGAGGATATTTTCACAACAAGGGACCTATCAGCTCTGAAAAATAAGTGCAAGCTTTTAGAAAGCTGCTTGTATGTGATGTTTGCAGCCCTTGGCAAGCCACGAATGCATTACAGTAACAGCTGTGTTAAACTACTGGAAGATAACTATTATGAAAAAGAGAGTATCCAAGGCTGAGGATCACTTACATTTTATTCATAAAGTTAACTCTTTCTCATAGTGTATTATGGAGGCAAAAGAGAAATGGGGGGCCCATGGGAGACTGCCCTGGCTTCAGGATAGAATGGTACGCTGTGTCTCAGATGCCGGCATTCAGAGGTGATGCTAAACACAGCATGGACAGACATGCCACCACAGCTGAGGGCAGAGCAGGGCTGCTCAGCCCCACCACACTCATCACCCCGCTTGCTGCCTTCCTCAGCCCTCCTTGCAGCTCAGACCCGGCAGGAGCAATGGGAGCACCCAGCCCTGTACCTGTGACCCCTCCTCACTACCTCCTCACTATGGCTCATCTGCAGCATCACCAGAGCACACCTGCAGAGCTGTGCTCTCTGGCTGCCCTTTGGCAATGTGTGGCAGGTCGCGTTTTGGCCCCCCAGCTGAAAAAGCCAAGCTCCTGCCAACAGAGGGCATGAAGCAGGCTGAGCACAGATCCCCTGCAACGATGCTTTTAGCAAACATGCGAGGCAAATAGCCAGCTCTGACGATGTGCCGTGCTCCAAAACATGCAGAGCTCCCAAAACCCAGAAAGGCTGTTTTTCTGTATTGGTTTATCACAGAACCTTTCTTTACATGATATCAAGAGTTGATTTTATTATATCATCTTAAAAAGCCCTGGAAACGTAGTACAACTCCATGTTTTGGCTATGCCAGGAGATCTTTTTTTCCCTGCAGTATGCAGCTAAAACAGTTCTTAGGAAGGGCCAAATGCTATTTGCCTAAATGGCAAAGCTCACCCACTTCAAGCACTGTGCCAAAATCTGACCGAGCCATCACAACCCCTACTGCTCACTGTGGTGGTGTTTGTGGTGTGAGGGCCAGGTTTATCCATCTTTTCCATTTTTTAGGAGCTTGCCAATGTAGCTGTGTCCATTCTAACCACAATTTCAGATGACCTTGGTGTTGGTTCCTATTGCTTTCAACAACAGCCTCCCGCATCTTTAGGCACCTAAAGATGTTGCCCATCTGATCCCAAACCTTGGTACAATTAATAGAAATGGATCTGCTTGTAACAAAACTTATCTTCTTAGTTGTTTGCATTTTTCACCATCTTAAGAACAGAATCTCCTTCGGTATCGATACCTGTAAGTGTATCAGATGATACATTTTTGTAGGAGAAACATAAAAAAGAGTTGTCATGCTTTTGCAGTTGGAGTCCCATTTCCTCGCACTGCATCCACAGTACTAACAGGGTAGCGTAAACGGCTTGTTGGCATCAGGCTGCCACCTTCCTAGCTGGCATCTCTCAAAGCACAACGTGTGCCTGGGGGAGCAACCAGCCCGTTGTTCCCAGGAAGTACCAGAGCTATTGCCTTGTGCTCCATGGGCATGGTTTCTGCATGGACCAGAAGTGCAACCCTGGCTGCAAGCCCGAGGCTTAACACGCCCTGCAGACACAGGCACAGTAAATCTTTGTGATGTTTCATGGAAGCATCACACCCATTTCTATCACCTAGGGGCAGTGCCTGGTTTGAATTACTGTGCAGTAGCTCTAGGGAGGAGGAGGTCACCGGTCCAGAAAAAACAAACAGATGGGGGACGTGCCCAAATTCTGCTTGGACAAAGTATCCAGAAGAAAAAAGAGGGCATATTTGGGAAACCTGCATGGGTAACCCTAGAGTTACCATGTCCTGAAATATCAGCTCTTGCTTTGACCTGAGGACAATGTCTCCTCTTCAAGTCCTTAGCATTTTGCTGACCAATGTGGAAGAATCAATTCCACCTTCGATTACTGTTTTGCAAACAACTAACAACTAGAAAATATAGGTCACCAGCTCTTTTACAGTAAGACATCCACCACCAGATAGCATCAGCTTTGACATTAAGTCAGCGAATGGGAGACATAACCTACTCTTATTCATTTTTATTACAGTAGTAATAAAGATGGCTCGGGTAACTCAAATCTCCATGGCCAGAACATATCAACTGACAACAGGCCCGCAAGCGACCTCTCGTAACATTATTCTGACCATAAATTGTTCACAATCTTATTCTTCAGGGCATCATGTCAGCTTATCTTGATCATTACACTTCTTGAATTGGGAATCTATTAAATGTTGTCTGATCTCTCTAATCTGTAGTACACAGTTTGTTTTCATGCAGGAAATGAAAACTGCAGCATGATTGTATCATCCTGCACCTTCAATTTCCGCTGTATACAAATACTGAATAAATACTGCTGCTTTGACGTGCTTAGAACAATACTTTCCAAAAATATATGTTTATTTTCAGTGGCCTAGCCTAGTTCTCCAGGTGAAAAAAAGGCTGCAGTTTTATTGACGCAGAATTGCAATATTCCTAAACAGTGTGATAACATGTTCTTCTTTAATAAGTTAGATGATCAATCTAAGAAGAGTATGTCTGAAGAGTCAAAGAGTAAATTGTTGCGTAATGGGTTTTGGGTTCTTTTTTTTTTTAGAAAATTGCTTTGAATATTTGCTTTGATATACTAAAGTACATCATATGTTAAGCAAAACCCCAGCTTTATAAGAAAGCACATTTGTGAAGCAAGAAGTGCTAAGGCTGAAGGAGTTAATATGAACATAGGGGGCACCAGCACCCCTCTAAAAAGAGGAAATTCTAGGAAAGCTGTTGAGAACAAATTGAGCCGTAGTATGCTGAGAAAAAAGGAGCATTCAGAATTAAAATCTCTGGTATAAATCTGTACCATTTTTTAATACACAAGATTCTGCAGATTCCGTGTCCAGACCGAAAAAGCATAAACCAGAAGATACAAATGTTTAGATGTGAGACTTTTGTTATCTGACCTTTGGGAAGAAGGAAACGGCTGCACAGCATCCACTGCTGCTCTGGAGGGAGCAGGATCTCTGCAGAGGTGACTCCGAAGGTTACAGTACTGTCAGGCTGAAAGCAGCAAAGGGGAAGGCAAGAAAAGGAAAGAATAATATCATATTGATTCCAGATCATGTTTGGGGTTTTTTTATATATCTTTCTAGCAACAGACCGGTGCTGAAAGTCCACCTGGGGCTGTCCTGTGGGAACAAGACATTACATGTGTGAGCTTAATTCAATCATCTCTAGGCTTTTGCAGTCAAACTCCCCTGTTCTAGGGGATAGTGTCCAGTCCCCAGACTATTAAAAAATGAATCTGGCTTCCTCTTCCTTTTATCTTTAAAGCCTCTTTTGTTGTTTGCAGGCTGATAGAAGAAAGTCGCTTGCAAAGGGGTGGAGCAGGTTTTTTAACATCAGAAACAAGGACAACAGGAGGACATCCTATGCTGCAGAATCTGCAAGCGCGCAAAAAATGAAAGTTAGTGATAATAAAATGAAAAAAAAAGGGGCAGGTTCAAAGTAAATTGATCGATAACATTTTTTTAACAGCAAACAATTGTGAGTAGGGATGGGTGTAGCAAGGTGTTAAGTTTGGAGAAAAGTCAGAAATTTAAATAACAAAAGAATGAAAATTTTCTGGCCACACAAAAGATGCAGGTCTAGTACACCCTTCCCCTGCCTCCCCCCCCCCCAAATAAATAAAGTGGAAAAAAACCCTAAAAGGCAAGTTTTTTCCGTGACTAGTGCATAATACTATTTTTTATGTTCAGCACAATGCTGAGCTGGCATCCAAAAAACCTCACTTGCAAAAATGAACTGCCAAGACCTACTCATGCTCTCAGGGACCCAGCCTGAAATAAATATGATTTTTTTAAAAGTGCTGAGCATCTTCTTCCAGAAACTCAGGCCTTTTGGGACAGTCAACATTACTGACTGCTTTTCAAAATTTTGTGTAAAGCCTTGGCTGTCCTTGGCACAGTACCTTTACACTGCCCAGACCAACAGCAAATGTGAAACCACGAGCATCAGGGTGCTTTGGGCAACTTTCCTTCTCCAAGGAGCTGCCAGCTTTGGATACTGCTACTACAGCTCCTGCGGTTTAGTACTCAGCCAAACGCATCTGAGCAGGGAATCTGCAGATTCCCTGTTTTGGTCAACAAAGGGTTGCAATAGTAAAATATAGGGAAAAATAAAAGATTCCATAAATGTAGCAGATTTCAAAGCTATGGAGAATACGCTGGGTCTACAAGGAAGCTTGTGAAATATCCAATATTCCTGGTTTTAACACTAGAGTTTCTAACATTATAAATCAACACTATGATAAATCAAAGAGCTGCTGCGGGTATAAAGGAGGATGGAGACTGTTGTTTTGGTGTATCCCTATTGTAAACACAGAGTCAGAAGTTGTCCATGGACTACTCTTCCCACAAAGAAAGCAAGATGCAGAAACTGGCCACGTGCTCCCGCTCCATGCTGGAAAAACTCCTCCTAGCCCAAACTGGCTTCCAGCTTTCAAAAGGATGTTTTAGGAAAAAAACACACTCAGATCGTTCCCTTTGCTTCTACAGCCATGCCTTGTCCCCTAGCTGAGCGTGCATACTGTGTTTAGAGTACAACAGTTTCCTAGTCCAGTTTTGCCTCCGAGTCATACAGGGAGAGGCAATCCTGTTGACCTTGCTGTGCCTCAGCTTGGCCGTTCATGGACTTGGTCTGCCTTACCTGGCCTAAAGTCATTGTGAAATTTAAAACATGCCTTCGGCTTCTGAACAAAAATACAAGTTATTATTATTTTCTAGTGCATTTGCACCTGGTTGGTAGTGATTTTGCTACACCAATCTGCCTTTCTGATGCTTAGAAACACCCCGCAGGTGACTGCTCAGAAGCTGTTGTTCCCACAGGAGCAGGCTGTTTTGTGTCCGTACCCTCTCAGAAATACCCGTACCAGCCCAGGTAGCACAGGCTGTGCATTACAAACCTGTCACTAGAGCAGGTATGGCAGAGAGAGAACTGATAATGCCAAATGTCTATAGGATTTTGAAGAAGGAAAATCACAGAAGAAAAATCACAGAAGAAAAATCACAGAAAAATCCATTGAGGTCTGTTAAATGCAAAGAAAATGCCTCTGACTCAGGGACTGAACTCAGAGGCTGGGAGAGTACCGTATACTGTCACCCAGGTCTTATGCTCTTCCCTAGTCGTCTGCTGCAGGCCAACACCAGAGGCAACGTCTTGGGTCTGACCCAGTAGGGCCATTCTCAGGTTCTTATTATAGCAAACCTAGAAACATCCTTAAGCCTATTAAACATTTGTCTCGAAAGACCTGGCATATGGTGCTGACATACTTGGCCCCTCAACAGCCAGCAGAATATCTCAAGCTGTAGCTTGCAGAGTGGGCAACATCCTGAAGGCTTTTTGAGTATTTTATTCAATTAGTACAATCCTAGCCTCAGTGCCTAAACACTTGGTTAATGCCTTCTTTTCAAAGATGTTTGCTGAGAGCACATTACATTTCCAACATGGGATGAAAGCTCATTAGCCATTTGTTATTTTGACCATAGGGACCAAAGTTAAAGTTTGCGCAAGAGACGGATGTCAGCTGGATAACAGCTGGATCATTTGGGATGGAGAGGATACAGACTGACTCCATCAACAACTGCTTCCCAGGTGCACACATGCCTTCTCGAGTTTTGGTAAGATGTGGAATTTTTCATATAAAAAGTAATATTGGGTTTGGCTGTTATCTGGGCTCCACTGAAAAAAAAAATATCGATTTTAGCTCTATTTGAAATTATGTTAAGAAATTTATCAGCATCCCTTTCCACTTGAACCTCTTGAATTGAGGCAACAGAGGAAGGAAACTTAAAAAAATACAGGAAGCCTTGAGCATTATTTAGGAAAGAGCAGTAGGCAAAATTAATATCCATGTACCTGAGACACTTGATTAGATTGTATTTCTTTTGCTGCATAATTTTGCCTCTAATCTCAGAGGTTCCTCACCTTTCGTTCCATCTGCATTAAGCAAAAATTTGGTATAAATGTTTCTAGGAAGTACAGCTCTGACAGGTGTTCAAGTGATAAATATTTGCAGTCAGGGTAATTTGCAAAACCAGTGTCATTTTGTTGATATAGGATCTTTCTGTATTTTGTATTTGTGGGCAAACACATAACTCTGGGAAATAAATTTGTCTTAATCAAAGCAAAAAGTAATTAAAAGGATTGTAGTCGAAACTGCTGATGTTGCTTCTGAATGTCACAGAAATGGGATTTCAAGCCAGGCATGCGGCTTTTCAAATGTACTTGGGATATACAAAATTGATTGAAAATTCCTATGTTTGAAATTACATATGTAATGGCAAGCATGCATGCTACTTTAATTTACTGCAAAAACTAACAAAGCAGAAAGGAGAAGAATTATGTAGCTAAAGCAGACAAAGACAAACTTTGAAAGACATGAGAAGGCAAAAGGCTGCCTTTTAGAAACAGCCAGGAAGACTTAACAACAGCTTGCACATGGAGGAGTTGCTGAAACACACCTACGTATTAGGGGATGGGATCACTGCTGTGGTGCACTTCCCAGGACACTTCCAGGCCAGCCAAGTGGCAAATGATGCAAAAAGGAGGTTGCTTTTACATTGCTTTAGTCCCCGCATGTTGGTGAGTGGAAGTGGAGACATTTTCAAAATAATATTGTAATGGTGTCATTGAGAGCGAAAGCACTGAATTAATCTGAGGATGATGGTAAGCCTAAATTTTATTCTTGTTGACATTCAGGCAGTGAAAGCACTGCTTTGGGTTTTTTTTTCCTTTTTTTTTCAGAGTTAGACAAAAAAAAAACCATTTCAAGTTGACAGCGCAATTGTTACAACTTCTCTGCTCCTTTCCTCTGAATGAAGAGTGCTTTCTGAAATTAAGTAACAAATTAATAGTGGGCTATGGAGAAGACAGAGACAGACTTCTGGCAAATGTGTGGTGACAGGACCAGAGGTAACAGTCACAAGCTACAGCAGGGGAATTTCCACCCACACGTAGGAAAAACAGGGAAACAGATGTCTTAGTGAGAGGGCCACGTGCTGGAACCAGGGCCCAGGCAGGATGCAGCCTCTCCAACCCTGGAGATTTGCAACACTGCACTGGACAAGGTCTCGGGCAACCTTGGGACCCCAATGTACCCTTGAAGTTGGCTCTGGTTTGAACAGGAGGTTGGATTACATGACCTCTGGAGTAATCTAAATTTTTCTAGGATTCAGTGGAATTTTGGATCCACATTACTTTTAATGGCATTAAATTCCCTTCCTGCTCCCACCCAGCCCCTATGAAAGCGAAATATTTAAAATAAATATTTGCCTTTCCTTAAACAGCCTCAAACAACCCTGCTTAGTCTACTAAGGATGTAGCATCTCGCCACTTACGGATGCCCATATTATATCCAGCTTTCCTCTTTTACTAAGATGTTAAACTTTTCTGGGAAGTAATATTTCTTTTTGATGTGCCTGTTTCAGGTTTTGGTGCTTCTGGGCACTACTACAGTCATGAAAATGCATTTCTCCAAGAATTGCTGTCTCCACCACAAGAAGTTTTCTACAAATCTCCTGGTTCTTCTCACACCCCGTCAGGCTCAGTGCTGCCTGCACTGCTGCTGCTGTGCTCCCATGCAGTACTTCAGCTGTGGCCCCATGGAGTGCATACGGGGCAAGGTACTCCTAAATACACAGTGCCATGGAGAAAAAATGCTCAAATGCCTGAGAATCTCTGGGGGCTGACTCCATACCTCAGTGTGTGCTGGCCCTTGCATACGTGAGGAGGACAGTCGTGCTTCAATGTCCCTCTCTGGGATACAATCAGCAAAACCGCTTTTAGGAACCAACTGGCACCAAAGCACCTTCAGGATTCCCTGGAGATCATCTTCCCCCTCCTTCCCTCTGGCTTAGGGTTACTGGTGCTGTGGTCCCTGGGGGAGCAGGCTGTGGCAACCAGGACTTCTCATGGTGGAGCCTGGCAAAGCCAGTGCCAGCGTTTCAGCCTGCATTGCTCGGCTGGGGTGATATTGCAGGGCAGGGGTGGAGGGAAGCTGCATTCACGCTGGCCTGGGAGAAGTGGTCCAGAAGAAACAAAATGAGGCACTTTTTTACAAGTGATGGTGTGGTTTTGAAAGCAGCACAAAAAGTCGGGTTGCTGAGTAAGGGAGATCAAGGTAAGACTATAACCTGAAGTGTTGTTTCAGCCTCCTGTAACAAAGAGAAACAGCCTGTCAGTGCTGGCCAGGCATACTTAAATCACCTACACCTCAGTGATGCCAAAGCACAGAAAACATCCAACAGGCTGAAAAAACGCAATTAAAGATATTTATGTGTGCTCACATTTGGCTTGGGGAAACCTGCTCATGCCGACGTTCAAACTCACAAATGGATCTGCAAGGCCATTTCCACCCAGCCCTGACGCCACTGTCGGTGTCAAAATGATCACAAGGGCTCTGTGCCCAAGCGATCTGTTGGGCGGTACCTGCCTTGGAGCTGTACCTGTATTTTCCAAATGCCTTGCAGAAGCTGTGGTTCTCCTTCGAGGACGTGGGAAAAGGGGCTGCCAGAGGGGGGTTGCCTTGAGTGGCAGCCCGGGCACATCTGCCCTGCGGTGCTCTGCCAGGTTACACCGGCCGCTGCCCCAAACCCCCCCAGCTTTCCCGGGAACCAGCTCGGAAAAGCAAGTTTGTCCCAGATTTTCCAGAAGGTGGAGCTCAAGAGTCTCCCATGTGAAACAGTAAAAGGATTGTCTGTGCCTGGGGAATACGGGAGGATAGACATTGCTCCTGGGGAGCTATCTGAATCATAATTTTGTAGCAAAAGGCTTAAAATATCTTGTAGGGTGAAAAGGAAGCACTGCCCCCGCCAAATGTGTCCAGGAATGATGCAGGAACTGTGAATATTACTCTTAAGTAAGATGGAGTGATGACTCATATAAATGAAAAAGAGTAGAGTTTGTTTGAGAGAGAAACAGAATAAGGTGCAAAACGAGAAGATACCAACTGATGAAGTAGGAACTAGAACGTTAAATGACATTTCCTGAAGTATTTTTGTGCCCTATGCACCCCCCTTATTTTTCTCACTGGCCAGAAAACTGCCTTCCCTGAGAAAAACACAGGGAAACGGGGAGAATATTCTTATTTTCTTGGGACTGAGCCCACCACCAAAAGTCTGTTTCCATAATGGATTAAAACATCGTCCAATTGCTGCAAGAGGAATGGCAGAGGAGGCAGATTGAACCAACTCTTAAGGAGAGAACTGTGCACATATGAGCGGTCAGTGGGAATTTGCAGAGATTAACAACTAAAGCCATCTGCACTCTGAAAAAAATCAAACCCGTACCATATATTGTGTGGGAAATGCATGCAATAACACCAAAATCCCTGGGGGTCCTATTAGTCAAACCACAAGATAGCCATGAGAAAACAGTTGAAATGAAAATTATTAGCAGCTTGCTCTCTTTAGTGGTCATGTTCAGGTCCACCATAGAGTCTTCCAGGAGAGTTTTTGAAAGAAAAATATGGGGTAATTATCTGTTAAGGTCTTTTGGCACTGATAACAACTACCTCTGAACCCAGTCAGATTTTTATATCACCTCTCAGCTGCCCAGTTCCATACTTAAATATACACATCCCAACCTAACTGACACGATGTTGATGTAAAGCAGTAAACATTTATTTTTAAGATACTGTTATGGCATCCATCTATTATGTATATTGTTAAAGAGAAATTTCTTTAGCTTCACTTTTATCTAGATCAGAGTAAATCTGAGCTAATAAAAGTTGGAGGGAATTCTGCTGCTAGAGAATATCTGAAGGCCAGATACTAAGAAATTTGAAATCTTCCAGCGTTCATTTTGCGGCTGTGAAAAACTTTATATATATATATATATAAAAAACCACAATGCTGAATTGGCTGCTGTTACCGCCTGGGGTTAGGAAATTCCCAGACTTGCTTCAATCTTGTTTTCTTCCCACTGCTAGACTGGGAGAACACAGAAGTCTCTGACAAGTCTGCCCCGAAGGATTTCTTTCCTCCAACTCCTTCCTCCTTTGGGTTTTCCCATCATAAAAGACCAGTGCACCTGCTTGTGTTTCTCCTTGGAGTCTTTTCAGACAATACTTTGGGGTACATAAGGGGATAGGCTGATGGCAAGGACATCTGAAGGGTCTACCGCTGTGAACTGGCGTGCTGCGGAGGGTCTGCTTACCAGCTCTTCCTGGAGAACCTTTGGGTGATGGTCTGGGTTCATGACAGTTGAGAGCTTCTTTCTCACTTTTACTCGGACATTTCAAAGGTAGATGCCTAGAATTAAAGTCCAAGGTGAGCCAACCCACTCATAATTTAAGGAATTAGATGAAGAAGAGGCCACCTTAACGAAAGGAGCAAGAGAGATTATTCTGATAATTTAGTGTTGTTTGTGTAGAAAACACTCAAAATTGCACTTTATACTGGAGACCTTTTTTTTTTCCTCCTTCCTCCTTTCACTTTAGGCATGTGAATAACTCTGTTATATGCTTTTGAATATATAAAAAATCTAATCATGTATGTATATATGCCCGTACTTCGAGGACTCACCAGCCCCTCCATTCAGAAGCTGAATGAAATGAAAACAGGCCTCATAATAATTCTGACAACTGAAACCTGAAGCCCCTCTCTCTGAAGGCCTTTTTTTGCAAACAAGTGTTGCATGCATTATACTAAAAGTCAAGTCCAAACCTTGCTATGAGGGAAAAACCCCAATATGCACAAAAAACTGGGCATGTTCTGTCTGTTTGGAACATGCCACCTCAAGAGATCTTAGTTAGATTGAATTTAGCTTTTTATTCCAACCACTGTCAAACAAAACAATTAAACAAAAAATCCAGGGATTAAGTTTCCTGTATCAAACCAAGAGACTGTCTAGAGGTATGAAGGGCTAACCGAGACTGTGATTGAGGCATGCCACAATCCCACTGCATGACGGGCCTCCCTTTTCAGCAATATTACCTCTATAAAAATTTTTACTGGAAATTCCTGCCAGGTCCTCTTTGCAAGAATACCTTCTGGCTCTTAATATATATCTTTATACAGAAGTAGCTAGTGGGGTGAATGAAACAGATATCAGGACAGTAAATAGCCTCTGGAAGTGCTCTTTGCTCAAGGCTGCATGCAAACAAAGCCCAAAGTATTGACTGAGACAACCCATCCTTAGGCATCCACTGCTGGTGAGCAGAGGTCCTTCTTTCCTGGTCAGAACTGTTCTTTTCAATGCTTCTAGAACTATTTTTACGATGCACATTTATTATTGGACCTTTTATAGGTGTCTATTTGATGCAAAGTCAAATAAAGACAAATCCGTTTACTTACTTTTGTGACAAATGGCTCTTAGTTGACTTTGCCATTAACCTTTTATTCCAAAATTAGTGTTCAGATGCAAGACTTTCACCAAACTTGTTAAATTGGCTGTTGGAGGCCAATTACTGTGAGTTTATGCAAAGATCAGCCTGCAGAAGCAAACTATTCCTGAGATACTGAATAAGCAGTGCACTTTCAGGAACACTGGGTGAAGATAAACAAGGCTGAGAGAAAGAAAATGTCTGAGCAGGTTTTTCCCTGCTGAAAAGCAGCCACTAAAGGGATTGTGGAAAGGAAAAAAAGTAGAACAAAAGCATAATAAAATGGGACTTGGTGAATTACTCTTTTGTAACTTAATGATAAAGTGGATAAGACATATAAATCCATTATCACAGAAAAATTAGAGCATCAGACTAAAATGAATCAGACACTGACAATTTGGAAAACCAATTAAATGAAGGAACCTTTGCCTTTGTCTGGCTGGAAAAGGATTTGTGTCAAATATTTATTAAAGCACAGGTTCAGTATCCTGCCCTAGTTGCATAGAACTGAGCCTTCCCTCACACCCTACACCTACAGAGAGAAATGTATCACTGAGGAGCCTTGTAGACAAAGGTAAAACCAAATTCTGCCAGAGACTTGACCATCTTTATCAATGATCTGGATGAGGGGATTGAGTGCACCCTCAGCAAGTTTGCAGATGACACCAAGCTGGGCGGGAGTGTCGATCTGCTCGAGGGAAGGAAGGCCCTGCAGAGGGATCTGGATAGGCTGGATCGATGGGCCGAGGCCAACTGTATGAGGTTTAACAAGGCCAAGTGCCAGGTCCTGCGCTTTGGTCACAACAACCCCATGCAACGCTACAGGCTTGGGGAAGAGTGGCTAGAGAGCTGCCCGGTGGAAAATGACCTGGGGGTGCTGGTTGACAGCCGGCTGAACATGAGCCGGCAGTGTGCCCAGGTGGCCAAGAAGGCCAACGGCATCCTGGCTTGTATCAGGAATAGTGTGACCAGCAGGAGTTGCATCCGGGGAGGTATAGATTGGATATCAGGAAAAATTTCTTTACCGAAAGAGTGGTTGAACATTGGAACAGGCTGCCCAGAGAGGTGGTGGAGTCACCATCCCTGGAGGCGTTCAAAAAACGTGTAGACGTGGCACTTCAGGGCCTGGTTCAGGAGTCATGATGGTGTTAGTTGACAGTTGGACATGATGATCTTAGAGGTCTTTTCCAACCTTAATGATTCTATGATTCTATCTTCACCTAATGCTGATGGAGAGGTCTGGGTTGCACTTACTTTTCCCTGTAATCCACAGGTTTTGGTTGTAGTCCAGCCACCAAAGTGTTAATTATTTGCCTGTAAAACTGGCTAATTAGACCTATTGGGGCAACTGTGTTTAACTGGGTAAAGATAAAACATGATTCATTGCTCTGCGGTAGCTTGTACCAGCAGGTGCTTGCAGTTGAGCATGATTGTAACTTCTGTTCTTTAAACACCTTTCTTTAATTTCTTTTTTTTTTCCTTCTTTTTTTCAGTAAAACTTGGGTGTTTGGTTAATGGCATTCAGACCAATATTCTGCAATACAGACAGATAGATAGATAGACTCCTAACACAAAATATGACAAGCCTTGGGATAGACACATGTAGCAACCCTCCCTGCACGGTGGACACGACAAACTCTTTATTCACATGTTGTGCTCTGGGGGACATGCAGGTCAGAAGAACAATATCTTGGACTAACTGCCTCTGAAACTACTTCAAATTTCCTGTTAGTGTGTTCAACATGATAGATAGCTTCTCTCCTTTGCAAAATGATGACCTATTTTTCTACTGTCACTGCAGAATACATTATCATAAACCATAGTTTTCACATTTATTGCTCTGGACTGTAGAATCATTATTTATAAGAATTTAAAGTTTGTCTACATGTCTTATTTTCAGCATTAAACATGACTGAAGTTTAGAATGAGCTATTTTCCACTCTTACCTTATTTTGTAGGCCAGAAGAGCTGCGTGTGGGTGTCAAAATACGAGACTCTTCACAGTATTCAAAATTATAGCATTTTCCAAACTATATCCAACATTAGGCTTTGAAATAAGGAGAAATACCACTTCACATGTATTTACTTTTTTTCCTAAAAAATATAAAATTCAAATAACATCTGCTTGCAGGACAAAATAACTTCAGCCTGGGTCTTTAGGTTGGAAAAGACCTGAATACTACAGCAAAACAATAATTCTGTACTTTACAGAAAGTGTTTTGAAAACACTCTTTGAAGGAAGCATGGCATTTAAACTATGCATCTTCATATTCTTGAAGTCTCCAAACAACCTTACCTCTGTCTCTTTTGCAAGGCCAAGCTGTTTTTCTCTCCTTCAGATATGTTTGCCTGTCATTTGGATTCATGTTCTTCCCTTGCACGGAAAAGAGCTCCCCCACTGAATGACCTCTAGACTAGAGAAAACTTGGCCGGGAATTTGTCTTTATTTGCTGACAACTAATAGTAAAAGAAAGCCTGAAGGATAAGTCTTGTTCTTTTCTTGGGAGGGAGCTGGGAGGGAAATACCTAACTCGTCCTGGGTAGAACTGCAAACATACAGGGTGTACAAGTACAGATCTTAACACTGCTAAAGGAATAAGATGTCTCCATCAGGGGTGCAAAAGGGGACTTGTGGTCTAGGTAGGGTCAGTAGCCTTGTCTTTTGCTAAGCTTATCTGACATGTCCAATTAAGTAAAGGCAAGACTCTGAAGACAAACTGTTCACAGCTAATCCCTAACTGCTAAGCTTGAAACCCTGATGCTTGACTGGAGAAGTGCTGAGATGTTGTGGCTGCCAACATAACAGAGATGAGCCATGCTCTGGGCACAGGAGAGCGGTACGTATTGCCAAGAGCTCTGAGAAGTCACATTTTAGGCCTCTCAGACTGAGCACCCCAATTAATGTCTCTGTGCATCAGTCTCCCAACAGTAAAACCTGACTATCCAGCCCTTTTTCCTTGCACCTCAAAAGTGCTCTTGGAAGGATAACTTGCAAAATTATTGACATTAACCACAGTGAATAAACTAATGATGAAACTAGTAACTCAGGCCTAATATGAATAAAAATTAGCGTTTACTAAAAAAAGCTGAGAGTTTTAACTGTTGTTCATGTGAATACTGCCCATTCTGTGTCCTGGGCCCTACACAAAGCAAGGGGATCTATGGGATAGAAAGTGCCCTGAAAGGTCACCTCAGAGGCTGCTGTGGTGGGCTGGGTGAGGTTCACGGGTAACCTTCACCCCGGCCACTCTTCCTTTCTGTGTGCTTGCCCTCGCACCCTTAGTGCTCTTCTAAGGTCATTCCTGTGCATCCCGCTCTCAGAGCCATCACTACTGTGCTTGGCTTTGCCTATCCCCAGTGGTGCTCTAGAAAAAAAATATTCACCACCTCTAGTTCAGTGAGTGCATTTTGAGGCAATGAGTCAAAGCTGGCCAGGAGGCTTCCTCTGCAGCCAGAGGAGGTTTTGCACAGGTGGGACGTGGCATCTTTTGGAAATGCCTGAATATTCATACACACGCTGGCTAGAGAAGGTGCCTACTAGCTACAAGTAGGTAGGTAAGAAAATGTCTCTTCTCTGCCTTCAAGGTAAGTGAGGCTTGCCTGTAGAGGGAACGGGCATAAGTGGGGTTTTTCCCCTAAATGCTATTCCTGTGAGTGAATTAGTGAAGGAAACGTTTCAAGATCAGTTCTCTGGAGACAAGACGGGGACAAATTCAAACCAACTGCTTCATGGTCTCTGACAGGTACTTTTGTTCTTGGTAGCTGATCAGCTCAATATTATGATCAGGTGAGAAAAGCAACGTGGCAGACTTGGGCTATTGTTCACTTCACTTTCACTGAACATGCCTATGGCTCTGTTTTCTGTACATTTCACCAGAAACCCAGGGCTAGAGAAAAGCCCCAGACTTACTCTGGTTTTGTGAACCATGCCACTCTTAACCGTCTACATTTTTACATAGAGGCCACAAAGGTTTTTCATATGCCATTTAACAAATTTCTTCTCCGAGTATTTGTAAAGTTTAAAAAAGTGTCCCCAATTGTGGTTGAATAAACCAAACAGTCCTTCAAATGGATCCTGTGCATTGCAGCATGATAATTGTATCTTCATTTTTCAGAAACTCCTGTTCATAGTCGTGCCCTGCCGTGGAAAATACCACTTCTAATTGTTCTTGTGTGTGCCATACTTTGACAGCATGTTTTTCTGATAGCAGACTTCTTTAGCTAAAGTTAACAGTCGAAGAGTAGTAAAATATCTGGAGCTCACAGACGTGCTGTATTTATAAAATTTTAGAAACATTTCAGATTTGTCTCCATCGTACAAATGCTTGAGTAAATGCAATATATCTATGCTAAGAAGAGTTCATATACTCCAAAACACAATCTGACATTTACTCTCATTTATTTTGAAATGCAAATGCACCTAGTTTATTCAGGATTCTTTTGCAGCTTACTGTCTTATTAGTGATCATGCTGATAACTTGAATTTCTGAAATGTTGTTGCTAAGCAATGCAACTTCAGGCATGTAATGAGGCTTTCCAGTGGCTACTTGAAGATGAAGAAAATTATCTCAGCTTCACAGGTTGTTTGATCATCAACCGCATCATAATGGTTGGGTGATAAATAAGTTTTCAGCTTGCCCTCTTTCTCATGCAGATAATTTATTTTTGTATGGTAACTGAAGATCATACAGTATCAGGAAGAAAGTTGTATATTTTGGGATGCGAAGGCAGAATCAAAGAAATTGTGTAGCTCCTTTGTGCAACTTTCTATAAAAAGAAGATTCCTTCTTACAGTTCATTACTTCAGGAAAGAGTACAGGAGAATTGGGACCCAAGGATGTCCCAGTGGGACCCCTTCCCACACAAGGCGATGCTGCCCCTTCACCCCTTGCAGTGCAGATCTCTTGTTGGTGAGACCTGACCGAGGAGACCCTCCAGCTGTGACAGGAGCAGGCAGCTGTGCTGGGCTGCATGATGGAGCAAGTCTTCCCATACAGGCTTTGTTCTTGGGAAGCAAAAACTGTGCTCTGCATTGAGACAAGTTAAATTCCTCTGACGTGCCCCAGCCTGGCACTCCCGGGTGCATAACGGCAGCTGATGCCTGGCAGAGCTTTTGTCACAGGCTGTCCATAGTGCAGCAGTGCCAACTAGAGTCTGGTTATTTTTGAATCGTTTTTTGATTATTTTTCTTCATCGCTGCAAAGTCCAGTCACTTAAGCCTACTGCCATGAATTTGAGCTTCCCCTTTTTCTATGGGACCAGCCTGGAGCACCTTTTTTTCTTATCTTTCCCACCCCACTCTGCCATAGATATGGTAATATCTGCAGCTGAAGTAGGTAGGAGCAACATCCTGAACAGCTAGCCTATTCCTGAGTGTGCTGCTCAAGGAAAAGTAGGTCCGGCTGCCTCAGTCAGGCACACACTACCCTGACCTTGATCTCTCAATGCCTCAGTCCTCCACCCACCAAGGGAGGCAGTATCCACAAGGCAGTGAAAATAAACCAGTGTCTAAAGCAGTCAGAAGTAATAATGATGAAGGCTATGGAAAGGGCCAGGGGGAAACAGATACATCTTTATTCCGAGCTGGTTCGAAAAGTCTGCAGTAGACAAGGCCTGGGGCCACAAACTGGAGAAAAAAGGAAATAAAATAAAATATTGACCGTCTGCTCAACAAGTGCTTTACCTTCTCCCATGCACTTCACAGTGCAGGGGACCAAGGGAGGAAGGTTGTGTAAGACCGTGCCATAACACAGTCATGCAAGTGGACTGAATTAAAGTTGTCCAAACAACTGTCATGTTGTCTCTTCTTTTCAGTGCCTGGTTTTTGCAGCCTAGTATTTTTGAAGTAGGTGGGGGGTTTGTGTATGTCCGTGGTATTAGTGCACAGGGCCTTCCTCGAGGATCAGGACCTTTTATGCCCCTCAGCCTGCTAGAGTAAAGATGGCTCCTACTACTGAGAGCTGCTTTTGCAAAATTACAGATCAAAGTCTTGCATTGAAAAATGAAAATGTAATGTAAGATGATGCAGCTCTTGCCCTGAAGGACTTATTTTTATATACTTTTTTTCCTGAGCAGGTCAATGTTCACAGTGAGGCAGCAGTTTCAGAGGAGTCACCCACTCAGCCAAGATACATTTTTCTGTGGTTGAAGGAGCGATATTTTTCTGTCCTCACCAAGACAAAGTTTTGCCTATTTAACAATTAACAACTTAAGGACTTAGTCCTAGAAAAGAGAGAACATTTTAAAGCTTGTGGTTTTGAGCATCTTTGATTTCCCTTCTGGCCAAAAAGCCACTAAATCCGTACTTACAGTGTGTAGACACGAACCCAATCTAAACATCAGTTTAATTTCCTTATCCGTGGGCAAGCAAGCCTTAAAACACATGCGGCCAAACATTTATGTAATATTCAGTGCACTGTACTCCTAACTGCTAAACGTTTGTGCTCCAGGAGAGATTTCTGTCCATTTTGCTTGTGCGTGTTTTCTGGACTCCCCTGTCAGTCAATAGGTGCATCATTTGCTGCATCTTGTTATGGTTGCAGCCAGCCTTGTGTTGAATGATACAAGGAAGCGGAAAGCGTACGGGGAAAGGTGGGTGGTGGGGTGGTTTTTTACTTTTAAGAAAGGAGGAGAAATTGGAAATTTTTAAAAAATTGCTTAATTCAGAGCTGTTGTAAATTTGATATGTTTGGTCCCGTAGTATGCGTCTGTCTAGAGCTCTGAAGCTCAAAGTCCACATTGTGTCGATCCCAGCAGCAACCTCTGAGAATCCAAACTGGAGGTTTAAACTCCGGTGCTGAGGATAAAAACCAGGACCTGTTTTCTTGCTGCAGCAGCACGGGGTATTCTCACTCACATAAACCTGACATGAAAGCACATATCCCTGCTTTCATGTGCTGAGAAAGCCAGCTGAGGGCACAGTCTCTGAACATCTCTGGACAAAGTCACCTCTGGGTAGGCAATGCACCTCATATTTCAGCCCCGCAGCATCAGCGCTGGCCAAGGAGCTCAGCGACTTTGATCCTTATAATGATTTTTTGTCTTATCACTGCTGTTTGCTGGTGCAGGAGCAATCAGTTGTTATTGGTTTGTGCAGTTCCCTTCCTCAATGGCACACATGGCTTATGCCTCTCTGGGAACAGGACTTATTTTCTGTATCTGTGATAAAATGTTTCAATTAAGTCATTAATCTTTTAGCCTGACATTTAACCCTATACTGGCCCAGGACTTCAGCAGCTGGAATCCTCTGCATGAAAAGGCTGGCTAATTAAACCCCTCCATTTCCAGTCAATTAGGAGAAATATCTTTTCTAACACAGAAATAGCACTGTAAAAAAAAAAAAAAAAAGATACAACAACTAACATTCAATGAGAATAAACTGATAATGTAATCAAAGATTCTCTCTAGC
Source organism: Fregata magnificens (assembly GCA_013389945.1). NCBI lineage: Eukaryota > Metazoa > Chordata > Aves > Suliformes > Fregatidae > Fregata > Fregata magnificens. The sequence continues at coordinate 87,086 of WAAD01001073.1, forward strand.
GTGGCAGTCAAAATTAAACACTGTGAACAGTGCATAATGTTTCCATCTCTTAACAAGTTCATAAATACCTTAACCCTTAGCAGCCTGCCTAATTCCAGGATGTTAAGCTTGTTTGATGTGGTCTAGTCACACACACACACACAAGAACAATGCATTTTTTAAATAAAACTTTTCCTTTCTATACTCTTTTACATTTTCTGTTTGATTTTTACTCCCACTTTGTCTCTGTCTGCTGCTCTGCTCAGGCAGCCTGGGCATGGGTAGCTCTGGCAGGTGGCAGTAAGGGGGATGGGGCAGGGAAGGCGATGGGTGGCAGGACGCTCTTGATCCCCGGGCTGGAGGCTACCCCGGGGATGACTACAGGGTTAATAGGGACTGGAATATGCAGGGAAATGTAGGAGGGGACCCTGAGGAAAGAAAAGGATCCATAGCAGCCTGAGCACTGAGCTGAGCAATCCGTGTCCTAGTATTCCTGGGCCACACAAATGCTTCCTCTGCGCCATATGGGAGGGAGAGACTTAAGTGGTTCAGGCAGGTCTTGCTGAGGGCTCCTCATTCATGACGAAGCTGATCAAAGGAGTCAGGCAAACAGCTTCCAAACTTGGGGTGAACAAGAGGATTTGTATTGCCTGTGCCACCTTCAAGGTCACCGATTTCATTACGAGGTCAAGCTCATGACAGCGATCAGTCCTCACTGTGTGGATGACAAAGGTTGGGTGGAAGAAAGTTTAGCTTCTGGTCCCCTTGTGAATGGACAGAAATGCTTTTTAGCCATTGTAATTCAAGAATCCACAGTCAAGAAGGAGATGGTGCCTCTAGAAATAAGATTAACAGCTAGTGTGCTTCACAAGAGGGCTTGAGGATTGATTAATACACTGCGACTGTTCGATAGCAGAGAAGTGCTACATATCAGCTTACCCAGGGAACTGCCAATGTTGCATGATATTAGAGCATGAAGCCATGAACCTCAGGTATGCAGTCTTGCTTGAAGTGTTACATGCTAGACCTTGTAACAGAGTGAATGCAGATGAAGATGTATGTAGGGCCAGTGATCCAGGTGAGGAGGGTATAGCCCCCAACATTTAAACACAACAAACCTTCAGCTAAGGAATAGTAATGTGTGCATATGTGTCTATTTCCTTTTGCATAGGTAATTGATAGCTCATTAACAGCCCATTAGTGTGAAAGCTCCTGGGATGAATAGCATGCTTTCTGTTTTTATTTGAAAACCTAAAACAAATAGAAGAAAAAAGCCAGTATTGGAGTCTGCCATAGTTGGCTGCTCTGTAGCAGGATCTTTTTCCGGCTTCCAGCTACTACGATCAACTGACCTCAGGGAGATAGAGGAGTTTCCATCCTGACTGTAGGAGCTCCAGATCTACTAGGCCCACAACTTTTTTGCAGTAGGCTTTTTTACTGTTTTGCAGCATACTGTTCTTCTTGCACCCCCATGGTCCAAGGATCTGCTCTTCACAATGCTATAAAATGGTCAAACTGTTTTCTTCTGGCTGAAAACCTAAGATCTGGTAGAAGGCAAATTCTTTATTCTCAGCCAGTGAAATTCAACGTTTTCAAGTACAGACATGAAGGGGAACCGCCAGCCCTGTGCTCCCCGTTGTGCAGGGTTTGGAGAGCGTTAGGGACTAAGAAAACAGCAGCCTGAACAGGGAGCACCTAGAGATAATACGGTCAGCAGGAGGATGCTCCAGGCTGAGAGAGAGAAAATGCTGACCACAAGGCTGTATCCAAAATCCTGCATCTCTCTGGTAGGTGCCTCTATCCACAGGTCAATGCTGCGCAGTGTATGGATGCTTTACCGACATTTATCCAAAGGGCTGAGTGAAGCCCTGTCTTTCAATAGCATGGTTACTTCCCTCTTGCCAAGCGTTTGGCATTGTCACCAAGGAAATGGAAGATTTAGGTCCAAGTTACTCCATGCCTTTACACATACTAACCATTTTATCCAGTAACTACAACATAAGCTCTGAAACAACGCAGGGTGAGGGAACCAAACTCAGCTTCCCCCTCTCCGCCCTGCCAGTGCCCAGCTGATGGGCTGTCACTATCCTCGCTCTTCTCCTCTCGCCCCAGCTCCAGGTGTCTTGTCCATGAGTGCAGAAAACGTGAGTGCCTTCACAAATACAGCTCTCAAAAGATATTGGGATAAACAGGATATATTTTCCAAAAAGTATTTATTCTATTCAGTTATACATCTGACCAACCAACGTCTCTCATTTGAAAAACATTTGATAAATAAACTAGAAAATAATGCTGATCTCAGGTCAAAAACACTTACTTTGCTCCTATGTTTATTTTGCAGCAGATCAGGGAATTAGGGGAAGACTGATGGAACAAGAAACAAAAATGTGTACCTTGAAATATGTCAGACAGAAGCTTTGTTTTTAATGTGTCTTGCAAAAAAAAGATCACCATGTCTTCAACTTTTCTAGCATGTAAATCTTTTTCAAGATTTAACATAAATAAATTCTCCATAAACAGATTTTTTTATTTGGCACTGAATATGTAAGACAAGACATTTAACAATTGTCATAAAATTATTCATTTCTTCTGACAATTTATAAAATCAAAGGTATGTATTTTGGAACAATACATACTAACTAGGAAAGTAATGTAAAAAATGTCCTTCACAAATGTTACCAAATTAAATATAACCTTCAATGCTTTTTCTGAAATGTATGTTTTCTTATCAGAGGCTCCCTGTGTTCAGTTTATTCTGCTGTGTTCCTTGTACATCATAGCAATGGCAAAGAAATAGCCAATGATTGGAAAAGACACATTTATGCAGGAGAAGTAGGTGCACCAACACTTTCTTCTGAATGTTTGAATGCTTTTTATTATTATTTAGCAGACAAAAGCAACTTCTCATTCATAACCCAGGAAACTTAACAAAAGGCAAGCAGATATCATTACTACTTGATCCCGTAAAATATTCAAATGGAAACAGTGAGTTGCAAGCAAAGTCAAGAAAGAAATCTTCGTCTTACAAAGAAAGAGAATGTTACTTTTGACAACTGGGCTGAAATCAGTAAAACATGTATTTTGTGAGGAAATGTGACGGGACAGAATGGAAAAGGTCAGTACGGATCGCGGATTGCCTGGGATCATTAAATCAGTAGCATTGTCTGGGGAAGCCTTAGTTGAGTCGTGCACGACAGGTATATCAGAGCCTGAAGCAAGGCCATAGAGACAAGCCAACAGTGGGCAGCCTCTGGCTCTTGAGCCTGACCAAGGCTACGCGCGCATGAGAAGCTCAAGCTGCGCCATCCTGCAGGTGTGTACAGGACCAAGGGCAAGAAGTGCTCTTCCTCCCCACAGGCAGGTATTTCCTGTGAAGGATAAACACAGAATTATTAATGCTAAAGCCTTCAGCCTGCAGGAAAGTGTGAGGGCATCTACACTGGCAGGCTAAATAGCCCTGGAGACTTCTAGTGAAACAGTTGCGGCTGCTTTGCAGCTGTGTACTAGTACCCAAGAGAAAAGCAACACAGATTTTGCATCTCACCCCCTTCCAGCCTAAGAGCTTTTTTTCTGATGCTCTCCTTCTGTTATATTAAGCACTCCTCTCAGTTACAAGTTTCAGTACAGATTTCATATTAAACCTCATCTAAGATCATCACCAGCAAAAGCATCTACTGAGTGCCCAGAATTAGGAATAAATTTCCCTTTCATCGTAAGTGATTCCACATGCATCCATTATTCAACCATCTTCTCAGATCAGTTTTGAGCCCAGAGAGAAACCAAACCAGACAGATCACCACTCTGATCAAGCACAGCAATTTTGATGGTCTTGCTAGCAATGTTAATACTCTACAAATCACATAGACTTGTTTTTTAAAGGTATGTAGGCACCTAACTTGCACCGCAATGAATTTAAAGGTCTCTGAATAAATTCTTGTGCAAGAAACTCATATTAGGGAAAGAATGCTTGTCTTTCTCACTTAAAATGAAATTAAAGATCTAAAGTCTGCTAATGAGCAGTGACATTCTTGAGTGCCAATTTAAATGGAAAAAATTGCTTTCATTATGCAGATTTTGATGCTGGCCATGTCGTGACACTGCTTCCTCCAGAGGATTAATTTAAGTCCAGTAAAGCAGAAGAGAATCCACTTGAAAGTGATGAGGAGAACAAGAAGCAAAATTGATTTATGCAAAGTAAGAAAGTCCTGAAAGTGTTGTAGATTATGCAAATGATTACAAAAAACCCCAGGACCAAAGTAATCTGAAATTTTGAGGGGAAAAGTCAAATTACATTATACAAGAAATAGTTACTCTTCAATTAAAAGGCTTTTTATTTGATTTTGTAAACGGAATAAGTTAATAATAACCTTAAAAGAAATTAAGAATGCAATGCATATTAAAATGGGCCCCAGTCTTGCCTGGGACTAGACCTTTACCAACTCCTGTGGCAGAAATATTGAACACCCATGTGCAGTTATTTTTAAATAGCATCGCTGCCAGCTGGCAGACCGAATTGCACTGCTTTAGAGAGTACAGAAAGAGGGATCTGATTAGTATCTAGTACAAGGTGCAAGTTCAGGCTCATTAGCCAGTGGTGATGAAAGCATTTACTCTGAACACATTTGCTCATTAGGAGGATGAAGGTCTCTTTCCTCACAGTGCATCTGAGCTGTGAAAGAGTCTAAGGAAACTCTTCGCTTTATCAGGAGCTTCATCTCCTCATGCTGAAAACTGAAGGGATATCCCAGGGCACTGTCACTGGGGGTGGGACTGACTTCCTCCGGCAGTCTTTCCCACAGGGCAGCTGCCCTACCCAAGGTGCCAGCTAGGTTTCCACCGCAGTACATAGAGAGAAACTGGCACTTGCAGGGTATTTGAGACGAACTCGGTAGAAATGCCCACTTTAGAAAGAGAAGACTTATTGCCATGGGCCAAAGAGGGGCTTAGATGACCAGTTTGCAGAGAATTGTCCACAGTACATTTGGGCAGATGAGGTGCAGTCCTTTGCCTGGCACAGAGCCATTGCTGCTTTGGTACAGCCATTGGTGCAGCAGGAGTTATTTTCCCATGAATCGTGTCGACATTTAAAGCCAATATGAATGGCTTAATGGCAGACTCCTACGCCATCCAGCCACGAAGGTAGGAGGAATGATAGAAGTAATCTGAAAGCAGAGTCATCAAACCTTATTAGAGGCAGTCATGAGTTTCTTGACAAAATGGCCTGATCTGTTGCAACAGAAATGCTACTGGCGATTGCACACATTTGAAAGAAACTTTTGCCCAGAGATGCTTGCCACCTTTGAGGTAGGAACAAGCTGGACAGCAAAGCAGGCAATGAACTGCCCATGGGACATGCGCTTGTCCCTGTCCTCCCTCTCCTTCCAATATGGGGATCTGCTTCCAGACCCAGCTTTGGCTGACTACTCTTTTCCTCCTCGTCTTCCAGAAAAGAATTCAAAAGTTATCAGCAGAAGTGTGGCTATAGAAAAGGCTCTTTCTTAAACCTCAGTCTCACCAAATTTAGCCAGAAGTCTTGTGCTTGTTTTCTGTCACATGGTGGAGTAGTTACACACATATAAAACAAGGGAATTGTTCCACGTTGTTTCAAAGCTACTTAAAATCTCTTCCCCCTCTACAGCCCATCATTGTTCAGGGAAATGTGACATACTGACACCTCTTGAGAGCAGCATGAATACTTGTTCATGGCTTTGTGTCATGGTTTAACCCAAGCCGGCAACTCAGCCCCACACAGCCGCTCGCTCACTCCCCTCCGGTGGGATGGGGGACAGAATCAAAAGAGTAGAAGTGAGAAAACTCGTAGGTTGAGATAAAGACAGTTTAATAAGTAAAGCAAAAGCCGCACACACAAGCAAAGCAAAACAAGGAATTCATTCACTACTTCCCATCGGCAGACAGGTGTTCAGCCATCTCCAGGAAAGCAGGGCTCCATCATTGGGAAGAAAAAATGCCATCACTCCGAATGTCCCCCTCTTCCTTCCCCTCCCCCCAGCTTTATATGATGTCATATGGTGTGGGATATCCCTTTGGTCAGTTGGGGTCAGCTGTCCTGGCTGTGTCCCCTCCCAGCTTCTTGTGCACCCCCAGCCTGCTCGCTGGTGGGGTGGGGTGAGAAGCAGAAAAGGCCTTGACTCTGTGTAAGCACTGCTCAGCAGTAACGAAAACACGCCTGAATTATCAACACTGTTTCTAGCACAAATCCAACACATAGCCCCATACTAGCTACTGCGAAGAAAATTAACTCTACCCCAGCCAAAACCAGCACACTTTGTTAGCCTGCATACAAGTATTTCTACAAAAACTAGAACTTTTGAAGAGCATCAAGATATAGATAGGTTTGCTCAGTGAAAGTTAAGAGAAAAACAGAGAAGATGATTGCAGCCCATGCTCCAAGAAGAAAGTGCTCTTTTTTCTTAACCCTCTCTTTCACAGGCTTTCAGTGTCTTTGATTATAAAGTCTTCTCTTCAGACACAATGAACTGCCAGCCATTGTGTTAATGTTGGGAAGGACTCTGTCTTCATCAGGGATGTCAGTGTTTCTCATTGTGAGTTCCACTATACATGGCAGAAATATACATTGTGCAGAGAAAGATGCATATATATGCAACAGAAAATCCCTCTAGTGTACTGCACCAAAAAAAGGGGAATTCTGATAACCAAGAAAACGATCCTATTTCCACTTGTACCTTTCATCCTTCTGATCTTCTATTAACTATGCATGGAATACATTAAGGCATTTTATTATTTTGGGGAACATTAGTTTAATATAAAGTTATGTATTAATTCATCATCACCAGCTGTATGTCTACAAAGACGGTGACTTCATGGGAATTGTCACAACAAGCGGTTACTCCAATAAGAGATTTCTAACGGGAATTATACTGATTGTTAATGAGTTCCAAATGAATTCCAGTCCCATGGTAATGATAAGCTTAAAATAACACACAGACCAAAAATACTAGCTATGGAAAATGGCTGATCTGATCAGAGTTGTATTGAAATGTAGCTTCAAAAAAGTAATCAGCCAGAATCGAGCCAATTCGACTTGAGAAAGTAATTATTTTGCTTATATCATACTTACCTCTCAAAACTGTTCAAAAAAGGACCTCATGCTTCACAAATCCATTGATTTTTCTACCTTCTCAAGAGGCAAATGCAAAAAAAAAAAAAAAAAAGACAAGAAAAAAGAGGGTTGCCCATTCTGAAGTGAAGAAAAAAGAGCAGAAGAGGAGTAACAGACACCCCAGGGACACTGATCATTCCAAAACCATGTTAAAAGAAAAGAAAGTGTGGTACAGAGGAGGCTGGACATCCCCCTAAGTACTTCAGTGAAGCCTGAAGATAAATGCAATGTATTGTTAAGCGCAATGCCTTGTATTAAGGAAACTAGTGCCTTTGTTTACCATCACTCAGAGAAGGCAAAGGCAATGGAAACAAAACTACTAAAAGAGGTCACATAGTGTTTTGAACAGAAGAAATACTAGTTTTCTGCCCTGGGAGGCAAATTCTGGCATTGGAAGATTTGCATCACCCGCAGCCCCAGGCACTACTCTTACTGTGAATCCTACGGTATGGAAATGAGTCGACAAAACTACAGAAACAACGTTGGCCAAAGTAAAGCTGAAGTTCCTGGTACCTGCAATTTCTTCTTCCGTGTAAAATAAATTTCTGCTGCCTCTGTTTCTGTGCTGCAATGTGAAAGGCGTGCTGCCTTCACTGCCGAGCCCTCCCCTTCGTGGGATGCACTGTCGCACTTCAAGCGCCAGGAGCCCTCTGTCTCCCCCGCAAACAGCTGCCAAATGAGCTTTAATGACTTGCAAGGGAAGTTAGATAGAAGGAAGGAAAAGGAAGTTTGCTGGAGTGTAAACAGGGCACGAGCAGTCTCTGTAACATCTTTTCACCTGTGGCCATGCTCCATTAGGCCTCGCTGAGATGGGCAAGGAGCAAGATGCATCCCTGCAGATAGTCCCTCGCAGATGACTGCTTCTATGTATGTACTTCTTGCAGTGGCAGTGCCACTTAAAGCAGCTCGTGTCCCTCTCTGAGACTCCCTCCCTGTCCCTTGCCCTGCCCCAGCTCAGCCCTTGCAGGTGGGCCAGCAGCGGGATGGGGGCCAGAGCTGCTTCCTGGCTGAGATTTATTTCTTTTAATGGGCATTAAAAAGTGGATCCCAGTATAGGGACAGACGAAGCCTCTGGATTTTGTTACTTCCTATTTCTTTGCGTGGTACTTGCAGAGGGAGTGGGTTGTGTTGTTTTTCTGACTGTGGATGCTCTAGTCCCCTCTATGAGAAAAGGAAACTTGAAGAAAACAGCCTAAACCAATGGTGGTGAACTCGGTAGGGGAAGAGTCATCTGCTGGCTTAATTAGGCTCCATGTACCACTTGGAATTCAACCAAGTAAACCATACTGAGGACAGGACAGATTACTGTGGGGTTTAACATCATGGATAAATTAATTCTTGAGCAGATCCCTTGAAAATTCACCTTCTCCTCTTCTTTCTTTCCACTCCTGAGTTACTCGTCCAGCAGGCAGCCACATGAGGCAGGCACACCTTTGGACACACAGCCGCCAGGGGAATTATAGCAAAAACTGGCATCCAGTAAGTTAGGTTGCTAAAGATGGCATTAATCTCCCTCAGTGACATAAGTGTTCCTGGGTAAGAGTGTTGTGTCAATGAATTTAATCTGTAATTAACAGAATGCACATCCTTTGCTTCTGATGGCATGCACAATTTGGATTCTAATGGCTTATGAAATATAGGTATGTCCCTTCCTTTTGTAGGAAAGGATATTTCCAGTTTGTCATTCCTACTCAGTCTCTTTGAAGTTGTGGGACTTGAAAGTCAAGCAGGTGAGCATCCTGTAAGAAAGCCCCATCTTCCCTTGGTTTCTTAATACTTGCTAACGTTTTCTTTGATTTAATTGTGGTAGCTCATCCCCTCAGTATTCCATGAAATGCCAAGGAGGAATACTTGTGACTGCTGAATAGCACTGCAAATCCAGCTCTCCCCTGGGGGATCAGATAGTTTTAACTGTTTGGAATGCGGGACATGTCTAGAATCTGAGCTTTCTGAAGCACACACGATATATGCCAGGACACGTAGCTAACCAATAATGACGGGTGAATACAATAAACCCTCCAGAGACTACTGTTGTACTAAAACACATTTTCATTTGCAACCAGCAGCAGCATCTTTTCTCATCCTCTAGCAGATAAACAAGACATCAGGGTTGCATTGCCTTGTTGTGTTGACCTGCTTCTCTGGGATTTTGTGTTGTGATTAACAGGCTGGCATGGCTCATGTTACCGCAGAAAGAGTGTGACCTTCCTTTTCTTCAGAGGGGCACTGGGCTGAGGCTGGGACCTGTTCTTGGCTATGTGCAAATGTGTAATGTGCTGGGTCTCTGGGACTGCCTTTCACTACGCTTACCTACTCCATAATGCATCCGTCTCCTTTTGCACTTCATGGCACTATTGAAATAATTTGCTCATATGGCAAGTAAGGTGAGAGACACAAGCCTGCAAGCTTCTTGGTCTTTACCGGTCCTTTTATATGGGGAGTTTTGTGTGGCTGCCACTGAGATTTTTGCAATATCAAAACTAGGAGAGCAATTCGAGTGCCTGGGCAGAGGGAACTCATGTCGTTTCAGGTACACAAGACATCTGTGCAATGCTGAAAGCTGTAGCACAAAACTTGCCAAACACACACACCTTGGAGCAGCAGCTGGAGACTGGTGTGACACTCTACAGCACCCCAGACAGCCCTGCATGGCTATGGTTAAGTTAGCAGAATTGCACCCTTGGAGTAAAACTTGGAAAAGACAAGATTTTATAAACATAAAGCTGAGGTTCTAATATTTTACTCCTAATTGCTCTCTCTCTCTGTTTTCCCACATTTCACCTCATAATTTGGATTTGTTCCTCTGGGTCTTCCCTGACTTAATACCAGTGGGGAAAACTGTGGGCAACCAAAGACAAATTGAATATCTGCCTGTGCTTGATAAAGTATTTTTGAAGAAAAAAATTAACTCACATAAGGAGAATGCAGAACTAGACTGAGAATCTGATACTGCAGATGTCTGTTTTCCAGTTATCATTAGTTAGTAGATATTTTGCAGTTACCTGTTCTTATCTATATATGTGTTTATATATAAATTTTATTTTTTTAATAAGTTTTTTTAAACCATACTTCTATTAATAACTTTTTAAAAGATAACTTCTTTGTGCCCTTTGTCAATCTTTCATTGCTGAATACAAAATGCTAGTAGTGGTATTCTTAGAAGTGATTTATTTTCCAATGTCAGCATTTTATTTTTTCTTTGGGGAAAAAAGCTTTTTCATAGCTATTTCAGGAGCTCAAATTAACCAGGAGAAGGACCAGTGATTTGGAGAAATAAAAGAAGGAGTCAGAAGGAAATGAAAATTATGGAAGAGAGTAAGTAAAAAATAGAAAGGAGGATGTAGGAAAGGAGAGAAAGTTAGGGGTGCAGTTTAGGCAGTATTTATGAAAATCCGTGTTTTGTCACAGCCTTGCTTCTACCAAATGTTATTTTGACAAATAACAAAATGCAATAAGGATATGGAGGTCTGGCTTCAGCTCTCCTGTTCATAAGGTATGCAACAATTTTTTAAAGGAAAGGTAGAAATGCCAGCATTTCTACACTTGGGAAAAATGAGAATTAACAAGGTGACTTGTCACACAATCAGTCCTGAGAGTGTGGAGGATAATTCCTGGAGAGTGTGGAGGATAACTTCCTGACG
>WAAD01001076.1:1674-13685 GCA_013389945.1 Fregata magnificens
CTTATGCTTGTAATTAGTTCTTACACATTGTTAATTATCACTACACAGTTGTTCTTACACACTAACCGTTATCATTATGTATTCAAAACAGTCAGTCTTGTATCTGACTTACGTCCTAAATTAGCGGTAAGTATGCAGTACCATGTAGCCAGTACCATATAGCTAGCCTGATATCTTTGTTCTTGATGGTCCTAGTTGCTGAGGTCAAGGTGACCTAACTGAAGAACTCTTCAGTAAGGGGTGGGGGGAGGTGGATGACAGGACAGGGACAGAATTGAAGTAGGCATCTTCTTTTGCCACCCCCCACCCCACCCCCCCCCCCCCCCCCTTTGGANNNNCCCCACCCCCCACCCCCCCAGTTTAGGATCTTTTATAACCATCTTTTATAAAATGATTGAGGCTCCTGGTCCTGGACTACATGTGGTGTGATGCTGGCGAGGTGTTACTTTCCCAGGCTGCAGCATATGCCTTGCCCTGTTGCTCAGCTGTTTGGGTTTTTTTCCCCTTGTGTAGCTGCTACTACTTAGGGCAAAAACAGCCTTCCCATTTCTGGAGGTTGCGCTTTTTCACTGACCAGTAATTGACCATTAATGAGTTGTTTATGCTTCTGGGGCCTCTGCTTTTAGTCTGTGTCCATATTTTCAGGGCCTTCGTTACCTCATGCTTAAGTTGTACATCATAACAAGACGACACCTGGTAACAAGGTCTAGTTCACAGAGCCGGTTTTCATAAGAAGTTGATAATGAGCCGTACAGATCAGGACTGGGGCCTTGCATAGTTACATAAGACCTGTTGCTAGTAATGTTAACACTGCATTTATAGAAATGCTTATACAGTTGTACTGTATTAAGTTGCTTATGTTTGGATTCAGACCAAGCTAATCTTAAGTCTTAGTGTGCTGCTTTCACCAGTACAGCGGGCCTCTGCTTTAGCCGCAGCTCCGCTGCTTTCAGAGGATGGGAACTCTCTGTTCCCATTGCTGTGAGTCTAAGTCCAGGGTCGTCTACTGTCTCTGCCAGCTGAACATAGTGATTCAAAGCATGGCTTTTCTCTTAGGGCAGAATATCTTCTCTGGGTGTTGTCTCATGGTTTTCTTGTGAAATCCATATTTTACTGTTGCTCCTGGGGTATGTACAGCTTTTGGGTCTTCCATGGCACACTGCAGTGCATCGAATGAGATTCCATAAAGCTAATCAATACAGAAATAGTGATTTTTAGGGGTGCAGCAGTGTATATGTGATTCCTGCTCCTATATTTGACTGTCCTATAAAAATAAACTTTTAAAAAAAGTGCCACATAGGGTTTCTGCAGTCTCTAAAGTTGATACAAAGTTGCCTTGCTTCCTGCCTGGTTAATAAGTGTATCTTCTTGTTGTGTATGCAGGGATTCCTAATGAGTTTAACTTGGTGATTTAAAATCAATTCTAAGCTGATGTTTTTCTAGGTTGTATAATTCTGATTTTTTTTTTCCATGGCTGGTGCATGATATCAGTGGATAATGCAAATATTTTGCTCCTAATGGATATATGGGAAGCATCATATGCATTTTTCTGCAGGGGACTCAGTTCTCTGGTTTGGTTCCCACCAAAGCAACAACATGTACACTTCCATTTCCAGTATCTCATATCCTGAAGTCATTAACTGATAGCCCTAAAGGCAAGTTGTTATGACTTCAGTAATGTTTTGGATTCTTCAGACTGTGTTCAAAAAGGACAGGCCCATTCGTTATGTCCTGCTTTCTTATGGTACATATGTAAATCTGTTAATACCCCGTCGCTAATCCATGGAGCTCTTACACATGGTATCCACAGTCACTAATAGACCATTTTAGGCAATGGCTGTGTGCACATGCTGTTTTACAACTACTTCAGTCTTGCCCTCATTTCTTCTAATAACACAGTGCCATTGCATGTCTTTGACCAAAGTTTAGCTGATATTTCAAGTGCATGTTTGTTGTACTCTAGATCTTGCTTTTAAAAGTCATTGGTTTTTCAGTAGGCAGTTGGGAATAGCATGTCAAAGGTGTGTTTATTTATAAACCAATATAGCATGACCTGATACTACATAGGAATTCCACATTATTAATAGGGAAATAATTGGATAAAATATTAATTAACAAATTGGGTACTGTAAGTCTATAGGATAGTTGATTCCCCACAAAAAAATCTAAAAATTATTTTTATATAATCACCCCTGCATTTGAACTTCTCTGCTGGGTGTGCAGAAAACCAGATTGACCACCTTTGCTCTTGGGAACTGTAGGTTTAAAATTCTAAATGTGGTTTCACTGCTAAAGTAACACATACAATATATGCTTGTTCCAGACTTAAAAAGGTGATTCTCAGATGAGAGGGCTTCTTTGCAATGGATTAAACCAAGTTAATTTTAAGTTTGCGTAGTGTGCTAGCAAGCTAATATTAAATTCTGCTTGGTGTGCTGCTGCTTTGTTGTGGTTTAACNTGTATAGCATGCTAACAATATTAAATTCTACTTAGCATACTTCTCTACTTTCATGGGTGCAGTGGGCTCTCTACTTTAGCTGGGTTTTGGAAAGATAAGATTATTATTTAAAAGAAAAAGCAGTGTTGAAAGGCATTTTGAAAGGCAAATGTCCTAACCTAAGTGAAATATTTGGGTAGTAGCAAAGAATGTAAAAATATTTAATAGGCTTTTATATTTTTAAGCCTGTGTTCTTGGTAAGATTTTTCTACGTGTGTAAATGTGCCATTTTGAGAAAGTTTTTCATGTAGTAATGAGCAAATGATTAGATGTCCCATGTTTTGCCACCTAAAAGGATCATCACTGTTTTCGTAGGCATAAAGCTGTCTTGTTTACTTGCTTGTTTGCAACAAGGTTTTCCTATATCCCATTAAAAAAAAAAAATACAGCCAGTTGATGTAACTAAAAAGTGGATTCTTATTGCTTAAGAATAACGGCAAGGAAAGGCAAGACATCCTAGTCCAATGTTTCTGTTAGGTTTTGCCTGGATTTTGGAATTCAGAAAGGGAAACCAGAATTTTGTGTTGTGAATTTTGGCTGACCCTAATTCCCCACGTTTGTGGATCTACTTGGATTTTGGTTTGGTGGGGGGAGTGGGGGAGGAAGTATTACAAATAAAGTGAAGTAGAACTTGCAGCATCTCATGGGTTTTCAGTACATTTTTAATAAAATGTATTATAAACAATGAAGTATAACACTTTCTCTAAGTTGTTCCACCCTGAGAGATCTAGGATATTAAAAAAAAGCCTTGCAAAATTAATTACTTTATTTGGTAACTTTAATGTTTATACTTCCAAAGCCATGTGTCTTCAGAAATAACTTGGAGACAAAAGGATCTCAGTGGACTTTTATAATTGCACTGGGTGTACATGGCAAGGGTGGGGGCTGCTGGGTGGCCTCTGTCAGGAGTGGCTGGGCTGCCCTACACTGGACATGGCTTGTTCCAGCTGGTTGCAGCGGACCCACTGCAGGGCACAGCTGAGCCCTTCAGCCACCGTGGTGACACCTGGAGATAAACATAGATAAAGGGCAAAAATGCTGCTCAGCAGTGTGTGAGAAAGAGAGGAGTGAGGAAAAAGTGTGAGAAACAGCCCTGCAAGCATGGAGGTGAGAGCAGGAGTAGGGGGATGCGGCACTCCAGGCACGGAGCAGAGATCCTGCAGCCTGTGCAGGAGAGCACTGCATAGCAGGCATTTCCTTGCAGCCCATGGAGGGGACCACAGCAGACCAGATGTCCACACTGCAGCCTGTGGAGAACCCTACCATAGCAGCTGGATATGCCCTGAAGGAGGCTGCAGCCTGTGGAGAGCCCATGCTGGAGCAGGTTTATCCTGAAGGGCTGCAACCATGGAGAAGAGCCATGCTGGAGTAGGGGAAGAGTGTGAGGAAGGAGCAGCAGTGTTAAAGTGTTATGAACTGACCGCAGCCCTCATTCCCCGTCCCCGTGTGCCTGTGTTTTTAGTTTTGTCTTTGTTTCTCACCATCTGACTCTAATTGGCAATAAATTAAATTAATTTCCACCAAATCAAGTCTCTTTTGCCCATGATGGCAGTAGGTAAGTGATCTCCCTGTCTTCATCTTGACCCATGAGCTTTTGATCTTATTTTCTCCCCCTGTACAGCTGAGGAAGGGGAGTGAGAGAGCAGTTAGGTGGCAGTCTGGCAGCCAGCCAGGGTCAAGGCACCGCAGTAATCTAGAGAGTCATTTTAGACATAGCTTGTGATTAATGTACTTGTTTGAAAGAATAAGAACGGGCAAGGATTGTTCCTAAGCAGAGGGAGGATTTTGCTGTGTGTACGCAAACTTTGGGAAAAGAGGAGATGTCTAAATGAAAATAAAGTGATGATGCTCATTCAGAGGAAATAATGTCAAGGAAGGATACAAGGAGGAACAGACCATTTGGAATAGCAGTGTTCAGGCTGTATTCTGAAAAATGAGCAGTGACTCCAGAAAGAAATATGCTAACTTGACTAAATACTTCTCCTTAGTATTTAATAGGGCACAAAAGACCATGTTTTTAGAACTATCTTCTCTGGTAAAATTCTTACCAAGCATAGTCTTAATTGGTAAAACACATATTTTGATTCAGCTGATTGAGAGGATTTTTCCATTGATGATTTTAAGTACTATTCACCATACAAAATACAACTTTAAAATAATCTCTGTGGTACTTCATTTCACTATCTTTTCTGTTCAATGGTTTTCATAAGTTAGCATGTTTTCAGCCATTTTAAATTTTGTAGGGAGGGGACGTAACTCCTCTACAGTTTGGATCTGTCATGAATTAAACGCTTTAGAAAAATTATTTTAAGATGTGTGCTTTTTTGAAGCTTGGCTGAGGTTTTTCACTTGCTCTTTTTTTCTAGCTGAATAATCACAGCCTTTGCCAATTCCAAACTGGTTTTACATGGAAGCTGAAATGCAGTTTTCATGTATACTTTTAAAATTAATTCCTTCAATCATATAGCACAAATCTTAAAGTAAACTTTTTATCTTTGGGGCTTTGTTAGCACTTCAACATAAGTACATATAGAAAGTGTTCATATAACTTTTCCTTCCTGGCACCGGATAGGTTCTTTTTTCATTTGTTCTCACAGTCAAAATACACATTTTGGTGTTAGCCTCACTTCTCAGTAACTGCGATGTTTTTCTTATTTTGATAGACGCTGCTTACTGAAAATGGTGAAGAGTTTTTTTCTTTTTTTAAATTTGATCTTGTTGCCTGTTACTTTACATTGTTTGCATTGGCTTCCCCTTTTTCTGTTGCATCAGATAAGCTGCTTTTTAAGGTCCACAGTGTCATATTTCTGTAGCTCATCATATAAGATGTTATGCCTTCTCTCTGTTTAACATGCGGTAGTTTTGTCCATTGCTTCCTAAATTATCAAATACACATCTCTCCCTTTGTCCAGTTTGCTGCCTTCTGTTGTGAGGAGGTTCTCTTGGTTATGTGTGAACACAGTCCTCTTTTGAGTTTGTCTGTTTCAAAAGTAATACTGTGTTATAGATGCAATTTAGTGTAATCTGATAATTGCTTGTCCGCCTCTATCCTTTCTTGCCCTATAGGTATTGTCCTGGAACGATATTCTGGATTTCCGGTTGGAAACTAGAGAGGATAGAGGGGTTTGTGGCATCTGAGTGAATACATCGAGGTCCAGAACCTATTGAATGACCTATGAGAACATATAGGCAGATCTGTAGATCCTGTTATGTGGTAACTTCTCTGAACTACTTTTTTGTGGAGGAAGTAGTAGTTTGTTCAGGTACTGTGTAACTGGAGGATTTCAGGAAGTTGCAGAATGGTGCAGAAGGGATGCTTTTTCCTGAAATCCATGGGGATGGTGGAAAAGCTAATCCATGAACCAGTGTATAAATTGTACCTTGTGTTGTAGGAAAGTGACACCATTCATGTGGGAAAAGATGGTGTATTCAGCTCTGAGCTGGCAAACATTGATTATGATAGCCTGGCTTGCATCTCATTTTCCAGGGTATAACTTTTCACGTCCACTTTTATAAGAAGTATTTAAGTTGCAATTGGTGGAGACTGCTATCTTTAAAATATTTTTCAGGCTTGTGAATGTGAAGATGCCTGCAGATAGACATCAGAATTGCAAAGTGGTATTCCAGTACTGTCCCATCAGATGAAGCAAAAGACAATGCACCGACTTGTATTCTGGGTGGAGGAGAAGTGATCTTGGTGTGGTTTGTCCCTATACACATCCTACTTGCAAAAAAAAAAAAAAATCTATAAGCATGAGTTACAGCATTTGTATCAGTGGAATATATGCAAAACACTTTACATTTGTATAGGAAGAATAATCTTAAGTCAGTTTTACTTATATAAGGCATTTTTTATTCTTTAAAAGCTGAGAGCATTTTTCATAGCTTTAGATATTCTCATATAAGGCATGTAAGTTTAGGCCATTTTTTAAGAAAAACCTTTCTGTTTGATTACAAAAATTTTAATTCATGTTTCTCAATTTTCAGTCAAGTACGTTTTGACTGACACAATCCTCAAGCCTACCTGGAAAAAAGAATGAGAATTTCTGTTAACTTGCTTTGAGCTGCACTAAGAGAAGCGGGGAAAACATCAGGTTTCATGTTTTAGCTTAAAGCTACTACTAAAGTCTTTGCTAATGATTGAAAGCTAACTGATCATCAGAGGAATTCAGATCATTCGAGCTTTTTCCCTCAAGAGAATTTTGTGAAACCTAATTAAGTAAACCAAAATACATCACTTTACGAAATGCCTTTTCTAAAGCAATGATTTCTCACAATTTTGCAACAGTTTTATTAGATGGAATAAAACAGGTAGTACTTAATATTTGCCTTCATTTTAAGATTACCCTTTTATGAATATAGTTCTCTTACAGCATTTTATGGCTGTGATAACTCAGTCCACAGAAAAGTAAATTATGTGGTGTTGTAGCAGGATGAATGAGAACTAGCATTAGAGGTTTTTGGAATCTGGCTTAAATATGACTGGAATTTAGAAATTCAAGGGTTGTATTCAGCAGCTGAACAGGTTTTCACATTTAGCTGTGGGCAAAATCAATGTGCATCTCTACTAAATTTTTCTTGTATGAAAAAAAATGACTTATTGGCATTACAAAAAACAATAAAAAACTGCTGTGTCAAAGCTTCAGGGATAAATGGCTTTGTACTGCTGAATTAGGTAAGTATGCCTGTCTTCACTCACTTAATATATGTTATAGTGTATAACACTGGGTGTATTTGTAAACTGCAGTTATCTTCATGGCAGTATATGGTATTATTTTGTTAATAACTGCAAACCAGTGGAGCTAGGCTAGATAACAGCCTCTGTCATTTATGCTAGTGACATTCCTGTTTGAGAGAGAACTAAAGAATGGTGGTTCTCATTTTCTGTAGGCCTCTATTGTTTGTCTTGTGTCCTAGTGCCCTGCTTGGTATTTTCTTAATATGAAAAACCTTCAAAATTTTAAAATAAATTAATCGTAGATAAGCTTTAGTGCTGCAGTGGGAATAGCAGCACAAGCACACTTTAATAGTTGTGATATGCAGACTTCAGTTGGATCTACCATGAGCCACCCCAGCTCTCCTCTGTAGGGAAAAGAAGAAATACCATTTAGAGTAGTTGGAGAGCAAGCAAAAGTTTCATCGTTCAAGGTTCCCCCCCAGTGCAGTACTCTTGAAGGTTATGAAGTATATAAAAACACTTAAGCTTCCGTGTGTGATTTGCCTTAAGCACTTTGAACCAGTATTTTTCAAGCAGATACTGCTCTGAAGCTTCTTTCATGAATACCTCAGGCTTGACAGCTGTATAGCAGGAAGGATTTTGTGGCAATGCAGTGAGCTATGACTCATGAGACCTGAGCTGGCTATGGACTTCCTCAGTAACTGTAGCCAAGTAAATGTTTCTTCACATAAACTGTTCTCGCTTGTTTAGAATTTAAGAGCTAGGATGGGTTGGTTTTATACAGAAAGATCAGGGACACTTGAATATTTGCAATTGCCTTTATTTCACCAGGATTCTCTGCAGGTGCCTTAGAAGAAGGCTTAGAAGGCATACAGAAAGGATGTTTGGGGATGCTGGAGGCCTATTTCTTGCAGCATATTCTTGCACAGAATTATGATTTAGCTGTTCATTTGTTTTAATGCTGACTCTGAAAGGATCCCTTGGTGCAGACACAGGCTGCCTCTACCACAGACTCTTAAAGTCTGCCCAACTCACCTTTGAAAATGCTATAAAGGTTTTCAGGTGCTCCCATTCACAGTGTCATGTCAGTCTGGGTTTTGTTCCCCAGTGCCCTCTCAATTTATATATGTTTGCTGCTGTGGGGTAGGGGTGTTATGAAAAAGCACCTGAAGTTCTCCAACCTGCTTTAGGTCCTGAGGGTAGATAGTGAACTACTTGCTTCCTGCTTCCCTGCATGACTAAAACATTCCTCTTTCACGCCTTATCTTGGTTGTCAGAGGCCAGTAGGACATACCCTGGCCTCAGCACAGGTCCTTAGCTTGTTACAGTTGAAAATCCCTATTTATCCTCCAGTGTCTTGTCAGGTGCCTGGCTAAGAACTGTACCATTTTATAATCGCTTCTGAGCATAAGGAGGAAAGTGAACACTAGGCTAGAAACAGTGAACCTGAGGAAAAAGGAGATCTAAATGAAATTAGTAGAGATCTACAGGAAGAAAGTGAAAGGAAGAGAAATGGAAAAACTTGCAGCAAGTGTAAGGGGAGGCTCAAACTAGACTGCGGAGGATGTTAGAAGAATAAAGGACAGACCTGACAAGTGGTGAATAACGCTTTGTGGTCTCTGCTAGATGCAGCTACAGAAAACAATAAAAGCATTTATAGCAAGAGGAAAAGCAGGGAAGTTTGTTCACAGCTCAGTGGGGAGAAGAATGTAACAGATGATACCAAAAAGTTACATACTGATGTCTGCCAAGTTATCAATGAAGATGAAATGTGAACTCATTTGTTGTTGAGAAAAGGGTTAATCGACAACACCTTGATTTGTTCTGTATTAAGAAAATAACAGGTCACATGTGACTCAGGTGTTTTATTTGCTCTTGGTAAAATGCATGTTAAAGAACTTGCCTTTCATGTTCAGTCAATTCAGGGTTCTTATGGTGGAGCCCGTCTTTAAAAAAAAAATAGAGGAAAAGGGGGAGAAGTAATGGGCCTGATTTCAGTTGCCAAAAAGTATGGAAAATAGGCAGTTAATAAGTACTATAAGATGGTAAATAGGTAACATGCATCTGTCAAGAGCAAATCATGTATCACCTGCCTAACTTCCTTTTGAAGCAGTATTTAGCCTTGTTAGTGGATATTTCTTATCTTTAAGCAACTTGTCTAACAGGACCACCTGATAAGCTGGCTTTTTTGTAATATGGAACTGCACAGTGAGCTGAGTATAACCCTAGGCCTGATTTTTAGATGGCCTAGTCTCTTACCTATAGGTAATGCAGAAGTGTGTGTGTAGTGAATGCCCCAGAAAAGTGTTTAAAGGTTTTAGCTAGATCTCAACGAAAACATTTCCTTTCCCTGTCTTAACAACAAGGCATGGATTTTCAAATATATTAAAACTTGCTATGCAAAGAAAGGGAATACATAAACCTGGCTTTGAAAATGGCAGAGAGGTCTTAAATAACATTAGAATATGTTTAGGTTAGAGATGGGGGAGGGGCGCAGAAGCAAGGATGTTTGGGCACTGGAGTAAGTTGTGTATGGAAGTGTGGAATCAGTAGTGCTGCAGGCTTTTAAGATGAACTTTGGCAAGTCTTTCTAACTGTGTAGCATGTAATTGCTTTTAACTCCTCCCAAAGGGCTTCAGAGAGAGAGAGATCGAGCAGAGGAATGCTGTCATGGCAGGAAGAACTTTGATAGCTCGTTCTTGTACGCTTGCTTTTTGGGTGATTTTTGGGATAATATTCAATTGTTGTAGATGCATGTCCCCCACCACATGGTTAAAGGAGGGCCTGGCAGAGGGGTGGCTGGGAACAGGCATATAAGCCTGACACATTGATGTGGCAGGTTTGCTACCCTAAAGCAGATAAACATCTTTCTCATATATATATATATATAGTAATAATAATGTAGCAAACGAAGTTTGAAGAAGAGGGCCCTGGACTACAAGACTTGATGTCCTGTATTGGGTTTACGTGGCAAGGTTTTGGTAGTGGGGAGGCTGCAGAGGTGGCTTCTGTGAGAAGATGCCAGAAGCTGCCCCCATGTCTGACAGAGCCAGNTCCACCTGCAGCCCATGGAGGACTCCATGCCGGAGCAGGTGGATGTGCCTGAAGGAGGCTGTGACCCTGTGGGACACCCACGCTGGAGCAGGCTCCTGGCAGGACCTGTGGACCCATGAGGAGAGGAGCCCATGCTGGACCAGGCTCCTGGCAGGATTTGTGACCCAATGGGGGACCCACGCTGGAGCAGTCTGTGTCTGAAGGACTGCACCCTGTGGAAGGGACCCACGCTGGAGCAGTTCGTGAAGGACTGTAGCCTTTGGGAAGGACTGTGTTGGAGAGGTTCTTGGAGAAGGGAGGATTTGTGGGAAGGACCCTACACTGGAGCAGGGGAAAAGCATGAGGAAGGAGGAGTGGCAGAGACAACGTGTGATGGACTGACCGCAATCCCCATTCCCCATCCCCCTGCATTGCTCAGGAGGAGGAGGTAGAGAAATTGGGAGTGAAGTTGTGTCCAGGAAGAAGGGAGGAGTGAGGGGAAGGTGCCTTTAGTTTTGTTCTTATTTCTCATTATCCTACTCTGATTTAGATTGGCAATAAATTAATTTCCCCAAGACAAGTCTGTTCTGCCTGTGATGGTAATTGGTGAGTGATCTCCCTGTCCTTATCTTGACCCACAAGCCTTTTGTCACATTTTCTCCCCCTGTCGAGGTGAGGAGGGGGTGTGATAGAGTGGCTTGGTGACCACCTAGCAGCCAGCCAGGGTCAACCCCACCACATGTCCCTTCTTTAATCTCTTATGTTCTGTGGTTCAGTGAAGGCAAAGCAGTGTATAGAACCTGTTTTGAAAGTTGTTTGAATTGAATTGAGATGATCAGGTATTAAGTAATTAGTAGCTGCAGTTGATTGACTTGATTGTCAGTTTTGTCAGTTGCTTGGGGTTTTTTTTCTGTAGGAAGTTTAGATTTCTTTAAATTGAACTTAGGTTCCGAGGCTTCACCAAATATGTGAAGCTTTAAAAAAAAAAAAGCGAAGCTTCATGTACTTTTATTGAACTCTGTTAGTTTGACTTCTGTTGTGCTTTTCTTCCTCCTTAGTGTATTTAAACAAGAAAGATTGTGTGTTATGTGTAAGTAGCTTCTGATTTCCAGATCCTGTGAAAATAATTCTCACTGAGACTGGACTATTGTGCATGACAACAAATGAGACTTGCTTCTAGGTTTTCTTTTGTGGAGTGTTTCACGAGTGATCCGCAGTGCTTTAGTTGTCTGCAAGATAAACATATTTGCAGGGTGGTTCTTATATTGTAAAGGATACTACTAGCATGTGTAGACTTGTCTTTAGCATCTGGAATCAATATTTGTGGTCCTTATCACCATGTTCCAGTATTTAGAGGGTGGCTACAGAGAAGGTGGAAACTCCCTTTTTACAAGGACATGGAAAAGACGAGGGGTAACAGGTACAAGTTACTCCTGGGGAGATTCTGATTGGACACAGGAAGAAAATTTTTCACAATTAGAACAATCAGCCATTGGAATAATCTCCCCAGGGAAGTGGTGGATTCCCCAACATTGGACACTTTTAAGATTCGGCTGGACAGGGTGCTGGGCTATCTTGTCTAGACTGTGCTTTTGCCAAGAAAGGTTGGACCAGATGATCCTTGAGGTCCCTTCCAGCCTGGTATTCTGTGATTCAGATTGTGTCTTTTGCCTTAACCATAGAGCCTGTTAGCTTCCTATGGTTATTTGCATGTGTAACTTTTATTTGTATTCAACTTCAAAAAGGCATTCAGCTGTACCTGTGTTATGTTTCTTTAAGAATAGGTTTGGGGGAGGGGGGGT
>WAAD01001084.1:1294-14831 GCA_013389945.1 Fregata magnificens
ATAATCTCTTCTTTACCAACAGACTGATGTACACTTCAATAGGTGATCCTTTAGGAAATGCTCAGAATAAGCCAAAGCCAGTCTTGCTTATTTCCAGGTTTGCTCCTCTTTTCTCCTCCATGATCTCGTATCTTCCCTCCTGAACCATAAAATCAGCTATTGGTCAAGACTGAAAAGACGCTATTGCTAAGAAAAAAGCCTCAGAGGTGGGATCTTGAATTAAGAATTCAGTTTACATTAGGACTTTTTCTACTAGTGACAAACTCGCTGTATTTTCCTATTGCAAGCTACTATAATAGATTACACTGGCCCACTGTAGCCCAATTTCATGCTGTTTAGCTTCAATGTCCTAGAAATGCTATGAATCTATATGGAATGTTTGCACTGATGGAAATACAGATGGCAAAGAAACACATAAATGCACATCAACACATTCTCCCTACCTTACCACTGACAGCAAATGGGACGATACTCTTCAAACTAGAGCTCTGATATTATAGCCAGTAAATGGAAAATAGAATTTCTACCCCAAGGCTTCTGCTATGTTCTGTCTCTTCACTGTCCACTCAGCTTATTGTCCACATTGTCCATTTTAAGCTTCACCTCCCACACCACTGCAGAGCACTACATTACCAGACTGAACTTACTAGAATATTTAGACTACTACTGCCTCAGCATGACTCCATAGGTCCCATCTGGCTGTGCAACAGGATTTCCACGGTGGCAGTTACTATGTCACCTCGCTCCTATTTCAGCACGGTAGAGTGTTGCAGAAATAACTTGAAAACCTGTCCCTCATTTGGGATTCTGCTCTCAGTTTATCTACTGCAGAAAATTAAGACTGGCTTAAGGAAGCTGACTACAGTAACACAGGGAAACCTGATGAGGGAAAACCAACAGGTGTACTATTCGGTTACAACAAAATAACCAACATTTGATTCTCTAATAAGCAGATATGCTTCAACTCTGTTCCTCTTTCTTCCAGTGGTTTAGTTCGACTCAAAGTAACACTTTGTTCTTATCCAAGTTAAAAGATTAAGAATTTCCTCCTTCAGTGTCCTCCCTTGTCAGCATTGAGATGACAAAGGGTGGGGAAGGTCACGTCTACAAGCAGGAAGTTCAGGTCTGTTGATTATTGCCAGCTTCAGCTGAGACATCCAGCAATGAATCTCTCTATGGGAAAATGGGGGGGAATCACCTAAAGGTTACACAAAACAAGACAATCATAGCTAGAATAAACAATTTTCTCCTTAAAAAAAAAGAAATGAAGGGAAATATTCTTCAGCAGCTGAATATCCAGACACATTAACTACAACAAATTCTTAATTGGTGTTCCCACCCTTCCACAAGTCAGCAAAGCATCTTCCCTGCAGTTACGCTTCAACAATCTCAGAGATTTCAGAGCACAAATGACTAGCTGTCTCTCCACTGCTGCTAGAGACTGCAGGAGCAAAAACAGTAAGCCCACAAAACGTATTTTTTGTCACATTCTTTTATTCAAGAGGAAGTAATATTATGCTCTTTTGGATAGGAACAATTTAAGAGTACTAGATATTCCTTCAATAACGCAAACTTATCATTCTTACAGTACATAAACATTTTATATTTTCCCTTATGCCAAGTCATGTGTAAACTAAATCCAATCCGTCAGGAATTTACTACTGCTTAAAAACAACCTAGCGGGACAGCAAGCAGTGATAAAATACTTGCGTTGTGCATTTATCTTCAACAATAACACTGTGTATCTCCATACTGCTTAGCACTTGCAGACTACAGAATTCTTCCCAGAAAAAGTACTAATGGACCACAAGGCACAGTGATAAATCACTAGCTCTTCCTCCTTCAAAAATGTGTAATATCCCCTGACATTAGTCGTCTGTATTGAATACCAAGACACTACCTTAGCCTGCATTCCTGATTTTTTAAATTTAAAAAAATTACATAAAACATTAGAACTCTCATTAAACTAACTAGGTAAAACTGAGAAGATCTGACAAACTCGGAAATCGCTTATTTGCAGGGTTAAAAGAAAAAGCAGTACCTTAAAGTTAGAACTTTCATTAGATTTATGGGGCAAGTCTCAAATTTTAACAGGACAAAGGCACTGAATTAAACTGCAGAAACAATTCAGATGCTCATGAGCTAGCTGTGCAACAAAAATTTCCTCTGAAATTCCCCCCATCTAGCTCTTACCGGTATTTCAGCGTTACATGAGAATTTGTAGCACCCTGTATGTTAGGAATGCTTCCTGCATTACCTTACATCCCAGCAACATAATTAATACCTTTGTACAAACAAAAAAGATGATGGCAATATGAATAAGTGTTTCATAGATGTGCTCAGCAGAAGGCTAATTTCTCATTTATGATTCATAACCTCATCTTAATTAGGTACTTCAACCGGTAGAGCACCTTGCTTACTTCCAGTCTGCAGAAATTATCAAACCCTTTGACGAAAAGAAGTGACTCAGTAGTAGAAGCCAGAAATACTTATTTTCTGTGTTGGGTTGTTACAGATTAACTATTTTTTGCTCCCCTGCTTTCACTGAACATACCTCAGAGACATTCTAGCTCTACAGCAGAAGTACAACACAGCCATCTGTTCAAAGCGCTTTCCATGAACTCTGACTTGAGCAGCTCTAACATACCATCCCGTTTGGCAGGACCAGCCCTGGCCAGCAGTCTCTCCAATTCCATTTCTCAAATGACACAAGAACAGCAGCTAGAACAGGCAGTTCCGCTACCCTGGGTTCTTTAAGCACAAACAGAACCAACTTCATGTGCAGTATTCATCTGACCCACCCCACCTCCCAACTACTAGATGTTCCTAGAAAGATTAAAAGTTGAAAAATAGTTTCCATGCCAGTCAGTATCCAATTTCTCAATACTCAAAACTAGCACAAAGTAAGACACAGCAGAAATGACATTTTCATCTTAAGTATTTCATCATTCAAGTCTGCAAGCTCAAAAGCAGAAGCAAAACCTGACTGTCAGTGAATCCTATCATTAAAAGGAAAAAGATACCATAAAACAGTAAAATGAATCAGCTATCTATTTGCATTATACATGGAGCTTCATTATGTCAAGGTTGGGGTGTTTTTTTTTTTTTCTTTCTGTGCAGGTGCACAAGTTTCCTTTTGTGATCACACCGAAGGCTTTGATAGCATAGGTACAATTCACTCATCTACATCTTAGAGACAGTAACAAGTAACAAACCTTTCTAGTTTTCAAAGTTGCATCATGAATTTTGGATAAACTTTTTTTTTTTCCTGCTATTCTTGCTTTCTATTGACACTCTGATGAATAACAGATCTACACTCTTACTAGGTTTCTACTAAACCTACCATGAATTTTAAACACTCAAGAACTCCCTATGTCCTCTTTGCCTCAAAAAGTATCATGGAACACGTACCACTTCTGGAAAGCTGGAAGAAAAGTTTGTCTTCTATTAAGTGTTCCACGTAAACTGCTATAAAATTTAAATGCCAGCTGAACAACGAGCATTAAACATCGATTCAGCTATTTCACTACCCCAGTATGTTTCAACACAAAGGCTGTAAAACAAGACGCCATTCTGAACATACATTTTAAACAACAGAAAGCAGATGAATACTTTTGCGGAACAGTTGCAGAAAATTCCACAGGGGAAAAAAAAAAAAAAAAAAAAAAANGGAAAAAAATCCAAAAGGGAAAAAAAAAAAAAAAAAAGAGAGGAAAACATTTCAACAGAACCAACTGTTGAGATGAAGAAGAGAAACACTCTTAGATGTTCTATCAATGCCTGAGAAGTCAAAAAGAAGTGAAGAAATGAGGGGACAGAATCCCAGCAGTCTCCAACAGTCCTACAGTATCTAAGGCAGAGTAGCCACCTTACTGTATAAATTCCAACTCAAAGAGCTCTAGTTAAAAAAGAAACAAAACTCATTACAGTTTTCCAATGTTATCTTCCGTACAGAAGGGTAGAGCTTAGCAATTGCAGGATACTGAGAGCATGTGGAACGAAGATGGAGCTCTGAAAATAAAATGCAGTAAGAACTGCCAAAATCCAGGGCTTCATTTTATCATTTGCACTTACTAAAACAACATTTTTCACATACAAGTTGAAAATAAAATTAAGGTAGTACTGCCATTTGCCCTCAAATTCAGATGATATCACAGAAGAGAAAGCTTAGCATATACAAGGTGTAACAAGTTTCCAGCACTGGAGTCTCAGGTAACGATGCTCTTTTCCCCCAGAAGTGAGCTTCCCGCTAGGTCAGTGAGCAGAAGGCCACTCTGAAGCTCGAAGGAAGAAGTAATGCTGCACGGAAGTAACCAGTGTTGACACTGAAAGACAGCAGTATAAACAGGATT
Source organism: Fregata magnificens (assembly GCA_013389945.1). NCBI lineage: Eukaryota > Metazoa > Chordata > Aves > Suliformes > Fregatidae > Fregata > Fregata magnificens. The sequence goes on from WAAD01001084.1 coordinate 5,647, forward strand.
GACATCCAAGGAAGTTATACCCACAAAACTACATGATGACCATCATGTAGTGTTTTGATTTCTGAAGAAACAGAACTTCTGGTTAGTGAAAGCACTAAGCCAATCATAACTCAGTGAATTTCAACTAAAAAAGAAAAACCCATCCTTAAATTTACTACCAAATCTCACTGTCTCCACAAAACTGCTACTAAAATAGCTATTACTGAAAGTAAAAGGCCAATAAAACAATGACAATCACTACAACCACAACCCACACAGGAATTCCAATACATGGATTTTTGTTGTTGTTGATGTTTAGTGCCTAACAAATAAAGAAGTGGAAAATAAAATTAAGTCAAATTTATTTGAATTTAAATAGATATCTGTAAGACTAGAATTCCATTTCTGATGATATACCAAGGCAGGCAAGCTCAAGCATTTTAACAAGACTACGTGCACATACATCTTGCATATTGAAATTAAGAGGGCTCTAAGCAAAATGTGTTTAAGTTACTAAATTAAGAGAAAATGTGCGCTGACTTTTCCTACATATTCAATTATCATCAGATGGTTTTATGAGACCGTACAACTCTGCAGACCTCCTTGAGTAAAAAGCTGAGCTTCAAAACTGCACATCAGCAAAAAGTTACTAACAAGTATCTCATTAATATACACCTGAACAGTTCGAACGAGACACAGGCTTGTGTGTTTTCTTATGATCTTAACTGCAGCTAGGAATCTGTGTAAAAGCAAAATGGAGTCTCTGTGATGCTTCTGGCTATCCCTACTGACCATACAAAGGTCCTGACCCTAAGTTATTACACTGCTACACTGTTTAGAAGTACTGGTTTTGAGATGCACAAAACCATCATAAAAATATCTTGAAGATGGAGATGTTCACGTTTGGTTTTATCCCTTCAAGATTAATTTTTGCAAGCTCAAGAGTTGATAATTTTCATCAAGACTAAGATTAAGTCACAAAAACTTGGATAAATACCCAATAATCATGTTTGGATTCAAATGTTTTAATACATGGAAATTGAGTTCTCTACCAAAAAAAAAAAATTTAGAACAGCCTAGTAACATGTTAAGCTATATTAAACTGGACTTAAATGCAATCTTTAAACTCAAGTATATGAAGTCATAACATTATGTTACAGCTGTAAAAAAAAAAAAGTACAACACCTCCACTGCCACTAGAAGCATTCTACTAAGATCAAGGAATTTATTTTGATACATTCCCACAGGGAAGAGCAATAAAGGAACAAGCTAGGCAGGTATACTAATATATCGGTGTTTTGAAAACATTTCCATTTAAGGATCACACTATCCATTCCCCTAAGAATACCAGTACAAAAAAAAAAAAAAAAAAANAAAAAAAAAAAAAAAAAAGGACATGTAGTGGAGACCAGACACTTGTAACACTGTTTTCCAGTACCCCTTGGCATGTCTATGAATTCAGTAATATGGAAAATAAATATGACACAGATGACAGGCACTACACGCCTGAAAAATGCTGGTGTGGTTATTTCAGTGACAAACATTTATGTAGTCAGAATTGCTGATGAAGAGAAGACTGTAGTTGTTATGCTATAGTGGTCTAACATAACAAGAAGCCCTTAATTTTATAACACGTGGTGTGTTTTCCCTTGTCAGGGGCACGCAAGACATAATTCCAAGCTATAATTCTTTTAATTCCAAAACGGTAAACCTGTAGAGAGAATAGAGTCAGTTTAAGTGCTAGTTGACCACTACAACAAAACTAAGGATCTGACTCTCAATTAAGATAATTAACTGCACAAGAAGCAGCCAACTGTTTATTTTTTTTAAAAGACTTGACAAGTCACTGCAATTAAAATTCAGGGATAAATTCATGTCAGAGCTTCTTTAGCATTTTGACAACAATTTACAACTTGAAATTAACCAGTACTGCCAATACGGACAGGGAAAATAAATCAGATGTGTGACGGTACTATTGGGTACAATTGAGTTTGAATTCTTGTTTACAAGCTTCTCTGTATAAAGACTCTATCTTCTTAATAACTACATTATATCTATACTATTATAGACAACCTGATATTGCCCCTCCATTAAATCAGATCACTGAAGATAAAGTAATACGTAAATCTAGCTGGACTTGACCACCTTAAATGTCAACAAACAGTATTAAAAAGGGAAGAAAGAACTTGCACAGGAAACTAAGGTGACAGAGCAAAGATAACATGACTAACTGGAGAGAAACTAATAGGATAGGAATAGCAAACATCACGGGTTTTAACAGGTCACAAGCTGATCACGACCCTTACAACAGACACAGTGAGATACGAAGAGTTCCTCTTGCCCGTCTCCCACAACAGGGCTTCTTCTCCCAACTCACGGAAAGAATCCACTGAAAACGCGGACCTGAAGAGCTGCGATTCCTTAAGTAGACACTAAATAGTATGGCGAGGCCCAAGACAGTGGCTATAACTCCCCCCTCCCACTCCAGCCCTCCAAAAAGGGGCTAGTTTCAGTTCCTCCTCCAGCCCAACCGGATACCTAGAGGGTGAGGGGCCCAGCAGCCCTCCCCGAGGGGGGAGCGCAAACCCTTCCCCAGCTCTAAATGGAGAAGCAGGTTCACCCCGCTTCGGCGGGAGGCCCTGCCACACGCCCCGGGAGAAAGGGGAAAAGTCCCCGGGGTGACAGAGCCCGGCCCATCCGGGGGAGACGGCGGCCGAGATCCTCGCAGTGCCCCGGGCACACCCGCGCGCAGACCGCCATCACCGCCCCCAGCTCCATCACGGCACCCCGCTCCGCCTCTGCCGCGGGGCGGTTTCGGCCTCCCGNTCCGCTGCTCTCCCCGCTCCTCAGCGGGCTCGGTCCCGGCTCGCCCCGCTCCGTCCGTCCCCAAACAGCCGCAGCGTCGCCCTCCCTCCCCTCTCAGGCGGCCATTTTCTGCTCCATTGTTACCAAGGAACGGGGGCCCGGAAGCGGCCGCCGACAAACGGAAGTGAGGGCGCACGCGCCTCTGCGCAGGCGCTGCCACCCCCTCGGGGTGGTGGCGTGGGGGAGGGGGGGGTTAGCGCGGCCCAACGAGAGGAGCGTGGAGGACTGCGCGGGTAGAGCGGCCCCAGCGCCGAAGGGGCGCCGCCATTTTGAAGAGGGGCAAAGGCCGAGGGCTGTGGCCGGGTGGCATGGAGGCGGGGTGGTTGTCGGAGGTCTTCACGGCCACCCCTCAGCCCGCAGCCTCCTGCTGCCCCGCGGGGATGCAGAGGGTCCCAGGGCTCAGCAGTGCCTGCCTGCGGTGCCGTTAGGGCGCGGCAGCGGTAGAGCCTGTGTCCCCACAGGAGCCAGGCCTGTCAGTGCGGGGGCCATTTCATGTCACCTCATGGTGGGCGCTGGGCAGAGGCGCCAGCGCTCGAGGCTGACGATGGCCAACATGTCCAAAGGCCGAGGAGAAAATTGTCAGCGAGGAGTGGTGTCCGTTGGTACAGACGTTCACTCTCGTGGCCCTCTAACTGTGGCAGCATTTCCCGTCTCCTCATGCTGGGTTTTCTCTGCTGCCTCACCTGGCGTTGTGTATTAAAGACAACTGTCACACTATATAAAAGCTAAGATACTCCTGTTTTCCAATATGAGCCTTAATGAATTGAATACCAGACTTCCCATGTTCTCTAAGTCCTGTTCTTGGGTTAAATTTTTCCGCAGTTCTTCCCCTCTCATTGAAACTATAAATTGCAGCTGTGTTACCTCCGGGGTCAGCCCGTCTCCCTCGTGGCATTCTGGCAGAGAAGTGAAATCGGGAATCGATAAGACATAGTGGGAAGGAAACTGGCTGAAAAGAATTAGGAGAGAACCAGGAGAGAAAAAACTTGTCTGAGTTTTGAACCCAAGGGGGCTAGTGGCATACCGAGTGTCAGTGCTATTTTAAGGAGAAAGGTTAAGGCTCTGCGGACTTGTCTCCCGTAGAGAATGGAAGGGATTCCCTCAGAGTTTGGAAAGGTCCTACTGTACTGCCTGAAAAGTCTCTCTTGGAAAGGACTTTAAGGAAAACAGAGATGACTTCCTTGGAAGTCATCTTCATTTTCAAGCAAGATCCCGTACATAGAGAAAAAACATGTTTCTGAGGATTTATGTGGTTTCAGGAAGCCCACAAAACACTTTTGTTTCTTCTTTTGGCAGTTTGTTATAATAGTAGTGAGATTACCGCCAAGTTTAGGGGGGGGTTGCATTGAAAGTTTGTTGAACCATAAATGGGTAGAAAGATACAAGCCCGACTTTTAATGTAAATGAATTGGTTTTCAATATTCACAGTTTAAATTTCCCGCTTCAGACTTGAGAACTTAACAGGCAGCTACAGTGCTAGAGAGAATGGAGGGGTCAGGTACAGGGCATATCTCTCATCAGTTTTACTTGCTACAGCATGGGACCAGGAAAGGAAGTGGGTTAGAAACTCATTGAACTGAAAGCCGTGATACCAAAATCATTAGTAATGGAGAGCTGAAGCAGTCCCAGTTTTATCTGGAGCAGATGTAGGTTCCCAACTATATTTTTGTTGAATTAACCAGAACATAAAGCACAGAATTTTATTCCAGCTGCAGAAAGACAGATGATAATTGATACAGCATATGGTTGGAGTGACGGAGAGGTGATACCTAATCCAGCATAAAACTTGCTTGCAGAAGGTTAACCTGTTACGTTTTTAAAAGCAAACTGGAGTTGGAAGGGTGAGTTTAAATCAGATCAGTCCTTTGCGTCATTGCTGCAATATAGATCCTGCATTACAGTTACATTTACTGTAGGGTCAAACCATGACCTAATAGATCTGGTTTGACTGCTCAACGTGAGTAAAATTTAAAAAAGAAAGATTGCAAAGGGTAAATTTAATGTCACAGAGGACTTTTGCGGTTTTCATGAACCAAAATATTTGTCATTGGGAAAAGTTGCCTTGTTCCTGACCCATGGCAAATAGATCTGTTTATGTAGACAGTGCTCCTACCTCCAACAGGTTCCTGTAGTTGGGGAAACTGTATCCCCCGAAGAGAGAGACCCTGTGGCTGAGGTGTATGTACACTTTCATTTTTGGCAGACATCTTTGAAGCAGGCAAAAAATTAATTTCGCTGTCAAACTTCGATAATTCAGGGGGCAGATGATTGGCACACAATTGATCCACTTTATCATGGAAAGCCTTGTGTTGACAATTGATAAGACAGCCACCAAGTGTGAGTATTGGCAATTGGCAGGACGTCCATCAGAGTGCTCCAATGGCACACCTCAAAGAACTGAAGAAATAGGAGGCGATGTGACTGCGACAGAGTGATTTATGCGTGAAAGTGAATGCTGTATTTTCTCCCTACATTTTCTGAATACCAGGCAAGGTCAGAGCAGGATAAAAGTGGCTTTGTTATACACCAGTAATCTGAGCAGCAAAATGTTAGGAATTATTCAGCAAATGGGAGGTGGAGCATATTGTACTATTTGAACGGAGGGATAAGGTGATGGTTTATGCTCCTGGAACAGCCTCTCGGTATTTTATGACATCTGACAAGTAATTTTGTTTGTTTGCCTCTCTCTTTTCCCCTCAATAAAATACTTTTAATTGATTAATCTTACCCAAAGTCTTGAAGATCATCAAATGGCAAGCAACAGAGGAATAAAACATGTTATTCTTTACCTCTGTGGGTGAGTTCAGGCTCTTCAGGTGGATATTTCCCAGTTTGCTGGGAGATGAACACCCAGTGATGCGCAGAGGTGGCAGCTGGGTCCCGCTGATTCACACCTTAGTTCAGTGGTAAAAACTTGTAGGTCCAGGGCAGACAGCTAAGGAAAAGTACCTCCCTTGGTGTGATTTGGTGGAGTTTATCTGCAGATGCCCTCACAGGGTCGATCAGGTGCAGAATAAGCTCTGATTTTTCAAAACCACTTAGTGGATTTCAGTATCCAGTTGACATTAATAACAATTGATGGCCTGTGCACACGTATCTCCTTAACAGCTTTGAAAAAATTAGGATCGGTGTAGCAGTGTATTTCAAAAAGCTTGTAGGGGAAAAAATATATTTGCATAGAGAACTTTGCAGTATAGGGGAAAAAATGCAGAAATCTGTAGCAAAAGCATGGTGTAATTCATACTTAAGTGTTTTCAATTCGCTAACGTATGTAGAGCGAAGGAGAATTACAACACTTTTACATGGTAAGTTTAATGTCGTTTGCTTCAATGAGGATAAATAAATTTGCTTTAAATCCCCCAGAGTCTTAAAAACTGGTTATTTGGTATGCAGTTATAGATGAGAAAAATGTTGGTGTTTTTCTTCTAAAAAGATATTAAAATAATTTATTCACAATATAGGTCAGTAATAATCCAAATGCAGTGAGGTGAGAAAAACCTGCATCTCTTGGGATCTTCTAAACCTGAAGCAAAAAAAATAATAAAAAAAGACCCAACAAACTCAAATCCTTATATACTCAAAGCATTAGCAGAGTCAGGTACTGAGCAGGCAAATGAAGCCAATTCACACTAATGTACCAGCCTGGAACAAACATGAGAGGAAACCTAAGGATTTAAGAGTTCCTAACAGTCTAACTTTGCTCTTTTCTCCATCTTAGTACTCTGCCTACATTGCTGTACCGTGCTGGTAACAGGCCCTCTCCATCGGTAGGTGGATGGAGGGTCCCTTCTCTTCTGGTGGGGAGAGAAGCCCATATTTATGTCTTATACAACAAAGTATTTTCCATTCAAACAATATCTCAGGGGGTTATTCCAGCTGGTTATTTTCAAATCAGCAGGTCTGGCATGCTAGAGTTTTAAAGAGCTGGAGGAGAAGTTTGCACCTTGAAGAGGCATTTTTAATAGTGTTCAGTAATTTGCTGAATTCTGATCTAGGTCTTGTTTGTCTGGTGGTGCTGTGCTCTTGGGGCAACTTACACAGTCAGGTACCGTCCGTCCACTTCCGAGCTTTTAAACTCCCAGCCTGTTTGGGGAGCAGGCAGAATCATAGAATCATTTAGGTTGGAAAAGACCTTTCAGATCATCAAGTCCAACCGTTAACCCAGCACTGCCAAGCCCACCACTAAACCATGTCCCCGAGCACCACATCTACACGTCTTTTAAATACCCCCCAGGGATGGTGACTCCACCGCTTCCCTGGGCAGCCTGTCCCAGTGCTTGGCAACCCTTTCGGTGAAGACATTGTTCCTAATATCCAATCTAAACCTCCCCTGGCGCAACTTGAGGCCGTTTCCTCTTGTCCTATCGCTTGTTATTGGGAGGAGAGACCGACCCCCACCGGGCTACAGCCTCCTCTCAGGCAGTTGTAGAGAGCCATAAGGTCTCCCCTCAGCCTCCTTGTCTCCAGGCTAAACAGTCCCAGTTCCCTCAGCCGCTCCCCATCAGACTTGTGCTCTAGACCCTTCACCAGCTTCGTTGCCCTCCTTTGGACACGCTCCAGCACCTCAATCATATCAATCTCAACCTGCGTTTCTAACGTAAGTCTCGTGGTGGACCTTAAGCTGTGTTTGATGAAAGATGGCAGTAGAATTAATTGCCTCATTTCTGGCAAAATGTGTTCTGGAGGGGGATCTTGAGAGGAAGGTGGCAGCTCAACACAATAGGAAATGAATAGGAATTTAGCACCAACAGAGGTGCTCTTTGTGCCTTTTAAACCCCTAAATTCCTTGTATATAAAAACCGGAAGATGATTTGGTGACTTTCTGTTTCATTCTGTCAGCTGAAGTGTATTTTTAAGAAAGGAGTATCAGAGCTGTGTCTGAAGCCGTGTGGATTTAGCGGAGTTTTCCGAGCAGGTTCCTGTATCTTTCTGGATTTGGTTCTGTTTACAGCCATGTCATTCTTCCAGTGTCGTTTCTCTGCCAAGCAGCAGCAGCAGCAGAGCTGCCTGCAAAATCTGCAGGCAGTATCCCTGCCTGCTGTCTACCTGCAGCACTGTTCACTAGGTAGTATATAACATCAATTTTTGTCTTCTAATTATTCTTAAACCAGATGTCTTTATGATAACGCAGCTATCCCGCTCAGATTTAGAAACAGCTTTAAAGGTTTCCAAGTAACTTGCTCTTATTCAGTAACTTTTCTTGTAATTAGTTATGGCCGATTTTTCCCTTTCCTCAAAAGCGGCTCAGCCTCACTTGGTTATAACAAACTCTTGTCCAGGTAGAAACAATAAATGGTTTGAGAGCTTCAGAACCGCTTCAAATCAGTATTCACCTGTTGGATTTTTGAAAGCTCCAGAATGAAACGTGAAACAGATACAAAAGTTGTGGGAAACTGAGGCAGAACAAAACGCGGACAAAACGCGTCTCTGAGTGACTGAACAAGCTCCATTTTGTTCTCTTCTGCTTACTTGAAGAAGATACCCTTACGCCAGGCCTGGCATTTGTACTGTTTGTGCTGCGTTCCAGTGCCACAGGATAGTCGGGCAGGTTCCTCTGCGTCCCGTGATTAAAGCTGAGTGCAGAAAGCTGCAGTGAGAGGTGGGTGTTCAGGAATACAGCGTCAGTGTGGCGTTTGCTGAAGACATGATGCGTCCGCGTTCTTCAGGGCGGCATGTAAATGAACAGTCAGATCCCTGTGGGGAAACTTAGTGTTTCTCAAAATACTGATGCTGAGATCTTTTTGCCCGGTGCATTATTGCAGCTGATGCCGCAAACGTAGTTGCAGATGGCCTACTAAGGAGAACACAGTTTTTCCAATTAGTATTTTTGGCCTTTAGAAAGGCTGTTGACCAGAGATCTGGGCAGCGTAAAAGCAGTAATTTTGACTGCACCCCCTGCTACCTGTGCTTTTAAAGCTGGGCTGCTATTTACTTCTTAAATTGACTTTTTTTTTCCCTTAGCTTCTGAAAGAAAGTTGCGTACAAAGAATGTGATAAATGCAGGATGCGTAAAGTTCTGTTGAATATGCTAGGTAAATGCACTGGAAAACAGACATTCCTCAGGCTGTCTGTAGTCACTGCCGCAGGTAACAAAAGAGATAAAGTATTCAGCCGAGTGCGTGGTAGTTTTTTTAACATGCAGATAGCTCTTTAAGGGATAAAATCAATTTCCACTTTCACTGGTGCAGTCTGTAGGATGGATCTGTATGATGCATTGTGGAAAAGGCCCAAAGGATTTCTCTCATGATGTTTATTCTCAGTCTCTACCTGGCTAGGTGCTGTAAATCCAGTTGCACCCAAAAAATTCAGGCTATAGAAGAATAAATAAGTTAAAGCAGAGA
>WAAD01001086.1:0-16522 GCA_013389945.1 Fregata magnificens
CTTATACAACTAGTTGGATCTTAAAAATTATTAAACTGTGACTTTGAGAACGAAAAACTAATAACTTCAAAATTACCGTCTGTTCCAATAATCTTAGCTTTCATAGTGTCTCAAAAGGCAGCAGAACTAGAAATCTTGCTTTTGGAGCTCATGTAGGCAATACTTAAGATGATCTTGAGTCACGTGGTTTTAATAGAAACATTTTTAATGTTAAGAAAGCTCTTGCTCACTTTCAGTTTTAATCCACTGAGACTGAGTTGTGTTGCTTTTTTTGCAAGACTTAGTGGTTTTAATTCAAAGAAAGTAATGAAGAGAAAAATGCAAAACACATCCTTTACACTGCTAAACAGCAACAGTTATACCTCTATATTGTTTCTAAAATGTATTGAACTGCCTGATCCAAAGCTCATTGAAACTGAATGCAGATTGATAGCAATAGTATATAATTAGGCTTTACTGACTTTTTTTTTTCACCCCTGTGAGGTAAATAAGATAACTTTCCCAGAGAACCAGGTTGTGAGTGAAGGGATGACAATATCAGAGCTAAGAGCTGAGGTTGCCTGGTGTCCACTCACGTCTTCGAGCCAGTAGTTGCTTTTGAAAGGTTTTTCCAAAGCTCAAGTTCCATTCTCAGAAGTGACTGGTGGTACTGGCAGATAAGCAGTGTGGGATCTTACTGGCTTGCTGACTCTATCCCTTTTAGTTACCAGCTTTTTTTAGTACCTGTCATCTAACCTGGGGTGGGCAAATAAGTACTCTAGTTAACATCTCCGATGACCCAAGTAGATTCTTCTTAGCAGACTAAAAGCCAAAATTAATTCTGGAAATCTTTTCCTTTGGTTTTTAAAGTCAGGTTTCGGTCTCACTGTCTTTACTGAGTAAGACACAAGAGACAAGACTCTATGTTAAGAGTTCTGCTGACCTTGAATGTTTAAGATAATGCTTGTACATAGTGTAGATAACTATGCATAGTTCTTTTTATTTGCATTAATTTAGACAGACTTTGTGACATAACATGCTGCTGAGTATCTTTTCCCTCAAATATGAAATCAGAATGGAAATAAAATATCATGGATGAGATACTGTGATTCGTTATGATAACTCATGCTAATTGAAGTTAGATTTTAGGACATATGAATTACCTCTACTCGTTAGCTTAAGATAAAGAACTTTGAGGTCGTTTAGTCCATTCCTGCCGGTACAGTACACTTACTTCCTTTCTTCCTACATTGTATTTAACTATCGAAGAGCAAGGTCTTTTGCCTCTTTACTTGATAAACTGTTCCACAATCCAGAATGACTACTCACAAAGTTTTTTCCTTCTCTTATTCAACAAAAATAGTTTTTCCGTAATTACATTACTTTACTTTTGGTTGTTTCTTTTAATTTTTACTTGGAAACTTCAATTTCCTGTAACTACTGAGTTCTTAATTTCTTTGGTAAAAGAATCCTTTATTTTGAGATCAAAGAATTCTGATATACATTAGCACTTTAATTATAAACTACAGAATGATAACTGAATGAATAGGGCAAAGAGTCTTTTAGACTAGCAGGGCTGACAATTAAAAAGGCTTTTTGCATGACTTGCAGCATAGCCTATTCTTTTTTTTGCTAAATATGGCTATTATTGTAATTGAAGATTAATAATCACTAATAGCTACTGGGCTCTTTTAATGCAATATTCTGCACAAATAAAACCCTCTGCTTAGATGGTACTAGTCTCCCCCTTCACCCCCTCTTTTGCAAATGTCAGTTGTTACTTGAGCAGAGTAAGCAGAAAAGGCGATAAACTCGACTGAAGGCATATAGTTAAACCTCTGTCTCAGGGACACGTAGGTTTTGTGCAGGGGAATGCTGGAGGACTGGAGGTAAAATAAATATTGCCAAAATCAGCATAATATAGTGGTCTAATCTAATACTGTGTCTAGTGTCTGCTATCTCAGCATGGAAGTTCTAAACATTTGGGAATGGACAGACATCGAGACGCCTACATGCTGTCTCTTGGGGCAGCCCTCCCGATGGTGGACTGTGACCACTAAGCAGTAGGCAATTAGCAGCTCCTAGAAACCACAAGATTTAGAGTGTCATTTCCATTTTTCTTGTTTGAAATATCTTAAGAGGTCAGTATTCATAATATGAAATGGTGTTTAAAAGGTGTTTAAAAACTTACAGTTTGTTACTTGTTACCTACTGCTTTTGGCTAGTGAGTTAATTCTCAAGTCTGTCTTTTTCATTAGGTCCATANGCTTTTTAGTTTCTCTGAATATACAAATGAAAAACTTTAAAATGTTTTGTGTTTTTGATGTACAATGTAGACATAGTTCTAGAATTTTCACTCTGATATCAAAACTCTTTTGAAGATTATTTACATTTAGTTTAAAGCTATTCAGAGTACATCAAATGCCTATATACATTGCCTTTCTACTGCAGAGGGGAAAAAAGGAAATTATTAGAGTCTACAAAGTCTTAATTTATTTTTAGGTCTGAAAATCTAATTTTATCTGTAACTGCATCTGTCTTCAATTTTAACATACAGAAGAATTTTGAGATGAGTTTTTGATCTATGTATGCAAGTACACTTACACACACGCATGCATGCATATATCACTTTGGATACTGTCAGCACTCCCACTAGTTTGTTCACTATATATCAATGCCATATTCTGCAGTACTTCTTCAGTTTATTTCAGGACAATCTATTTGGAATTTTGCATAGTATGGGGAAATTATGCTGAGTACACACTGATTACAGTATGCTGAAGGACATTGTTAAGTATCTTCCTCTGATACATTTTCATTCTATAGTATTTCTAAAAATCCATCCTTTTCTTCCTGGCCTCGTGATCAAACCACCTGTCTGCATTGTAATCTTCTCTTGTCTTGACACATTTGCCTTGCAAGTCTTTTTTCTCCTTGCAATCCATCTATAGTGTTGTTGTCAAAATGATCTTCCTCGGCTGTCCTTTTAATCTTGCCATCTTCTCTTTCAGAAATTCCCCAGGCTCCTGTTTACCTTGTGCAGCAAATTTCAACTTGTTTTTCTTTCTAAATCTTTTGCCTTTTTCAAACACCTTCTCTTCCACTCTCCAGTCTCTTCAACAATGTCCCTTTCGTCATCTTCTTTCAGGACAGTCATCAGATCTCCATCCTTCTTGTTACCTGTCAGGCAAAACTTGTCTCCTTGTCTATTTGCCGATACCGAGAGCTCTTACGATGAACTCATTCGTTCCAGAAAGTTAATCTAAAACTGAAGACAAATAGGCATTCAGCTAAGCCAAAACAAAAGTTATGGAATCAATGGCAAGACCAGAAGCTAACAAAAATATGATGCTTACCAACAAGGTGAGTCCTGAGCTTTGAGTCGTTCTTACAACAAGGCTTGTCAGATAGTCTCGAGTAACCTGTGCCTTTCGTATGCCATAGCCCGGCTTCTTTGTTTGATTCTCTCGGATAAGCTTAAGACAGGTGACAAGCCTTTTAGAATAGATGTCTTTTGAATTGTTTTCTGAGACATATAATGTATTTTTGGTGCTTAGACACTAATGATGATTATAAATAATAAGATATTTAAAAGAGGTAGTACCTGGAGCAACCATGGTGCAGTACTGTAGGTAAACACTGGTTTTTTGGTTGTTTTTTTTTTTCCCTTAAGAGCAGCTGCTGTCGTCTGAGCAAGTAGTAACATTTCTTGCAGTGTTGTAAGATTATATGCTTTTAAAATGTGCCTTCTCTATTTAATCTTTGCTGTCGCCATTATGTCATGCTGCCTTTATCATTTTAATACAGAGCCCACATAAAGATAGGGTGCAGTGGAATGAAATGGCCATCATAATTTCACTATCTTAATAACAGGTGTATTATTACAGCCCCAGATGTGGTAAAAAATCTCAATTCTACCTTCNTCAAGTCTGTCTTTTTCATTAGGTCCATAAGTGACAACTATTTTTTTTTTTTTTTAAACCCAGTATCAAGTGTGCCTTCTGATCAGTTCCTCACTCCAGAAATGTCCCATGTCCTTATTATTGGATGAGGCTTGGATGAAAATATTGTTAATTAGGGTTCGGAAGCTGTTACAGCACTATGGTATACCCACAAGATCAGAACAGTTTCTGTAGGGCTTTTTAGTTTCTCTGAATATACAAATGAAAAACTTTAAAATGTTTTGTGTTTTTGATGTACAATGTAGACATAGTTCTAGAATTTTCACTCTGATATCAAAACTCTTTTGAAGATTATTTACATTTAGTTTAAAGCTATTCAGAGTACATCAAATGCCTATATACATTGCCTTTCTACTGCAGAGGGGAAAAAAGGAAATTATTAGAGTCTACAAAGTCTTAATTTATTTTTAGGTCTGAAAATCTAATTTTATCTGTAACTGCATCTGTCTTCAATTTTAACATACAGAAGAATTTTGAGATGAGTTTTTGATCTATGTATGCAAGTACACTTACACACACGCATGCATGCATATATCACTTTGGATACTGTCAGCACTCCCACTAGTTTGTTCACTATATATCAATGCCATATTCTGCAGTACTTCTTCAGTTTATTTCAGGACAATCTATTTGGAATTTTGCATAGTATGGGGAAATTATGCTGAGTACACACTGATTACAGTATGCTGAAGGACATTGTTAAGTATCTTCCTCTGATACATTTTCATTCTATAGTATTTCTAAAAATCCATCCTTTTCTTCCTGGCCTCGTGATCAAACCACCTGTCTGCATTGTAATCTTCTCTTGTCTTGACACATTTGCCTTGCAAGTCTTTTTTCTCCTTGCAATCCATCTATAGTGTTGTTGTCAAAATGATCTTCCTCGGCTGTCCTTTTAATCTTGCCATCTTCTCTTTCAGAAATTCCCCAGGCTCCTGTTTACCTTGTGCAGCAAATTTCAACTTGTTTTTCTTTCTAAATCTTTTGCCTTTTTCAAACACCTTCTCTTCCACTCTCCAGTCTCTTCAACAATGTCCCTTTCGTCATCTTCTTTCAGGACAGTCATCAGATCTCCATCCTTCTTGTTACCTGTCAGGCAAAACTTGTCTCCTTGTCTATTTGCCGATACCGAGAGCTCTTACGATGAACTCATTCGTTCCAGAAAGTTAATCTAAAACTGAAGACAAATAGGCATTCAGCTAAGCCAAAACAAAAGTTATGGAATCAATGGCAAGACCAGAAGCTAACAAAAATATGATGCTTACCAACAAGGTGAGTCCTGAGCTTTGAGTCGTTCTTACAACAAGGCTTGTCAGATAGTCTCGAGTAACCTGTGCCTTTCGTATGCCATAGCCCGGCTTCTTTGTTTGATTCTCTCGGATAAGCTTAAGACAGGTGACAAGCCTTTTAGAATAGATGTCTTTTGAATTGTTTTCTGAGACATATAATGTATTTTTGGTGCTTAGACACTAATGATGATTATAAATAATAAGATATTTAAAAGAGGTAGTACCTGGAGCAACCATGGTGCAGTACTGTAGGTAAACACTGGTTTTTTGGTTGTTTTTTTTTTTCCCTTAAGAGCAGCTGCTGTCGTCTGAGCAAGTAGTAACATTTCTTGCAGTGTTGTAAGATTATATGCTTTTAAAATGTGCCTTCTCTATTTAATCTTTGCTGTCGCCATTATGTCATGCTGCCTTTATCATTTTAATACAGAGCCCACATAAAGATAGGGTGCAGTGGAATGAAATGGCCATCATAATTTCACTATCTTAATAACAGGTGTATTATTACAGCCCCAGATGTGGTAAAAAATCTCAATTCTACCTTCAGATAGTTTGAGTTTTATTGCTAGTGTTCCTTACGAATTTTGAGGGCCGTTCTATAGCACAGGACATTCTTTGGAGTTTTCTTTCTCTGTTTATATAAATATTCTGTGATGAGAAACATTATTTGTTAGGTCTTTATTCATTGTTGTTCAGGGACAAGTTTGAAAGGTGAGGGAGTTTCTTTTTCAGGTAAATTGGTAGCCTCAGGAGCGTACCAGCTAATTATAAAATACTTCAGTATGTTCATCAAACTGACCTGGGATTCCCTAAGGCTCAAAGAGTTTGTCAGACTTGGCATTTTCCCCAAGCCTGAGGGGAGCTTGCTCAGTCTCAAACGTATTTGTCTTTAATTAATGTTTTCTTTTTGAAATAAAACAACCAATCTTCCCCCACCTTTATTTGTTAAGTTATACTATTTAATTACAGGAGGAGGAGGTATGAGATCTCCTTTTGAGATTTAAATTTCAAATTATTAATGTAAGTGAACTGTTTACTTCTTATTCTATGTGTCTTGCACAGTATACATTGAAGATTGAATATTCTGATTTGAAAAGTACTGTGAAAAATTCACAGAAATTGCACCTTTGAATATGATACCAGACGAAGCTTAAATACCTTCCTGGCTTGGTAACTACCATGCGAGTATATCCAAGAGTGGAATGAAACCCTAACTGAAGGAGTTGCCTAACAAGGAAACAGAGCCTCTTTGTGGGCACTGCAGTGTATCCTAGTGCCTGGGGGTAGCTTCAGTATATTATCCATTCAATTCTCCCCTGAAGTGGAATGTGTCTGTTAATGTTTATGGGTCTTTTCTTTGAGCTATATACCACAGAACTATGTATTTTCAGCTTCCCTTGGATCCTCGGCACTGTGGTTGACTAGTGTCTCTCCCTCAGGGTTTGTCTGTCATGTTTAATGAACTGTCAGTGCTCAAGTCCTCACTGATTAGGGTGACCTAAGTGGAAAAATTTGAGGTACCTTTGCATCAAGAGGTGGCAAGAGAGGAAAGAACAATATTTTCTCTATATAACCATTATATATAACCAAATATTTTAGCTTGCCTGAGTTTGAGAGGTTAGGGAGACTTTAATATGTAATGTTCTCATGAGTCTTTTCCTAATGCTTATTCTCTTGAGTAGATGCTGAACTGACTGTCCAAGTTTTCCAGGTTCCTCGAGGAACCCTTGCTTCAGCCCCTCGTTGATGCTTTTCTTCAGGTTCTTCAACTCCTAGATTCAATTTCTTCCATCCATTGTCCCTGGTTCTCCCAAATCCTGTCCTTCGTTCTCTAAGGACTGACTGCTGCCTAGCATACATCCTTCCTTCAGTATGGCCACTTAGAAGACTTTATAATTGTAAATAAAATTCAGGCAAAACAGAGTATAGTTTAAGGCACCTGTTACAGCATTTCCTCGTCCTCTTCTCACAAATCTCCATACCCAAGTCTGACACATTTTGAAGGTCACACTATGCAATGAGTTTTTAAGGATGGTGGTGTATTAATGCATTTCCGATGATGGTGTATTAATGCATCTCAGTGCCCTGATATCATGATTGTTAATGTTGAAAAAGTGTATAAATGAAATGGGGATAGATGAGGGAAAATAGGAAAAAAAAAGTATTGTCACAATAATGGAAGAAAAAGAATAATGAACATCAGTGAGAATGACTGTTAGGTACTGAAGCAGATTATATGCATTATTTTAATTAAGAGTGCCTAATAGTACATATGGTTTCCTTTGAATAATAATTGCATGCTGATGAAGTGTGATTAGAGACTTTTTTTTTCGGAGTTCAATTAAATCGAATCCATTTCTGTAAAAGGGAAGTGATTAAAAAGATGATATCAAGGTCTAAACTGAAAGCTGTGGTTGAAGCTTCCTATTGCAGATTTCTTTATTATTGCACTCCTCTGATGACTATTATCTAGTTTTTAACAATGCCACAAGTTTCAGACTGAGTCCTGCAGATTCAGCATAAGAACTGGCTTTACAGATCAAATAGAAACTTAGCAAGTACTTGGATGTCCTTGAATGTATGATCCTGGGGTTGGTCCTAATTCAGGAAGATTCTTGGTTCATGCATGTATCTTGAATCATATGAGAAGATACTTTGATTAATTAGGACTGTAAGGCAACATACTGTTTGCTAGGCTGATCTATATTTCTGTAGAGCGCTTGTGAACCTGGGTGATTAAATGCAGACTTGCACTGCTGCTTATTTTATCTGCTAGTCATTACTGTCTGACTTGTAAGGCTCATAGACCAGCAGGACCCAGCCAACCGTCTGGCAACTGTTAACAAAATTATCAATTATCTTGCTGAGTCCTATCATCTTGTGCTTTGATTATCCTGTATCATGAGTAAGGAGGGCTGGTTGTGCTAACATCCTGATTAGAGTCTTAAACACATACATAAGTCAGGGAAAGGTACTGATATTCACTAACTAGTAGCAAACACAATTAAGGCCTTTAGTAGCATGGAAGAATGTGATAATTTCTGGAACTATGTACTAAATGTCCAAGCTGTTAATCACAGCATCCTGTGTTTTCATACCAATACACAGGAATCGACACTGATATATCTTGTCTTCTTTTTACTTTCTTTAACTTTAAACTTTTCCTTTATGGCTTAAACCAGAAAAAAATACTTAACGTTTCTTGTCCTAAAGTGTGCGCGCTGTTAGCTAGCTGCATGTTTTATCCTTTGAACATCTGTATTACACATGCAAATAAAAAAATAAGCTATGTAGTTTTGGTTTAAGGTAGTAAAGACCTATAAAAGATGCGATTTCTGTACGTGATCGTTGTCATTAGAGATCTTTGCCTCTGATGTGTGGAAATAAATTTTGCTTCATATTTTATTATATACTTCTCTTTCTACCAAAACAATAGCTAAACCTATTTCCTCAGGACTGCCTGTAACCAGCTTCAGGCAGTTATCATAGCTTCTTTAAAAAGGATCTAGCACTAGTTTCCCCCTCCTCCTGCTATCCCTGAAGAGGGTCAGAGAATGGAAGCATTTAAAAGGTCACTTTCGGTGCAACAATGGCATCTTGGTTTATGGGAATGCTATTTGCAAATTATTCAGCTTTAAAGCAAAATTTTCTGTATTTGTCACTCTCAAAGTCTGGAGCTGGTAACCAGAGCAACCTGGCTTTAAAGATGGAGATAAAAAAGAATTAATGCTAGAACAAACTTTAAAATTTTCTTTAAAGAAATCTAGCATGAGAGTTTGTAATGAGGTAAAGATTTGTATTGTCGTGGGGTGACCTCTTCACCCAGAGCTCATGAAGTTCTTAGTGCAGAAAAGCATTCTGTTACATCCTTTTGCATGCTTCTAAGTGCCCACACTAGGGAAAAGTCTAAGTGACTGACTTTTTTTTTAACAAGAGGTTTCAATCTAGTGGCCCTTCTAGAAGTTAATTCAACACTTTCTTTGCACCTAGATACCACTAGAATTTGACATACATAAATATGAAATACATGATTATAAACTCTTCTCAAGATTATTGCTACTTATCCACATACTTCAAAGACATGCAATTTCTGTTTATGTGCAGAAAAAATAAGAATAAAGCTCTTGAGAAGGTCTCCCTTTCTAGCTACACTTCTAGACTGCCCACATAAGGAACTGTGCTTTACAGTTAACTGCATGGCTTCCTGTGGAAGCATTAACCTTGTGTATTCTGCACAGGCATAAAGTTGCTCTGCCTCAGTTCCAAACAAACCAGGTGGAGTACAAGTTCATTTACGCAGTGCCAAGCCTAACTCAATAAAGCTATTACCTTGGAAGTTGAGTTAATAATCCCTGTTCACCGCCGCTGCGGTAACAAGAGCGTGGTAACTGCCACAATGGGCCAGACTCAGCCCGGCTCCCAGGCTCTGACGGTAGCTAGTGACAAACGCCTCAGAAGAAGTGTATTTCCCCTATGACCACAGTTGAAGTTTGAATCTAGAGCATTATTTTTAGTAGTCAGCAGTGCACTGCCCTGCATGAGTCTGTCTAGTCCCGTCTGAAACCTGTCGGTGCTCTTGGTGTCTGGCACGTCCCGTGACAGTGAGCTCCAGAGCACAGTGATGTCTTGCAGGACACAAGGCACCTCTGCCCGCTCTGTGCTGGGTGAAGAGGGGAGGATTGCTCTCTGCCACTGCATGAGGAGCAGCATGATGACCCCTGGATGTCCTCACTCACACCCCTTTCGTTAGTGAGCTGGGTAGAAGGTAGACATGAGTGGAAAGAAACTCTGTATAACCTTATGGAGTTATAACCCAGGGTATGGGGTATAATCGCTCACTAGAAATTAGTACAATTTAAAACAAATTTTTAATATACATTTCCATATACTTGGTATAATTTAAAATGTAGGAATTTGTACATGTACAGAGAAAATAAAGCAGAGATAAGTGTGAGTTTCTTTTTTGTGCAACTAATTGAAAGCAGTGGGATGAATGATCCTTCCCAGCTGTGGCAGAAATTTATAGAAAATGTACTTTCACTGCACTAAGTGCAGTGTATTACTAAGTTGGCCAACAAATTATATTTTAAGCAAATGAATCACTTAAGAGGGTACTTTTGACCTTAATTTCTGAGTGCCTCAGAATATCATCATGAGCCACGTAGAAAATGTAGCATATGATCATGTAAATAGAGGTCTTCTGTACTTCAGAGTAAGCGGCCCAATGATAATATCCATATGCAATTGCAATATCCAATAATGCCCATAATACTGGCATATCTTAATATGTAACTTTGGGGATGCCTACTGCTGTGTGTCACTTAATACAATGAGTTAAGTGTTGTTTGCTGTGCACAGGATACCGGCAAAGAGGGAGAATCCATGTTTTGTTCACTATCACTTCTACTTCCTAATCAGTATTTCCTATACTGAGAGTAAATAAAACAATATTAAATGATGGAGGCGGGTGTTGAAATAAAGTTTTTAATATTTGTAAGACCTCAGATACAAGTCATACTTTCCTTGGTCAGAAACAACTATCTGTTATGAATTACTGTGCTCTAGTTCACCTACCGTAGCCATAGACTCATCGTACTCTTTTCTCAGAGAGCCCTCTACTGACCTAAAATACAGTATGTTGAACTGAATGTCAGATACCCCAAAATATCGTTTGACCTGTAGTGTAAATACATGCCCTGATGCCAAGGTAGATTTCTCTAAGAACAAAAACACCCACGGTACTACTGAATGGTTGAGAAGTTCTGAATTTTCAAAAGCTGACAGCTTTAGTGCGAAGCAAACATGTTTGTGATCAGATTTCTATTTCTTTGTCTAATCAAGGGAATGTGGTTCTGCAGAAAAATAGAGGGTCAAAGAACTGGTTGTTTTCTCATGCTCTTGCCTCTGACTTTTCTTGTATGAGTCAGTTAACTTTTTTTTGGGGGGTGATGAATATAAGAAAAACAACTGTGTAGACTGGTTATGCAAGAAATCTTTCTACAGTAAATTGAGATCCCAGTATTAAAAATGCTCATTAATTTATCATGAGTCTCACAATTACTGCCATTCATCCAGTAATATTAGGTGCTGAAATTATGTTATTGCCAGGGAATCACAGATTTCATTTAAATAGACTCAATTTCTCATGCTTAATTAAAAAAATCTGATAACATGAAGGAATTCGGGGGACCAGCAGAAAGCAACTTCAGGAAATTTGCCTGTATTATCAAAAATATTTTTTTTAATTTTGCAGGGTGCAGAGGTTGGGGAAGGCTGATTATTGTAACATTTGCGATTGCTAATGTTGTGGTTCTGAGAGGGAATCTTAATGTACGCAGAGATTTATTCCTTATTTTCATGGGTGTGGACACTGAAACCGTTGTTTGTGTTTGGGTTCATGTCGAAAGATCTCAGCAGGTCACTCTGCCAGTCAGTACATCTGGAAAGAGAGACCCCTTGATGCAAAAAAATGAACACCTGAGATTAGATAGCGCAACAGCCAGCCACAAAAGTTAAACCTTTTCATTCACCTATACAAGAAAAAAGGAGGAAAAAAGCATTATTTTCAACACACCATTAGTGATCACCCTTAACAGCACAGTATCTTTCTGTGCTTTTTCCTCATCCATGAACCACATGGATAATGCGTGAAGGGAGAGGTGCAAGGTCTGAGGGCAAATGTGACTTGAAAAAAAGAGTGTCTGATATCAAAGGAAGTTGAGGCTCAGAGTCCAAACGAGTTAGTTGCCCAGTGTCACACACTGATCAATTACAAGGATTGAGTCTGTTGTAGGAAGTCGTATGTACAGAGGTCTGTTGAGGCTGTAGTTGGGAATCTACACAGGTCTGCTACACTACCTTGTTACATTATCTGCTTTCCAACAGGTAAAACTGGAGTACAGCACTACTTAAGAGCAGCGTTCACAAAAGGATAAACATGGCAGTTTACCTGATATTTTTTAAGTTATGTTGTTTGTAACTTGGCATATTAAGAGATCTGAGATGTCTGTTTAGATTTTAGCACTCTTAATGTACCTAAAAATGTCCTAAAGGCTCAACACTTACACCCACTGCGGTTTACGTAGCACACAGGCTAGATATAGCGCACAGTTCCATATTTCACTAGACCAAAAAAAAAAAAAAGACTGGCATGTGAGCTTCTGTGTTAAAGAAACTGCCTGCACGCTATATGCTGATGTTTATTCTAGCAGATTGATCTCTATAATATTTTCATATCTTCATATTCACTGAACACGTTTTCATTTTATTCATCTTACAAGTTTCTTATCATATGACAGAATGGAAGATGGGTTGCCATGCCTGTGTTGTCTGTAAAACCAGATAACATTTAAGACGTGTCCCTGCAAGACACGATCAATAACAGCATGTCCCACAAGCAAAACTGAATCTGTGTAAAAAAGGCGGAGTGGAGCCTTTCACTTTTTTATATTCTGGGGTTTAAGTATTCAATTTTTTAAAAAATTGGCATGCCAATAGACGTGCTTTGAGTTGTTAGTAGGCAGCTTGAATATGTGAGGAAGCAAGTTGCCTTGAAAACGGAGTTTAAGTCACTGAAAAACCAGGTGTGACGCACTCACCAAAAAAATAATTTCTATGATGAACCCCCCCAACTCCATTTTAGGTAGTTTCCTTATTTACATTATAAAACAGCTAAATAGATAAAGGATATTTATAATTTACATAAATGAACATATTGTGTGTATTTAATCCAGTTATTATTTTATTGTCACACTCTTTTGGAGAGTGGTGCAGGTCTACTGGATGTCCCTGAGAGCTGAGTTTTATAGTGAAATTAGGTTCATAAGTTGGGTAGAATTGCAGGAAGACATAGTTGCTAAATGAGCAGGTTATAACACTTTGGAAGAGAGAGGAACCTATGGCTTCATTTAGGAAGTGTCATGTGATACTGAGTCATCTTTAACACCAGCATTTTTGGAAATTTGGGGGTTGTTTGGTTTTGGTTTTGTTTTGGTTTTGGGATCTGCATGGTGTCAGAGAGATAAAGGCAGGGACAGTAGTTATTTCCTTCCTACAAAGATGTTTACACTGTAAGGTAAAAGACTTTGAAAAAATGTTACCTTGGTATAAACCTCTTTTGAATACTCAGATTTATTTTGCACTATACAGTATAACTCTACAATTATTGTTATGTTTTATATTAATATTTATCTCTAAAGTAATTGGAAGTTCATTAAATACATTTTAGTTTACTGAAGAATACCCTTCCCAAAGCCAAGCGCAGTAGAAACATTATTTTTTCATTTTAAATTGTATAAGAAAAGCATTTCAGAATCAATTAGCATTTGAATGATAATTTTTTTCTTTATACTTGATAATTGTGTAAATGTTACATCAATTATTGTGTGTATTGGTGTATTATTATGTATAAATGTTATTTGAGAAGTTGTCATTAGTGTTACAGCCAGTTCAGTATGGGAATGGAATCAATTATGCTGCTTTCGCATTTCAGTTTATAAGAAAATTGTTGTCTTTACTCTTTGCTAAGTTATACTTGCATTTAATAATTCAATAGTCAGTCTGAGCCATTTTTCAACAGGGAAAAGGGGGCAGAAGGTTGCCTTTATTTTCCATGTATATTCAGTGTTGTACTCGGGGGAATGTTATATCCAAAAATAAGACTATAAATAAGAAATCAGTAGCCTTTTCTGTCTTGCTGCATTATGTGGGTTTGATATATGCTTCTGCAGCATTATTACTTAGTCTGTTCAAATCAATGCTCTGAGCTTTCCTTTATGTGATTGATTTCTTCCAGATTCACCTACGAAGTACGTGATGTAATAAACACCTCTGTTACCTGTTTGCTAACACAAAAATGTCTGCAGTATTACATACAGAGATGCTATAAAGTTTCCAAAATGCTTCAGTCAGTCATAAGATTTTGATGGTATAACTTTATTTGAATAGGAAAGAGAAAACAACTTTGGTCTTATGTAGTTAAAAGAAAAACAAAATTGCTTGGAAGAAATAGAAATAAGGCAAGAACTTATAAAAATCAAGCCAGATTCTGTAGGAGGTAATGATGGAAAGGAAAGATGCTTACTAGGGTATTCTCCTCTTTAATGCCACTTTCATGCCTCAGAAAAGCAGCATTTTTTCCATACTTTTGTGTTCTTAAACATTGCGGTAACAGATTGAAAAGTATCAGCAGCACTGTATAACTCTTCATGTCCCTCCTGAAAATATACCTATGAATATGTATCTTGCGTTACTGTTTAGTGAAGGTTTTTGCAGAAATGGGGTGTCAGGGAAGAATTCAAATGTTTAGGGTGGTATAGTGCTATTTAGGATTCAATGAGTTTGGGCTCCATATAGAATGCCTCCTCTCTAACAGGATGTTATTTCATTGCCACAGTTGCTTTTCCATAGCAACTTACAGGTGGTTAATGTTTTGGGCAGCTATATCTTGAAAGAGTTCCGTGCAGGACGAGGAAGGATTTTGCATGTCATTTGGACATTTAGAACCAGATTTTTACAGTTGCTTATGGCTGGATTATATGAACCTGATTTGGATACAGTTTTGTGCAGATCTCTGTTTGCCCTAACGGTTTTATTTTTTGTATTTCCTCAATACCTCTCTGATATTCCCAAGACCAATGTTTTGTAATGCTTTTCAACCCAGGGACTTTTGTGTATGATCACTGATAGAAAAATGAAATGGCCTTCAAGCACTAATGGCCTGTGCAGTTGGGAGGCTTGGAGAAAAGTTTCATGAGAGGTTAGCGTGTAATATTTTAACACAGATGTCCAAACACAGTATTTTTCGTCTTCCTTCAAGTTCACTCTTAGTTCTTTAGTTTTCCTGATAACAGCCTGACATATCATTATTCCTCCCTATTTTTTTTCTCACTCTATATATGGTAAGTTTTTTCTTCATGCCTTTTGCAATATTGTATTCTCTAGAGCTAAATCTCAATAGCTTCACAGTGTGTCTCTGCTCAGGTGGAGGCTGCAGCCTGATACACAGCATGTTCCCTCAGTCTCTGTACCAAAATCAGTCTGTGGCCAGGTCAAAACCCAGTATTTCTTTAATGCTTTCTTAGAAATGTTGTTGGGGTTCTATTAATCTTTCTCCAGGAAACTTGTATTTCTGATATTACCCTGTTTTTATCCACCTTCTTGGGAGACGGTTTTCCTTTTCACTTGCCGTACTATTGTTTTTAATATTACTTAGCATTGTTGTCTTTTCCTACTACTTTGTACTGTAGAATTAAAATGCTACCTTCAGCACAGCAACTATCATATTGCTTTTGAAGGATAGATATTATTCTAACCCCCCCGACACCTTGGGAAGTATTGTACAATATGATTCTATTCAGTCCACGTTTTTATCAACACGATCACCATCACCTGCAGCCATCATTCCATTTTAGAGCACAGCCCTACAGGTATTTTTTTGCCTTTTTGCAATACCAAGATATGAAGAAGATGAATGAAAGTTTCTTGCATGTTTTTGTCAGTGTGTTTTTATAGCTCCCACAAACAGTGATGGACTTGGCAGCCTAGAGACTGAAATCCTCTGTTTAATCACAGGCTAGGTATAGTTCAGCAGAAAGACATATTTCTATACACAGCCCCTGTAGCATGTCTAAGCCGTGAGCTGGAGAGCCTGTCTTCTATAAGTGAAAAAAAGCACTCAGGCCAGTCGGTCCCTGGCCTCATCTCTGGAACTGTTGAAAAGAAGCATTCATGCCATTGAGCTTCATGACAGGTGCTAATGTCTAGTCTGGAGTGGACTGAGAGTTGCCTTTCACTCATTTGGGAATTTCTTTCTGTAAGTTATTGAGAGAATGTAGTGTTGTATCCAGTTTGGAAGCTGTACATCTGTATGCGTCAAGTTGTCACATATCTCTTCAAAAGACAGTGGGTTTTCAGGTCAGCTTGCATTTAGCCACGGGCTTGATCTGAAGCTCATTAACGGCTGTGGTGTATGGAGTTTTTTGTTCACTTGTGTAAACTCTCAAAATCTGATAACTAAAACCAGAGAACTAAGTAAAACAGTAAACCTCATTCCTATTCTGAGAATGTTGAGACGTTTTATTTGAAAACAAAGCAAAACTAAGGCCCTTCAGAGACTCCTGCAGTATCGTGGGTCCACAGAAAAAGTACTGCACAGAATTCTTGTGTGTGGTCATACATTTATAATCTCTTAACACTGTTTTAATGTTGTATTAGAAAGACAATGGTCAAGGTCATATTCCTTTTCACAAAGACGTGTTTCTGGGGTTTTATTCATTTTTCCCTGAAAATCCAATG
>WAAD01001091.1:0-39954 GCA_013389945.1 Fregata magnificens
TTCCAACCTTAATGATTCTATGATTCTATGTTCTCCATGGTCAGAGCACTTGTGGTTAACAGGATTGGACTCATACCAGGAAAGAAAAGTCTTTGATCAGTCCAACAGGGAAGGAGTGAGCACAGCCCACAGAACATCTCTTAAACCACTGCATTTAGGGCAAAGACAGCACTCACCTTGAGTGTTGGGTATAGTCCAAAGAAATAAATGAGGAACAGCCCAGGAGCAAGAGAGCGGTCCAAAAAAAAAAAAAAAACAAAAAAAACCCAAAAAAACCAAAAAAACCAAAAAAACCCCCAACCCAGTAACAGCACAATTACTTGAATCTTACCACTTTCACAGTTGAACAGAACTGGCAATGAAAAGGTATAAAAGGCCCCAACCACCAGGAAAACAGTAACAATCCCAGCATCAGGATGATTCCCAGTCTGCCTAGGAGGAATCATTTGGGGAAGGACTGTGTGGGACACAGCAGCTAGCTGGATTTCCTGTGCCTTGGCTCATCACCAGGGGATGGAAAGCCACTGTGAACGTGGAGCGAGAAACTGCAAGAAGAAAAAAGAAAGTCAGCATTTACAAACTCACAGAGAAATCCTTCGTAAGGACCTGTCACATTTCTAGCCAAAGCCTGCTACGATGTCCTTTTGTGTTTTGCTTGGGTTTTTTTAATTAATCCTGATGTTAACCATTATCACATCCTGCTTTCTGTAGTAATTACAGCAGACGAGAGAGATGAGCCTCAAACATCAATGGATGCAAGTAGCACTAGACTTTGGGGACCTCCAAATCAATTCTTTTTACCGTGGGCTTATCTTGAGCAAAACAAAAGAAATTTGTTAGAAAACAAACGCAACGGAGAGTGAAATGCAGGTTGTCAAGTAATGTAAATGAGGGCCCTGGTAGTCCTTCGAGGAGGACATGACACAGTGCAGAGTACAGATACCCAATCTCTCGCTAAATGAACTGGACCTGGTATAAACTCGAGCATGGTGTTCAGCCCAGACCAAAGATCAATCTCACGACAGCTTAAATACATGTTAAATGGATTACCCGGCCGACACGCCATTTCACATGGTGCCAGCTCATCTTCAGTTGACTTCTAACATGTGACAAAATGTGGCCCATAAATTCCAGGATGCTGGCATAACATCCTGCATGACACCCACAGCACTGAGCGGCTCTAGCTGCTGCCAGTGTCATGCACTATGATAAATTCAGACTCATTCCTTTTTGCTTTAAGAAGCATTTGACAACCAAACAGCAACCTGCTGAGATGCTCTAAACTATCCTAGCCAGGACAACTAGGGCGAGGATGTGACCGAGGATCCCTCCTTACTCTAAATTCTGGCATTTCTCACAGACCTTTATCAGCTTTGTTATCAGAGGCACACACACGTGTAACAAAGCTGAAGGCCCAATGCACATTGATGTAGTACTTCACTGCTGAAAGCATTCACGTCTCTTGTTCCTACCTCTTCAGAAGCTGAATCTACAACTTGCTGTTCCAGGATCCAGATATTCAAATCCAATAGCGTCTCACCAACAATCGGGCATTTTCTGCACTCTTTTTTCTAGCAGGTTATGTTCTTTTCAAGAAGCAAAAACTTGTCTTTCCTTGACCCAAGCGAGTTATACAATCAAGTAAAATTAAGTAGATTATCCCTAAAACGGTGGCTTCTTTTACAATTGTTCTGCTAGTTACTCCAGACTGGTGTACAATGACTTTACTAGCTGACTGCAAGTAAGATCTTGTCTAAATGGAGAGGAAGATGTGTAAATGTCTCCCAGAAAAAATACCATGCAATTTCCCATAAAACTCTCATTTATCAATATTTTAGTCCATGTTTAGCCTGCAGCCCCTTATTCCACACAATCTTCATTAACTTTTAGTACTAACATTATTGTTCACCAAAAACTAAAGCAAAAGATGAACCTGGGCATGTAAAACGCTTGTATGTTTTTATACCTTCTGTGGCGCAGCACGCATAAAAGGAATGTAATTTCTGTTTCTCAGCTTCCCTGGGGGACTTACTGCTCCAGAGAATCCCACCATCTGTTGAAAATACCTTATTTCTTACCTTTTTTATTTGCCTGTACGTAATTCTGAGAACAAAACCAACAGACCTTTCTTTACAAGCCAGCCAAACTTCAAACAGCCCCGGTGCAGGAGGCAAACTCCTATGCAGCGCTTTTGCTCCCAGTGGGAGAGATTGCTATTGCATCCTTGCTAGCAAAACCTTAGAAGCATTTCACTGTAGCAGAGTTGTTATAAATTCATGAGAGCACAGCAGATATCAGAGTGGGGCCTCTCTCGTGTGAACCAGGCAGTTTTGCGTGTCATCCATGTAAGACTTCTTAAGGGACCATCTCTTAAAGTCTAAAAATATGAAGAGCACACTGTCATTCCCTCCTTGGAGGGAGTGTGCTCCATTCTGCCTGCTGCCATTCTCCAGTAATGCAGAAATACCATGTATCAGGGAGAATAACTCCACATAGCAAAGTAGGTAGGTAATGGGGAGGGTGCAAATGAAACTCAACAGCACCGGAAGCCGTGCAGCATTCAGGCATCTACTTGCAGCAAATCCTGCAAGGAAACTTATAAATGGTTTTGGCTTGTTTTAGTAGGAATAATGTAACAGTGAATTGGTTTTGCACAGATTATTGTTGTAATGGGGTAGCAAGAAAAGGAGGAGGGGTTATTTGCAGCCTTTCAATACTTAAAGGGGGCTTATAAGAAAGATGGGGACAGACTTTTTAGCAGGGCCTGTTGCAATAGGACAAGGGGTAATGGTTTTAAACTAAAAGACAGTAGATTTAGACTAGATAAGGAAGACATTTTTTACAGTGAGGGTGGTGAAACACTGGAACAGGTTGCCCAGAGAGGTGGCAGATGCCCCATCCCTGGACACGTTCAAGGTCAGGTTGGATGGGGCTCTGAGCAACCTGACCGAGTTGAACATGTCCCTGCTCATTGCAGAGGGGTTGGGCTAGATGACCTTTAAAGGTCCCTTCCAACCCAAACTATTCTATGATTATGCTCCCTCCCAAGCCTCCTGCAATTCAGTTAATTTTATCAGGATAACCATTACCTGGGTGTACCCAGCCCTGTGAAGACTTCTTTTCATGCCTTAGTGAATTATTTTTCATTTCCTCATTATCACTGGTGGAAATAATATGCGGAAACCCATGCACGCATAGAGAATATGGGACTTTGCACCCATCTTTGCCAGCTGCCTCCTCTATGGAGTTATCATGCTCTGTGCTGTACTTGAGCTCCTGAAGAGCCTGCTGACAAGCTGAGCTCACTCTCCACATTTAAATTAACAATTTTGTGTATCATTACCTGGACTTAATTTATTCTTGATCTTCGGCTTCTTAATACAGAAAAATGCAATGAGAAAGAGCCAGCCAGAGGGCTGTTTTTATCAATAGATTAGTCAGTATGTTTTCCTGTTCCAAAATTTGACCCCTTAAAAGCACTCCTACTCCACTGGGTATTGAATCCTGTGGGTGTTTATCTCATCTACTTCTCCTTGTCTCATTCTGTTAGAGACCCTCCCTGTTGTATAAAGTCATCAGGTCTTTGGACAAGGAGAAGTAATTTCTTTTGCTTGATTAACTGCATGACTTAATGCTATCAGCTGCATTAGGGGACAGAAGCATGAGACAGGCTATCAGGGAATCAAAGTCAGCCACACAAATCTCTACAGCAGCAACACCATGAGGTTTGAATAATCAGTTGCACATTCCCAGGGAGTTTGCCTGTAATAACAAAAATATTTCTTGTAACTTTCAAAGGAAATGGGTAGATTGACAGTAGAGACAAAAAAATCCTACAGCATCACTTTTTATATTATTTGCAGAGCTTGAGATAGGTAAGGTGCAAATTTTTGGCAATGCAGATGTAAGAATCTGTTATTAAGGAGATATGCTTAAGTAACTGCAAGTATTAAAATGAAGGAAGTTAACATTGGCTCTACCCAGGTGTGACCAGGCAGAAGAGCATCCATTGGAGAGTAAACTCTCAGCTGCCTGAAGCCTGAGAGAGTCCTGCCAAGCTTTTCACACTGACTAATAACTCAGTAAATGCTTCTTAAGTAAGTGTGAGGTCTAAGCCAACGCTAATCTGCTAAATAGTTGTTGAGTGTTTGAAAGAGAGCTGCCCACCATACCAGGAAGGTGTTTCGAAGTCCCAGAGAGCGGCACAGTTATGGCAGTGGAGGTACATCAGCCTGTGTTGAACATGGCATGGCAAAACCTGAGCTTTCCCAGAACCTGCATGAGACCCATTGCAGCAACAATCCACTCAGCCCCTTCTTCACCAGCTGTCTGCCTTAATGATGAGTTCATATATCTTCAGCTCATGAACTGCTCAGCTGGAGTCAGGTTTAGAAGTTTTGCTGGGGAGGAGATAAAGTGGAGCATGCTGGCCAAGTCAGATAAGGCTTTTGCTTTTAAATCAAGGGGTTTAGTTCAAATCACTAATAAAGGCAAGCTATTTTTGTCCAATGGCATTCAGTCAACTCTAGTACATCAGTATCCACGTCAAAACTGTCATATGTGGTAGATGTCTCAGAAGAGGAACGGGGACTGATAAAGACTGATAAAGCTAACCAGGGCTTCACAGAAACTCTTGAAATTTGGAGTCCAGTCAAAACACCCAACTTGGTAAGCTCCTGTCTGAAATTAAAACCCTTGTACCACCTCAGGCAGAAAAGCCTCCCAGGATAAACATCACCGTGGCTAACAAGAACATGGAGTGAACTGCAAAATAATTAAACTCATCATTTGTCAAGGAAAACCTGACTGATTGCTGTAACTCTGATTAGTTGCTCCCCCTGCTCTGGACAGCGTTAGCATGAGAGCAGAAGATAACCTTGATATTTCAGTAAATATTGAAGCTATCTGTTTAGCAGCGTGGGTGAGGTTATCAGCCAGAAGAGGATTGTTTCAGCTAATTATCATAGAATCATTAAGGTTGGAAAAGACCTCTAAGATCATCAAGTCCAACCATCAACCCAACACCACCATGCCTCCTAAACCAGGCCCTGGAGTGCCACGTCTACACCTTTTTTGAACGCCTCCAGGGTAGACGACTCCACCACCTCTCTGGGCAGCCTGTTCCAATGCCTAACCACTCTTTCGGTAAAGAAATTCTTCCTGATGTCCAGTCTAAACTGCCCCTGACACAAATTGAGGCCATTTCCTCTCGACCTATCACTAGTTCATTGGGAGAAGAGTCCAAAGTCTGCTTCACTACAACCTCCTTTCAGGTAGTTGTAGAGAGCGAGAAGGTCTCCCCTCAGCCTCCTCTTCTCCAGACTAAACAACCCCAGTTCCCTCAGCCCCTCCTCATAAGACTTGTTTTCTAGACCCCTCACCAGCTTCGTTGCCCTTCTCTGGACACGCTCCAGCACCTCAGTGTCCTTCTTGTACTGAGGGGCCCAAAACTGAACACAGTACTCGAGGTGCGGCCTCACCAGTGCCGAGTACAGGGGCACGATCACTTCCCTACTCCTGCTGGCCACACTATTCCTGATACAACCCAGGATGCCGTTGGCCTTCTTGGCCACCTGGGCACACTGCCGGCTCATGTTCAGCCAGATGTCGACCAGCACCCCCAGGTCCTTTTCCGCCGGGCAGCTCTCCAGCCACTCTTCCCCAAGCCTGTAGCGTTGCATGGGGTTGTTGTGAACAAAGTGCAGGACCCGGCACTTGGCCTTGTTAAACCTCATTATCACAACTTCTTCCCCTCCTATTGCTGATACATGTCTAACAGTTGAGGCATGGTTTCCCCAAACAAGAAACCATTCCAGTCTTGGGCACTTCTGAGCAACTGCTATTCTTCATGCCTGTTGAGGACACTTCTTTCACCCAACTAGATCATACAACAACTTACTCCACTCTCTGCAGCAACTGCTTTCCAGAGATTAGGACTTTCAGTCCCTTTTTTTATTATTGATTAAAAGAATTTACACCTCTAAATCAATTCCCAGCCCTGCTGCAGTTCAGGCATTTGACAAGAGCACACCAAACAATGTTTGGGAAACTCATTCATATATATATGTATATATATGTGTATATATATACATATATGTGTATATATATAGTTCCCAAATAAGGGATATTCATTATCTGAAGCCCAGCCTCCAGGCCTTTTTCTGAGATGCTCAGCTGCAGCCATCTCGCCTGCTGCAGGAGAAAGCAACGGGTCTCACTACCCAAGTAGATTAACTCTCCAGAGCTTTTCTAATTAGAGACACCAGCTCCATGCCAAGGAAATGTGCTTGCCGCAGCTTATTTTAGCTCTGCAGTTCTGACAAACCAGTCACTTTTCTTCTTATGATCTTGTGTAATTGGAAGACAAACTTTTTCTGAATAACGAATGGTCAGAGATACCACTGCTTATGAAGCAATGTATTTTCATCATAAAATTAGATCTATAAAATGATAGCTTAACAATAACAGAGAATTTGCTCCTGTAAATCACAGAAGCAGAGAACGGTTGAGGTTGGCAGGAGGTCCCCACTCCAACCCCTGCTCATGTTGGGGCCAACTTCAACATCAGATCAGGATACGCAGGGCTGGGGCCAGTTAAGCTTTGAGTGTCTCCAAGGACAGAGATTGCACCACCTCCCTGGGCCCCTCTGGCAATGTCCGAGCACCCTCACAGCGAGAATATTTTTCCTACCTAACCAGAATTTCACTTACTGCAAACTGCTCACAGCCCCTTGCCCTTAGCTGTGCAGCTGTGAAGAGAGTCCAGCTCTATTCTGTGTAATTTCTCATTAGATGACGTTGCATTTATTTATTATTTGAATTGCCATTTGACACTCTCCGCATTTTAAGCTTTTAAAAACCAGGCCTTAGTTTGTTGTGAAAGTTCCTTGGTGGAATTGGGAAGAGACGCTTTTTCTACACAAATGGCTCCTGTGCGTGAGGATGCCTTCTGCAGAGCAATGTGGTGAATTAAGACCCTCAGCCAAAACCAGCCCTAACAAAGCCTCGTGTTACTCAAAGGAATGAACATTTTCTAACTCACCTTTCCGCTTTACTTTGAGGGGCATTTGGTAGGGCTGTTGCTGCTGGGAAGCTCAACTCATGTCAGCGGAAAGCAGCATGCCTGAGTCTCAGCGGCAGTACAGTGCATCGGGCAAACAGTGATGAGGATTAACGTGTTTTCCTAACTCCTTTCAAGCTCCTTTCCTTGTACTGGGCTAGAATTCACAAAAGTTTCTAGTTCTTGCAGCTTGTCTCAATACACACAAAATGTTGTGCCTGAGGACCTTCCCCAGCCATTACTTACCATGTGAAAGCGAGATATAAAGTTGTTGTTGCTCATTTAAAAAGGTGAATAAATGTTTTCTTGCCTATATTCCACCTCTGACAATGTCACACAGCCTCATATCCCGCCGCTGCCCACCCAGCCGGGAGCAGTGGGATCCTGGGCGCTCAGCCCCCAGGCTGCAGAGGGTTTCAGAAGTTATCAGGCTTTTCTTTCCTCCTCCACCACTAGTTTGCAGGCAGATGCAATAGCTGTGCACCCTAACCCCCACTGAAACTTAAAATTTTATCTAGTGAAGCTCAGGTAAATCCTTCCCAGGCATTATTTCTAGCTGAGAGACTTACGCTCAGCCGCAGTCCACAGGATTTGTCAGTCTCAGTCCTCCTCCTGGTGGGGATAGTTGTAATGGCTCAGCACCAGGGGAAGGAAGGAGAGGAGGAACTGGGGATGGGATGTGCCTGGTGAAAGAGCCATCCCTACCTCCCCTCAAGGAAAGTGTCTCCAGATCAACAGCCAAAACACAGTCATGGAGCCAACGAGGAGCACTATCCTCCTGCTGTAAGTAGTGGCACATGAGCAGCACAGAAAGGCACCGCTCTCCTGCCCAAGGACTGCTCCACAGCAAAGGGGGTGAGAAAAATCAGGCCAAAAAGCTGTTTCTCTTTCTCCACCACCAGCTTTGACCAGCTCTGAGCTCCCTGACGTGCAGCATGCAGCTAGCAGCAAGTAAACAGAGGTATGAGCAAACAGCGTCTTGCAGTGGAGGGCTGAGGAGCCAGAAGTTGGAGGTTAAGTGTGCACTGGCTCCTCAAAAGGAGCAAACCAACAGCAGGACAAAGCCAACACTTCGGTGTTGTGGAGGAGCCCAGCACAGAGACAAGGTGTCCATTTGCCCTGATGGTTTCTCTCATGTGCCTCAAACTTCCGAACTGAAATCAAGAGCTGGGACTTGCACTGCCCACCCTTCCCCACAGCCCCGCAGGCTGGTGTGACACTGCAGCGCGCAGAACATCACAGAAATGAGGAAAGAGATGGGAGTAAATAAAAGGTAGATGCAATACAGAGGGATTAATAGAGTTTTCTGTGCTGTTTCCTTTGGAGAACATCAAGGGCTCAGCCCTTCGTCTCAACAGACCAATGCAACTTCTGGTAGGTTTTTAATAGAAAAAATACCATAGGGATATTTTATTCTATTTGTTTCCTTTTCTGCTTTTCCTCTTTCCCTGCACTGCCTGGGGAAAAAGTAGCTAGAGGAGTTTCAGCTATTGCCAACCGCTGTATTAAAACAAAATAATTTTGGGTAGCCCCAAAGCATTATTTGTAGCCAAGACAAGCACAGTTTATAACTAAGCTTTTCACATCAGCAGATCACAGGCAAGGGGTTGAAAAATTGATTGCATACCCAAGCACATATGCATCCCACTTAAATATCAAACATTAATTTGAAGTGTTAAATGCCCACAGCCCACACACTGCATCCTTCAAACTACAGAGGGAAGAACATCTGAGGTGGGCTGAATAACAACCCAGATGTGCACCTCGCTCTCTGCTTCCTGCAGAGTGAGCCCAGGGGGACTGGCGTCCCATCTCATGGAATAAACGCCAAACCTCCGGTGAGATGAACCCAAAGCCCCATCCCAACATCCATTACTGCTACCAAAAGCTCCGTGAGAGTCAATAATTGAGCCTCTTCATCATTTCTGTATTATTTAAAAGTTCAGCTGTTGATTCTAGCAGTCTGTCACATCGCAGCATATTGCTCTTCTCTATCTAAAATGGATGGTGTGGGGCAAGGAATAGAACAGACACTCTTTCTTCTTCTCTGAGCTTTAAGTCCACAGAAAAAGTCCTTCTGCCCCAGACCTTTACACCCTGCTCTTACGTGCAATGCACAGGCTAAGCCACTAACCCTGAAAGAGCTCCCTGTAGCACAAATTCAGCAGCAGTACCAAAGCGCACAGCAGCTCTTGTAATTCACTATCTACGAATACAACATTATACATCAATCAATAGGTCAGATGATTTCACTGCTCACTGCTTTTGTGGAACCGATTAACTGGATGATAAAGATTAATTTATTACAGGATCTGCTGGGACACTAATAGTTTGCACGAGGAAAGAAATTGTTTACTTAGATTTAACAGAGTAATGATTCCCATTTATATATGTGTACATATAAGATGTAGGAATATATGGACCTCAGTTCCAAATAGCTGCAGTGTGCGGTGTCAAGTGGCTTTGCATTACAGCGAGAAGCCGGTGCCGCCGGGTGCAGCAAGCTCTGCAGCTGAGCCCCTCCACTCTGCAGCATGCCGTAAACCCTGCAGCAGTGTTAACAGCCCCAAGCCGCATCCATCGAGCATGCCTGTTGGTGCACGCTATACGTACCAGCACTGGTAATGTGTTCTGTGTTCAGTCTGAAAACTTCTGCTTGGGGATGGCTGCAATGTGTTTCAGTCTGCTGAGTAAGAAGCAGAGATTTAAGATAGACTGAAGATGAAGGCTGGAGAAAAGCAGCATGGACCTTCCTTCTTTTGCATCCCTTCTGCACTAGTGGAAAAGCAGCACCGCTCTTCTCTGGGTGCAGAGATTTAGGAGCCTTTAAGTGGTAAAAGGTAATGAAAAAAACGCTTCAGTAGCCACCAATGAGCCTGTGTGAGCTGTGTTCCCGTTAATCCCACGGGCTCGGCAGGGAGCCTGGGAGGGGAGCAGACACAGCGCAGGGCCGTGGGTGGGTGGGTGGCAGCACACAGGCCAGCGCAGCATCACACATGGCACAGCTCCAGCATGACCAAGCTGCAGCTACCCTGCCCAGCAGCTGCACAACTGGTTTTACCATCTCAAACCAACCGAGGTGGCTGTGCAGCACGCTGTGACGTAGATGTGCCCCGACAGCATCTGCGTCACTCCTGCTCGTGTTGCCAACCTCCAGGACTCATCTCTGCATTAGCATGTCTGCTGCCTGGGCCCTGCCAAACCACAATGGTTTTTTTCCCTTAATTCATCTGCCTAAAAAAAGAGCAGAGTTCCTTTGGGATTTAGCTGCAGCCTCACGTGCCCCTGAAGAGCACGGAGTACCCGGCAGTAGTGCCACACAACATCACTATTAATTTGACACCACCAGCGCGAGGAGGGAGATCCCCAGCAGAGCAAAGAAGATTCACCTACGAAGGCAACGGCTGGGGGACCATGATGGACGCGTGCCCCCGAGCACCGGGCTGCGGCATGCCGGCAGATCACGTACGGGGCTTGTAGTACAGCCAAGATGAAGCGAAAGCCACTGCAAGCGTGAAAAGATTGGCATCCGCCCAATGGGGCTGCCGCTTAATGGACTGATTTTAGATACATGTATTTGGACAAGGAGCAATCAATATTATACAGAACAGCACAGCACATACATTGTCTCCAGCCAATTATGCTGCACTCTCCGCTATACAATATTCATTTTAATGTTACCCTGAAAGGAGGGAGCATGGCAGGTCAGCCAAGTAAAGTGACAGCTATTGCTATACAACCCAGTCCTAATTTCTTTGAAAACCCATGTCAATACAGTACAAATCCTGACAATCAGGCCCTTACAAAACACGGTTCTAGGAAATCCATTAAACCTTTACTCGGTTCATCACCGTTGCTGTTTTGTCTTGCCAGTGCCACACATGCCGTTAGGGCTGTGCTGCTGGCTGCGCTCCACGTCCAACACAGCATCACCCCTTCCCACCAGGCACCTGCCGGTAACAGCACACCCCAGCTCCCCGGGGAGGAGCAGGACAGAGTCCCAGGGACTCAGCTCATCCTTCTCTTCCTGACCAAGCGCAGGGAGTTCAGGGCAACATAGATGCCCAAACTGAGCCTAGATACCTGGGTGCCTTACCCTGTGCCTGAGTGACTATAGATTCATCCAGCACAGGGCAGCACCATATGGCAAGCCGTATTATGGCACCAAGGATGCTGCTCTGAGCCAAAGTGCCCGTCCTTGACACAGCACTGCAGTCTGCTGGGTCACAGCATCCTTCACCTCTTTGCACATCAAGTTATAATCTGTAAAATACCATAACCATCCTTTTTTCCCCAACCTTCATCTGTCTCTTCTCCAAGGCTGAAGCTCCCCTCACAGCATCTTCAGCTCTCATAAGTTAGTCTCATACTATCTGGCATCTATTTTAAAACCTCAGAATGACAAAGGAAAAAACCAAACAACTAAAAAAAGCAATTATTTTAATGACTCACTCTAGGTACAGAAAGACCCTCAGTTGTTTGAAGCCCATGATTCAAGGCATGGCTTTTACAGGCAGCTGGCCAGCACAACACACACTGCTGCAATGCTCTGTGCAGTACCTGGAGGTGCTTCTCTATCCCAAATAATACAAAATTAAAGTTTGCAAAACGCTTTCCAGTGTTCCCAGGCAGGAAGCATCACAGGAGGCAGCAGAATCAGTGTTATTTATATAGATTTCATTATTACAAACTAGAACTCCACACCATCACTGCATTACCCAGGAGACCACTGAAAAACCTGAACGAAATCCTGTAATATGCTGGGATGAAATAAAAAACACAAAAGGAGGCAGCCTTGCAGATCATGTGCCATTACCCCTTTAAACAGAGCCGCCTCGACGTATGCTGTGCATTGCAGGGAATTGGCACATCAGCAGAGCGCTCTATGACAGCTGCAGGACTCTAAAACCCACCTTTTCCTTCTCACCTGTATTTCTTGGTTTAATTCTTCCCATTTTGTTTTTCTACTGATGTGACTATGCCTCTTCTGTCAGGGGGTTTGGCAGGAAGAAATGCCAGGGGATAGCCCTGGCAGGTACTGCCCGATTTGAAGGCAATACTGAACAATCTTCACACAGAAGATCCCTAGCAGGGACAGACTGAACCAAATTCCTCCTGAAAGACTGGGATACTGCTCTGCAGAGCCCCACAAGCTATGTTGTGCCATCTCTTTTTAAGGAACCAGCTACAGAAATAGCAGCAGCAGCATGTGCTGCAAAAATAAGGGCGAGCAGTTGCTACCTGTGTTTTATCACGGTGGCCGCGGTGCCATCGAGCAGCCGGGGTTTACGCCACAGCGCTGCCTATGCATAGTAGGTATGTATCAGCGCTGCTGACCTGGCCAGTGGCTTTCCCTCTGCCTGGGCACAGCTACAGGCTTGGCTGGGGGTAACAGTGTTTTTGCATCTACAGCCAAGGTGGCTTTTTATTTTTAGGCACAGGCTGCTTGAATGCAGTGCCCCAGGAGCTGGCGAGCTGCTCACTCGGCTCCCGCGGAGGCTCGCTCCACCACTGCAACCAAGAGATGCGCACCCCGGGGGAGAGGGAAAGCCAATATTATTTGTGCTCTCACTGAGGGAGCTGCAGAGAGAAGCTTGTTAGTACTGATATGGAAACCCAAAATCAGGCCGCTTCAGTCCCTCCTATTGGTAGGAGCAATAATTCTCCATAGGTGCTTAAGTGAATACAGAACAGACCACATGCAAAATAACCTCATTTCAGATCTGGATACGTTTCAGAGCAATTGTGGGCAATTATCAACATTTAAAAATTCTGCTGCAAATCACCAGTCATGCCCATTAGAGACCCTAAGGAGCAGCTGGGCTGTTCCACTATTAAAGGAGCCAGGGAAAGGAGCACAGACATGGCCTGAGCCCGTAACCGCCCATCACAGAGCCATCCCTCCCCGGGAAGGGAGGCTGGGTGCAGTCAGCCTGCGCGCTGCCAGCACACTGCTCGCCCTCTGGTTAGACACGCTGGGGAGGGAGCGAGCCGGGACAGGCACAAGCCAGCGGAGCCACACGCCAGCCGAATTAAACCCATCCAGAAGCACTCACAGAGTCAGGGCCAGTTAAAGCTGCTAGTTGTCACCAGCGGGGTTATTAAGCTTTAACTCACAGTGAATTTCACAGCACTGCTGGGACCCAGACCTCTGGCCAGAATCCCTCCTCTTATGAAAAACTCTCATTAAACAAACTCCTAAACAAGCGGGTTTGTATTACTTCTTAGCAAACACGTGAAGACACGTTGCCCAGGGAGAGCCCTGAGCAGTTCATGCCAACTGTTAATACATTCAAAAAATATAGCAAGATCCAGCTGGGGACTGTGGATAAAGCTCAGTATAAGCCAATACTTATAAATAAATGGGGTGTCTGGGAACTAAAGGTCAGCTAATCTGCATATCATCATCAACCATGGAAAATAGGGTGTCAAATAAACCAGGCATTTTGGTTGCATTAGTACTCTGTTTGACAGAGACCTAAGCCTGAAGCAGACTTCCATGGGCAGTAGATTTTCAACCTAAAAGTGTTTTCTACAAAATAAAGATACCCAAATTATTTTAAAACTAGTTAACCAATAGGTGCTGCATGATAAATAGACAAATAGCCAAATAGCTTCTGTCCTTGATCCAACCCTATTCAGAACAGTACTCAATTATCTGAGAAATACACGAAACCATTACTGATACAGCTTGCGCACAGCAGCGTTTGGTGCCAGGAACAGCATTAATGATGGAAACAGATCCGGAAAGCTGGGTAATATCAGTTTGAGCAAAGTGCTCTGAATAGCTGCAAATGGCACATTGCCTGTCTAAGGACCAAGCACACAGGTCACGCTAGTAGCATGGACAACAGTATTTTGGCATCAGCAATTAAAAAAGGAAATGGGGACCTTTGTACAGAACCAGCCGCACGTGAACTCCTCATGTGATGCTGTTACTAAGAGGGGAGAAGCAATACAGGACTACATAAATAGGAGATTAACAAGCAAGTGCAGGGAAACAGTGTAATTTTGGCACCCAGTATCCAAGATACCATTGCTGAATGCTGTGAGCAGCTCTGGTGACCGTATTTCAAGGATAGTCTTGAAAATATATGAAGGATTCAGACAAGACTCTGAAGTTATATTGGCTCTGGAAAAGTTGCCTGATAGCAAGAGGCTTTCAGAGCTCAGGCTATGCAGTTTTCCCAAGAGGTGGTAGGGATAATTCAGCCACAGTCTGCAATTACCTCCAAGAGGAACAAACTAGCACGCGGCTCCTAGCCCAGCCGAAACAGATACATTGCAGAAGCAGTAAATGAAGGAAATATTTTAAATCAGAGGGCAAGTGGTTACCGAAGCACAGCCTTGGGGTGTGATCGACTCCACTCAGCGAGAAACATGGGTGATGTGTGGAGAAAATGCCAGGGCTCAGGCTGAAGTTACAAGGCCAAAGCAGAAGGTGCAGGCGGTGTTTGGATGTGCAAAGCAGCACCTTCTGGCTTGGACACCTGACTGAGGCAGGCACTGGAGGTCCTGCAGGTGAGAAACCCCTCCCAGCCGCCCTTAAATGCTAGCCCCAGCTGCCCCATCTCTGACCCGTGTGTGACGGTGTCCCTTAACAGTACCAAAAATGAGGTTAATGGCAGTGGGAAAACTTCCAAGTGAATAAAAGAAAAAGATGCTTTATGGACAGTACCTGGGGAGCTGGCTGCTCGGACTGCCTGCCGGAGCCACTTGTAACACAGAGAACAACTGAGGTCTTTTGGGGTTTATTCCTCTAAGGGGACACATGAACAACATGAGGACGTTTTTGGGCTGTGTTGCTTTACCTTCCCGCTGAGACTATCGCAGGACGCAACAGATTAAAAAAAAAAATGACAGATCATACACAGGACACTGCCTCCAACTGAAAAACATCATGCAAAGCGACTGAGCTCTGCAGCTGGAAAGGGTCCCCAAAAAAGTGACAGAATCCTCCTGCAGTAGTAGAAAACCCTACTGGGTCACTATAGATCGCCTTAGAGCGCACCAAGGTCGCGACCTAAAAGCAAGCCTGATGAGGCCCATGCTCCCTGCATAGGGAACGCAGTTATGGAGCTAGCATGCTGCAAACTTCACAGGACCTACGCCATCAGCATCAACAGTAACGCAGCCCCAGACAACATTCATCAAACGATCATGCACATGAGCACGTGCATGCTTAACCTCAGATCAGGCTCCTAGAAAATGCAGCCGAGTTCATTATTGCTCATCAGGTGGGTCTGTGCCACGCAGCTCCGAGCTGCCCAGCAGCTTCGCTGCCTCTCCCCAAGACCGCACAGTTTGCCCAGCATTCAACCCCACGAAGCCTCAGCAAACCCACCGGCAGGGAGGAGCAGGACAAACCCCCTCCCCGCTGCCCAGCTGTCCGACCCAGGACTCCCCCACCTCACTATGCAGCAGCAAAACGGGCAGATCCTAAGGCCAGCCTGGGCTGAAGGCAGAAATACTCATTTCTGCTCATTAGCAAGTCCACTGGGGTCATGTTATCGTGCATGAGCAGAGCATGGGGGGACTCGTCAAGCCTTTATGCCTAATTATACATAAATGAACTACCCTCTCCAGTCACGTGTCTGTTGTGCTTTCCAAACTACCGTGAGCACTTACATCAAAACCTGAGCACGCATTCACTGGGGGGACTCTACACATGGTCTCATTAAAAGGAAGGGGAAAAAAATTGCGACAAACCTCCAGAGTGATGAGGCAATGTTTCACATTTCAGAACAGCAGTTTTAATTCAGGCTTGGAATTTGATAGAAAGCTTTGACTAGAAAGAAATAAAGGCTAGCACAGTAAAAGAATATATTGTTAGTAACGGAGGTCTGCAGCATGAGATCTCTTCCAGGCAAAAACTACTTGTTACGATAAATGATCTAAAAAATTCAGTATTCATATGCATCCATAAAATGAGAGTTGTAAATAGATTAGGTTTAAAACAATCTCAGGAAAAAAAAGAGAACTCATTTTTAGTTAAGTTCCCCCATATCCTGCCCTCTCAAATCACTGTGAAGAGCATCTGTACGGTCTCAGAAATCCCATTATCTCCCTGTTCTTGTCAAATTCAGTAGTGTTTCTTTGATAAGTTACATTCCTTTCTACCATACTACTTTACTAAAAATTACAAGTCAGTTCTTCTTAATTAAAGCCCACACCAGTAAATTGGATTTGATATGTATAATTGGAATATATACACATGTATATAGTGTAAATATAGTGTACGCACATATAGATGGGATCATGATGTGCCATTACCAAAACAGCACTATCTTTTCTATAGCTCTTAAGGAGCTTATTGTGATCTATGATTCATGTGTTTTCAGGAGCTGTGCTTGTCACCCAGAGTTCTATACCTCCTTCATTTTTCTGGTTAAAATAGATTTTTTTTTTTTTTTGCTTGTCTACGCAGTAACTTATTCTGCAACGGTTATTCTTGTGTGGATGCCCTCAGTCTGGAATGAAATGCTTTATCATTTCGATTTAGCTTTATCCATATGCTCAAAACTCTAAAAATTTCCCTTATTCCAGATGAGGAAACCAAAGAACAAGCCAACCAGCAAGCCTGACTCCAGCCCACACGATGGATTAGTCCAAACATCTTAACGTTGGTGCTGGGCTCGCAGCCTAAGGACCCACACGCTCCATTTACACAAATGCTCATAAATCAGCGCCTGTCCTCTGCTCGTGCCGCCCTACAAAATTAATTTTTGATTATTTGGGTTTGTTACAGTAGGCAAATTTCCCACCGTCTCCACATAAAAAAACAAACCCATACACAGAGCACATGGAATTAGAAACAATCTTCCCAAATTTCTGCCATCTTCCCAGCTGGGGACTAATGAATTCAGGAACCAGACTTTTGCTGCATTGATTGAGCACATTAACCAGCAATTTTATCGGGACAATTTTAAATATATGAGACTGCAGCGTCATTTTGCTTTCCTTCTGAACAGTTACCCACCAACCCAGCGTTGTTCAAGGTTTAGCATTCTCTCACACGCAGCCCACACCTCTGCACGCCTGTTATTTACCCCAATAAGTCTTTTTCAAAATTACTAAGAATACTGACATATATAAAAGAACAAAAAATATTA
Source organism: Fregata magnificens (assembly GCA_013389945.1). NCBI lineage: Eukaryota > Metazoa > Chordata > Aves > Suliformes > Fregatidae > Fregata > Fregata magnificens. Next base: position 17,173 of record WAAD01001091.1, read on the forward strand.
TGCAACCATAAACCACAGACAAAAAGATGTTTCTAAAACAGCAGCAAATTTCAAGGAGCACTGTGCATCCTCAGCACATCCTTAGTGATGCAGTGGGTGATGTGGGCTGATGCAGACATGTGCCTCTTGAAACATTCAAGTGAAAGAAAAAAAAGTGGCACTTTGGTGCTTTATGTGTTATCAGCCTGAAAAGGGAAAAAGCTCCCTCTCACCCCACCTGCCAGCCCCACAAACTCAGCCTAGCATTGCAGATGTGGCTTTACAATAGCTCTTCCCACCCACCTCTGCTCCCACAGCTCAGCACCAGTCCTGATTTGCAAGTTTTTAAGTTGAATCCGTTCACAGCATGGCCAACAGTGCTGATGCAGCAAGAGCGCAGGATGCTGCTGCTGAGAGCAAAGCAGGTGGCAAAGGGGAGGAACGGGCAAACCTTGACCTCCCCCGAAACTCGGAAGCGCAGCCCAGGAGCCTCACTCTTGCACCAGCCAGGATTACATTTCCTACCAGCAACTCAAACACCACAAACTTGGCATCGCTGAAAAAGCTCCTTAATAACAAAGTGCGCTCACACATCAGCTGTACATTGGCACCTTTCCAGGGGATGACTGGTCCAGCCAAGAGGAGAGAGATGTAAGGGGAGAGAGAAGACCGTGCAAACACCATCACAAGATGCAAGCGCCTCATCGTCATTCTTCTGTTCTTCATCACATCTGTAAGTCAAATGCTGCACTTTCACCCATCTTACAGACAAGCGACTGAAGCATATGCGGGAACACAGATAACTCCTGTATCTGAGGGATTTGGGTACTCAAATCACACAGACTTCCATCAAAAGCCCACAGCGATTTCAGCGACTTGCCTGGGGGCAGGAAAGGAGCCTGTAGCAGTGCAGGGAATTAACCCTGAGCGGCCCAAAGTCCAACTTTGGAACTGGCCATTGCTATTCTCCCACTTCACACGAAAGTGTCTCCTTCAGGAAAAGCTTCACTATGAGACTTTAATTTGATATGAATTTACTTAAAATCAGCTTGTGCTGTACAAGCAGGTAGGAAACAAGCAATTAAGGAAAAGCATAGAAACACTAGCTGTTCATTTTTATGTGGTTAGATTTATTTTTGCAATAACCTGGGTGATGAGAGTGCGAGCTCTCAGCCTGCAAAGCAGCCAGGCTGCAGCTCTTTCGGCTGAGCACACCGAAGGGCACGCGCCAAGGTGTGGGCTGACACGCAGACCCCCCAGCACACGCTGCCTGCTGAGATGCCCTGCTGCATCCCCCCATCCCCACGCCAGAGGCCAGAGCAAAGACTTTTGCACCGAACCCAAGGCTGCCACAGCTGCCCTGGCTCCGCAAGCAGCGCACAGGTTCTGGCTTCCCCTTCTTAACAGCAGTTCTGGCAAGACTCAGTGCCCAGGCTGGGACAGCGGCAAAGGAAACCCAAGTAGCCCGGGACATGCTGGCAAAAGTGACATGGGGTTTGTGTGCAGCGTTGCACAATACAGATAGAGCTCATGAGGCTGCAGGAGTGCATCTGATATCCTCACCTGCCCCAAGGAGGCGGCGGATGAGTCACAGCCGTAGGTAGGTCAGGCTGAGTGGCGCTGCTGGCAGGAACACGCTGAGCAGCCCCAAAAGCATCCCCGCGGGAGACAAGCAGCCAATTCACCTCTCTTTTGCCAGCCAGCAGAAATGAAAACCCAGCCAGGAGCTTTATAGCCTCTTTATTTAAAAAAATAAAGTGGAAATAAACTTTAGAATGACATTAACTAAAACTTTCTAAAATAAAACTTCCATTAAAAGGGGAGGATGAAAGCAGATTATTTCTGAAGCTGCTGCATCCTCCACTGCCCTCGCACGTGTGGCATCCTGAACCGCCCCCCGCAGAGGAGCCCCTGCCTGCCCCTGCTCCAGCCTTGCGCTCCTTGCTCTAGTTAAAATAAAAGGGAAGGATCGTTGTCTGCAAAGACAGGCTCACAGGGAGAGCAAGCTCCTAACAATCAAGTCACACTGTCAGGTTAATTAGCACATAAATTAAGAAATGTTTTGCACGCAGTAGTACAAGGCACAACCCCGGCCCTCCTTGACACAGCACAGAAGAAAGGTTGTGGGGATGGAAATGAATAAATCACCAGGGAGTGAGGGCAGGACTCTTTGCCGTATCTATGCCCATGGTGCAGAGAGTCTCAATAACCAAAGCAAACTAAAACATTTACCCTGTTTCTATCCTAGCATCTATTTCTTCCTTGATTAATTTTTAAGTTTTTTACTTTAAAAGTTGGGACATTTTCCAAATATTTCCATATTGGGCACCTAAACTATGTTTAAACCACACTATTTCTGGGGCCAGACCACAGCTGGGAACCACCATGCAGCTCCACTACCAGATCAACCCCTCGACCCCAACAGCAAGTGCCACCATGTCAGGAGAAACCGGTACATCTGCAACCACCCTCCATCTCCCATGGCTCCCCTCACACAAAGGCAGGATCTTTGGATGACAACGACATCATCCATAAATTAATAGAAATAATTTAAAAAAAATAAATATTTGAAGAATTATGAATTAAATATGTCAAAGGAAACCTAGAATGCAATAGGTCAAAATGTGTCTGTGTTCCAAGTAATAAGCAATTCCACTCGGTTGCCTGAAATTTTCTTGAGGCTCCTTCTTACCTGAGGATGGCACAATCATAGAAAAGACTTGAATAAACTTATTCTTCTGAATGGAGAAAAATGAAAGAGATCTTATCAGTAACACTGAGCCAGCCTGCCAGAAGAGAAGGTGTGGGGGGTCAGAGACAAAAAACACAATTAATGATGCCTTAATCTTTTAATGCAATAATTTCTGCCTTCAAGGGACTTCTGGTAAATACCACAAGAAGTCTCACCAGGAAAGCCCTGTAAGTATTAATTTTGCTGCTGGGCCCCAGCAGGTTTTCTGTGCAGCAGCTTGCAGTCAGATGCTCCCTTGGCACGGTGAGGGTATTGCTGGGACAGCAGACAGACGTGAAAACCTATTTCTGCTGCAAAAGCAGCACAGGTTCAAAGTCTGCTCCAGCTCGTAACATGGGGAACCCCATCTGGAGCTCTGCCACCCCCTTACACACTGCCAGAATCCTGAAATTCCTCTTCTCCCCACATCAGCAGCTCCTCTACGGAGCCTGAGGCTATTTCTGGTGCTCCACCATGGCACGCCCAGGCCACCTCTTACTACTCCCTGTTTGCTCCACATCAGGACAAGACAGCTCCTTCAGGTTACTCACATCCTGCGTGAGCAGCCCTGTGGTCCATCCAGTCACACGTCCCGGCCGGCGTGACAAGTGACAACCCACTGGGACCATACCCATCACTCTTCTGCCTTCATCCCCGCGGAGCAAGCAGCCTGGGAGGACACAGGGTGTAGCAGCCAAAGACAACAGATTTTAAAACTGTCCAAACCAGGGTCAAGCAGCTGTGAAGAAAGAGTGGGTTCACACGAACCCACCACGAACTGTGCTTTTCAGAGTATCGATTAACTTTGCGAGCATCGAGCGATGCAGCTGAGGGTTTGAGCTGCAAGTCACAAACTTGCAAGGACAGGGAATGGAAGGACAGGGATGGAGAGAGAGGATGGGTATACCCATGTAGATAGGTAGGTTTTCCTTGGTCAACGGACACCAGAAGTAGGAAAAGTTTTTAAATGATTATGTAAATTTATTTAAATCTTCCAATTTACACACACTTCATCTTCTTCTACCTTGTCTTAGCAGGAGCAGACCTTGAGGGCAGGGATTTGAAGGACAGGGCAGCAGTTTCACAAAACCATTTCCCAGAGCTCTCATTAACCCTGAACAGGCACCAACTGCCAGGTGAACACAAAACAAACAAGGCACACTGGTTTTGCAAGCTGAACCAGTGCAAATCAGCAACAAATAGCTGTACACCTGACGCCACCCACACTACAGGTGCAGAAATTAAAGGGAAGGAGAACTTCAGGAAATGCATCCAGACATGCAAGCAATTACACCAGAGATGAGTAAGAGCAAAGGAAGGGAACTGGTGGGAGCTGGAGGAGGAGCAGGTGAGCCATGCTCACACCACCCCCCCGGGCAGCACATGTGGGCATCCAGGGCAGAATTGTGAACTGGTGAAAACAGGCATTGGATTGACAAACCCACTGCTGCTCTGGTAATTGCCACCCAGCAAAAAGCTGCTCACTGAAAACATCTAAGCAATGTGTACTGGGGATTTTTAGTAGGACGAGGCCATGGCCAAGTGCTCCAGCATGAGGAAAGGTGGGTCCCTGCAGCAGCTTGGGGTACTCTCCAAGTGCCAAGTGAAAGCCAAGAGTCACTAACAGTCAGAGAGGGCTCAATTAGAGCAAGCTCATAAGACATATAGAGAAATACCTCAAGTAAGTCTGCCCAGGCATCGTTCCCAGCACTGATGCCTTCAATTAAAAGAAGTCCCACTCCAAGCAAAGGCCACTGACAGAGTTGCTCCAGATTTCGCAGATGCTGATGTCAATACTCAGCCACATAGTTCCCCTTGCAGGCAAGAACCATATGGATAGACAAAAATCTCCCTTCACCAACACATGCTAAGGAAAGGAGACCACCAGGAAGTTAAACAATGTATTCATCACTTTTCATTCCATTTAGGCCAATAAATTCCACAATTTTACAGTAAGCTATATAGGGAATTGCATACACATGTTGCATATGCACCCTAGGCATCCCTGGATATCTGCTTGGCCAAAGATTCAGGTGCTTGATTTTCTCACATTATGAAGTCCATGCCATGAACTCAGACTATCAGAAAGATGGCACCAGTGGTATTCTGCTTCTATTGGGGATGCTGGCATTTTAATGCCATTTAAAAACGCACATTGCTGTTCCCAGCACCTCCCTCAATCTTTGTACTTCCACCTCACTGCATTTTTCCCTGCTTATTTTAGCACATCCCCATACATCCCTTTCTCATCCTCCCCAAACTGCCTTTATCAGATCCTGCTTTGTATTTGGTGCCCCCAGACATTTCTCTTGCTGTCTGAGAATAGCCAGAAAAATAAACTCATAGAAGGCAATAAATTTGCCTTTAAAAGTGCAAAAGTACTACCCTAGGACAGCTCTATTTTCTGCAGTATGTCAATATCTAAATAGTAAGCATCTTTGCTTATTTTTCTAATGCTTTTGCTTACTTGCAAGCCTTTGAAGGCTGGGCTGTATGACATGGAGTGACCTGGGGAACAGAAAGAGCGAACAAGCTCCGATGGGCCAAATATCCAGTACTAGAAAGGCTCAGAAGTAGCACAAACTACAAGGACAAGAAATAGGTGGGTGAGCGGTAGAACTGGATAAGGAGATGATGATGAGCTCTGACTGTGCTGCAGCTGCCTGAAATACGCAGCACATATTTGTCAAGTGAACATTATGGGACGAGCACCTGCTCCAGGAGAAAAGACTATTTTTTCCTAAGGTCCCAGAGTTCATAAACCCTAAAAAATTCCATCGATGTCATTTCTTTTCCCTCCCTCTCCCCACTTTCCTTTCCTGCCCATTCATGTAACCAGAGTTTGACAAAATTACAACGAAAGATCCAGGCTCTGGGCTGTGATTGCTGAAACTTCGCCCTCCACATTAATTTGCAAAAGGCTTTTTCAGACTGCAGAGTGCCATCTAGATGAAGGAAGGAGGATTTGCTGTGAATCAGCCAGCTGGAAGTAATAAATCCTTTGGGGATGCATCACAGAATGCCTACAAGATGCTTTGCTACAGCTCCTTTGCAGACTGCAGATGTTTTGTGGCAATTTTTTCAAAGTACGAAAATCCTCCTGTGGCTGAATGAGCAATGTTCTCAAATGGCTTGTGGGATGAGGCGAGAGCCCTTTTAGTTTAGCGTTTGAGTATTTATGCATTCTCAGAGAAACATTTTAGGTCCTTATTTTTTCTAGGTTTTTTAAGGCTTCAGCTGGACACTGAATCTGGACGATTGAGGCTGGGTTTCCAGGCAGACCCTCATTAAAGGACACATGTGGATGGGCACAACTGGACCTGAATGAAGTCCTGCACATCAGTGAATGAATTTTTTACATATGCCCAAATATTTGCCTATGGAGAGGTATTAGAAGGCATAGGCTCTACGAGCTGTTTAGGACAGGCTAAAAATCTTGCCTATGTCATGAGTGGAAAAAGATTTCTCCAAGAGAACTATAGAGATGCGGTGGGCAGCAGCTGCTGCAGCAAAAGGGAATTGCTCGAAGAGACAGTGCTTCCACAAACCTGCCAAGCAGTGGTAAGGAACCAACACCACACGCACTTATCTTCTGTGCCGAGAAGGCAACCATGTCCTTACAGACCGAGCATCTTAGTTTCTGTGAGAGAATAAAGTGCAGGAAAGTTTATCCTAACTCGTTACATTTCCCTTACGCCAAGTTGTGCATGAGGGCAGATCACCAAAGATGTTGGCCACCCCACAGAAGTACCAGTGGCTCCATAGGCCTTCAAGAACAACACTGGACATGCAGCAACCTCCTAAACACACTTGTGCAAGACCCAAATGAGCAAGACCCAAGTGTGCCTTCGCTGCCCAGGAGGTTTCTTCTGGTTTAGATGAGCCTGAGGACAAGGTGATGCTTGGAAGGTCAAAGAGGATTAATCCCCACTGACCTGCTCGGGGCAGGAAGGCAGCTCCTGCTGTCCTATTGCCTTCATTAAATCCAGTGGGGATATCAGACAATTGCGCCTTGCTGGCTCCCCTCGCCTGAGCTCTCTCCCTTGCAAGATAATTCCCAGGTTAAGGAAAAATTCAGCTAAAGCTGGAGGAGGGGAGATGGCAAGCAGCATGAATGTGAATCGCCTTTCTCCTGGGCCCATGTCAAAGCCCAACCTGACAAATTCATCATTTAAACTAAGCAGCACTGAAATAGCCAAACAATGTCTCATATCAACAGCCCATATTTAAAAGTCAGGCTGCAGCAGCACAAAGCCACCCTCCAGAAGCACAATCATTTCTTTGGGAGTTATAAGACGATACACTAGCACAGCAACGTAATAAATAATCGAACCTGGTGAATAATGCAAATAAAAAGGTTTCCCTTCCGATTTTTCATGTTTCTAAATATATTTCCTTCTGCTGCAGTCGGGCGCTTTCTGCTTTGCCTTTCAAAACTTCATGCGGTGCAGAGACAAACTACCAAGAGACTTGGGAGAGAAACGAAGGGGCTGCTGCCACCCGTGCCTTGTCCCCCCTTCCCTCTACCGCACCCTGATGGGACCAGGAAGCCGGCGGCTGAATTTGAATTCAGCAGGGAGGCTCTCCCAGCCTGTAATTATGCCAACAGCTTCACAAGAGCTTTACTTTGGGTCTAATTAAGATTCATTAGAGTTGAAAATAAACAGAACTTGGTTCTTTCTGATGCTATAGACCCCTTACATGCGCAAAGCAAAAAGATGAAAACAAAAAAGGAGGAAAATTAAGGAAAAAAAAAAAAGAGGTCTGTGCCCAGCATTTTCACTCAGGGCAGGGAGCCCTTCACCATCAGAGATGGTGGGATTGTGGCTGGAGGGATGGAGCTTGACCCAATGTTCCTCACTCACTAGTTAGGTGCCACTTGTTAATTGCTTCCCAGCACACTGTTTGGTAATGCTGTGAAGCAGGAGGGAAATTCAGTGTTTCATAGTTTGATGGCTGGGGAAGGAGAGGCAGCAAATACTGGCTCTTGGGGTGAAGGACTGCACAACTTTACAACTGCAGGAGAGACTGCGACGACCTGAGCTTGCCTTGAACAACATGAATGTCACCTTAGTTTGTGTATTGAATACCTAATCTAGGTGCAAAAAGAAGGACACTAGATCAGAGTTTTTCAAAAAACACTCACAAGAGCTGTACCAGACACTAGCAGATGAACTTGCCTATGTTAAATGGAAAGGGGCAGGTTCCTACCCAGTGCAAGTGTGCACAGCAATTTAGCCCCGACCCTTCGATTCCCCTGCCTCCAGAGAGACACAAACGCACGCAGTTCATTCACACTTTTTGTAGACTCTTGTCTCATATTAAAAGCATAAGATGACGAGGGTGCGCGCTGAGATGCAGTAGATCAGCCCTTGGTCAGGGTGCTGAGCCCAGCACAGCTGCTGGAGTGCCAGTGCCCTCTCCTGTTCAGCGCACACCAGCTTCCCCTGCTCGTTCCACAGCATGTTTGCATGCCTTCAGAGGCTGGTGGGAAATATTCCCAAACAGCCTGACATCCTTCTACCAACTAATAAAACAAATGGTATTTATAAGGTTAAGGAAAACGTGAAAATGCTGCAGAACTTACTTGGACACTGCATGCTCTTCACTGCAGTCCAGAAAAATTATCACTTTCATTGGGCCATTTAGGAAGAAATAATCCTCAAACTATCCCATTCCATTAAGTACAGCAGGCTTAAATCTTCTTTCCAAAGCACATCTTCAGTGACATTCATTTTTACTTTCTGTGGCTGTAACTCAAACGCCAGCCGCTGCCAAATGTATTCGCAAAGTCACAGAGGAGGAAACCAAAGCCAAAGGGGAGTCATTAGTGGGTCTGACATCGGGGAAGTTTACGCTCCTGTTATACCTGGACTGTTTTCCAGACTTTTCACGCCATCACTTAATTACGACAGCCCAGACTCACCCTCATTTTACCACAGAGGTGGTGCTACACAATGTTTTCTAACAAGTCTTTTTTCAGTTATCCCAAGGATTTCTGAAGGGGAGCTCTGATGAAGTTGCTTTCTGGTCTAATATTATCACCCATCTTAAAGAAACTGAAAGAATCGAAAGAATGATCAGAAAACCTTTTCCCTGTTGGAGGATGGGAATATTCAAGGTCCCTCAGATGCCTTAGGATGGGAAAAATATCAGACCCAAGTGGAAAAAAACCCCAGAATTGTTATTGATACATAAACTGGGGGAACTTTCCTTTTCTGAATCACCACTGCCTGGAGTCATGTTGTAATGTGGAAATTTCAGCCGCCAGGCTATTACAATGAAGGTTTCCAACTCATGTTTGGAGAGAACTGCTTGAAAGCATGACGCTTAATGGCTCAAAACTCAGAAGGCAAATAAAAGGAACCCAAAGCTCCCCAAAATGAACAGCTGAGCAAGTACTCTGGCCGTGTCTGACACCCAGAGCCGACCAGCAGCTTTATAAGGCAAATTGAGCAGCAAAGACACTCCTATCAAATACGATTTTTTAGTTCCTGACCTGTACTTCTATCCTCAGTAATTACCATTTCTGTCACATCACTTCAGTGCCACAGTGTTCATGCAATCTCAGCTTCTGCAGTGGCTGGGGCCACCCAATGGCTAAGGAAGGAGGGGGGTGAAATATAAACTGCTGCCCAGCCATTGACTATTCAACCAAAGGAAGAAATACAGAGACTGTCTCATCTCTACAGAGAACACACTTAGCCAGGCTAGTGAAGACAACCCTGACAAGCTGAAAACACGGACAGCAAAAACTATGGAAGTTAAGTGGTGAATGAACATGTTTAGCACATTTCAGCTTTAGGAAGCTTGCAAGCAGACTTGTGCACGAAAGAGGAGCTCCTTGAGACACCGCTGGGCAGGGCAGGGCTGCCACCAGCACCAAGGGAAATCGTCCCACGGGGACTCGGATGTGGACAGTACCTCCTCGCAAAGTCAGGCTCTGCTCCTGGGGATGCTGTGCCTTCTGAAACCTAAATTGCTCCAACTGGAGCAGTACCAGTTTGACCAGTTGAAACCCAGGGCTCAGATGAGCTGATGGACGCAGTTCACCCAGTAAAGTGGCTCTCGTGCCACTCTGTTTGAGTTATTCTCACCATCACCAGCAACAACAGACAGTGGAAAACACAAGCACAGAACCTCTGTGATTACTGATGGGCAACCTTACATGACATGTTATTCCTTATATTTCTCCTATGCTGTTACAAGTAAAATTAACAGGGTCAGCCAAAAATTCATACCAAAATATTACCTAGTATGTCAGCAGCGATATTTCTATAGTGTCCCTCGCTTCAAGAGTTGTAGAAACCTATATAGTAGCTTAAATTAATTCTGCTTTGTGTCCTGCCAGTTAGAAACAACAAATACAGCTGCTCTGTTATCAGCTGCCAAGTTTCCTGCCACTATCTTTCTGTAAACCTATTTGCTGGCAGCTTCTTCGGGGAGCAGAGACCTGGTGCGGAGTTCACAAGGGTCACACGCTCCAGCACAGACATTACTACGGGGCACAGCGAAGGAAGGCCACACCGGAGCCGTGGTCACAGGGGTAACACCGAGAAACCCTGGTCCAGCCAAAGAGCAAAGCACATAGCACAGAGCAAGGATGCAAAGGCCTTGGATGGTAACACCCAGAGTTACCCACAGTTTTTCTCCAACTCAAATCCATGAAAGAAAACTAATTTGTCCCAGTTTGGATGCTCACGTAAAACAACATCAGTATACCAGGGTTTTTCCAATGACAAATTTTGGTTTTCGACAGTTCTTCACATAACATATGTTCACACAGCACTAATTAGGACCAGATCTGGAACTTGCTGAAAGCCAGTTGGGAAATAGGAAGGTTTATCCAAGGACACGTTTTGGAGCTCTTAGGAAACAAGGGGGATGTTGCACCAAAATAAACTTAAGTTTAGAAGATACTAAAGGTGTTTCTATACTATAAGCTGGGTTGGTTGGAGTCTAAAATGAGTCACATGCAGTGACTTGTGGCTGTAAGTCCGAACTCCCAGTAGTCCTACAATAACACTTTTTGGAAAAGCCCATCGATGGACTTCCATATGCACCATCTGTAGATGCCAGACAGATGTGCAAGCAGGAAACGATGCTCCATATTTCTGAGAAAAATCAGTCCCAAAGTAAAATATGGAGGGAAAGCTGTACATCCAGAAGCCTACCTGTATTGAAGTGCATCTTTGTCAGATCAGAGAAAGCAACTCCTTTATATCAAAACCACCAGGTTTGGGGTCTTCTGGCCCGAAACAGCAGCAGCTGAACTGGGAGTTTCCTTGAGCTGGTTCATGTGCTGTGTGTAAGTGTGGGCATCCCCTACGGGGTACCAGCAAGGGTGTAACCCAGGCAAGAATAGAGCCATCCATTCAGGAGGTGACATGGACCATGAAAACAGACATTGAAGGTGGGCATGTCCCCTGCAGTTGAGGTCCCCACTGCAGCTCCACATCAGCCAGTGCAAAACAAACTCAGAGCACTGCTGCCAGGGTCTGTTGCAAATCCACCCCACGACTCTCCTCCTTTAAGCCTGCATGGGTGCTAAGGGAGGCTGCTGAAGGTTTCCTCCTCTGTAGGACACAAACATTATTTAATCAATGACTTTAAAGCCATTTATGGCACAAAAGTTCTCTCCTGAAATTTCTAGTTACAGCTGATGCCTGTGCCTAACAAGCTGCTTTTCTGTATGAAATCACTGCTGACACTCAGCATTTCCCTTCCACCTGTTCTGCAGGTAACATGGTTTCCAGCCACTTTCCAGGTCCATGTGCTCAGGGCGACTTTAGGCAGAAATTACCCCTGCAAAATGGCATCCACGCTTCGCTCAGGAGAGGGACTTGCTGTGGTACAGCATAACCTCTGCAGGGACAACACCATCCTTCATGTTCCGCATTCAGAGAGCCTCCTCAGCAAAACATTCACTTTTTCTCTTGTTCACTGCCAAAAAGCATCACTTCAAGGTATCATATAACTCTCTAAATTGTATAAATAAAGATACAATGTATAATACTTACTTGCGATAACTAAAAATGCATTCACACAAGAATTACCAGCCTCACAGTCTCCGAAATCTCTAAAGGACCTAAAAGTAGAAAGCGTTTATTTGCACTCTAACTGATGAGTTTCAGTCCATCGATAATACTTAAACTTAATAGTTATCTCCGATAGCTACATCCACATTAACAAATAAGAAAAAAAAAGGTCAAGTTCAAAGCACACTGAAATCAATACAGCTTTAAATGTACTCATTTGAGATGAATCTAAAAAACCCACACATTAAAAACTGCCAGCTAGACATTTTTCTAGGAACTGAATCACCTACCCACCAGCACCACAGGACTCCAAAAAGTGCTTCAGAGGGAGGAAGATGTCCAACAAGAAGCCTTAAAAATGGAAGAAGCTGTCAGGGCTGCAACAAGGCATAAGTTCTGCCAGGTACTTCCAAAGGCAAGGGAAAAATGGGGGTTACCCAAAAGAAAATTCAGGGACCTACCAACCGAGGGGCTGCTTGGTGTGCAGACTCTTCTGCTTTCTTTCAGAGGGAAGAATATTTTCTTTCAACTTCATATTATTCTAAAAACATGAAAGAAAACATCTATGTAGCAAGTTAGATCAGTAAATACTCATGTTTACTAATATTTATTGATTGTAAGTAAAGAGTGAGACCCAAAGTCTTGGTGCAAAACCACGTTGCTCTAAATCTGACCCACTGCATGCAGCATTACAAACAGCCGTGTTCACTCCAGTAGTTTTGCAGGTTTTAAATCACGTCTCCGCTACTGAGCACACATTAAGGTTTGATCAACCCAATGCTTATACCAAAAAAAGAGGAAAATGTTGTAGCATCTGTATACAGGAATGATTTGTAGGAAATGGGGGAGAAGGGAAAGTTACCTGCAAGGCTTAATAACTTTATAAGGCTTCCCACAAGAATATGTAGAAGTGTGATATAGTTTTAAAATCTGATCCACAGTTCGTTCTACAGCCAGAGCACATTAAAAATATGTCCGAATCTGTGCTCTAAATTGCTGAAATTCATCAGAATCAATGGGGAACCCGGAACCAAGTACAACTCCCATCCAGATTAAAACATCTAATTCCTGCTGACCCTTTGGCAGACTTTGTCTCAACACTGTATATACCATGGACTATACAGATCATTTCAACACAGACTTATTTAAAACAATGCAAAAATTAGAGGATGTGAGGAAAGGGAAGAATGACAGAAAACTTGAGGTATTGCTGAGTAAGGGCAGAGTATGGAGGTACAAGGAGGAAGGGATTTCTAAGAATAGGATGCAGATCCACAGCAAACTGCACTGCCTTAGTTTTACTGCCATAAACAGTTAAAAGTAAAAGGCAGTTTAAAAAATATACTCTCCTCTTTATGGCTGTCATATCTCCTGTTCCAAAGTACCCATGCTTTTGCAGACAATTCCTTCAATCGGGAAGGTCACAGTAATACAGCTGTGGAAGAACTGCAGCAGGTATTGATCTGGTCTATTAAGTGACTAGTCCGTCTATACCGATGGACAGCAAAATGGCCCTGGCAGCCCCTCCTCGCCTGTCTCTGATTGAGACAGCCAGCCAGGAGGAATTTAAGACTGTATGTAAATTCATTTAACCAGGAATTTGAGCTCAGGGTAAAATACCAGCTGGATTTGCTGAGGTCTTTAACTCCTATACCAAGGTAGGCTTAGGGCAAACTTGTGCGGCTTCAGTACACTCAGCCAGGCTTAAGTTTAACCCAGAAAAGTGAGAGGCCTGTTTGCTGGGCTTTACAGGGATGAAGTCTGTGGCAAGTAGGCTGCAAAATGGAATTTCAGTTACACCTGAGCTGGAACTACAAAAAAATTTCCCTCCTCTTTGAAGTCCTTGATGTGGGGTCAGAGCCATTAGTGCAGATTTCAAGCTCGGGATTGATTTCGGTCTGAATTGAACATCTGTTCCCTAACCGTGCCCCGGAGCTCAGGCAGAAACCGGCCTGCAGGCTAGCTTTGGCTCACGCTTTCTCTAAGTACATGTAAAAACCTCTTGGATCTACAGAAAACGACTGTTTAACATAAAAGCAAAGCAAAGAACGTGGTAAGGTGCACAAGCCCGTCCCCAGAGCTGCTCAGCAGCGTTTTGCAGAAGCAGAGCACGTGCCACGAGTAAGGGTCGCTCTGCGGAGAGCCCTGAGTTTGTGCCTTAAACAAGAATCACTGCCAGCCATCTCTGACCTCGGCCGCAAAACCTGACAACCTGCACAGGTACTTGTAAACAAACAAACAAAATGTACGTGCCCAGCCACGTGTAAAAGGCCGATCTGCAGTGAGGGCTAACGGCCACGGGGACGAGGCACCTGCGGCCAGCGAAGGCAGTGATGGTGCTGCCTGCAGGATGCAGAGAGCTCACAGCAAAGCCAGAAACCAATTCCCTGTCCCCGCAAGACCACGCTAACGCCCAAGCCGCAATACAATGCTCTTCTGCAATTTTTTATGCAACTTTTTCCTTGGAATAATATATTGTAATAACCTACTGGATACATGTCTCGCCTCCAAGTGCTGCCCTGCCGCAGCAGCCGCGGTGTGCTCTGGCCTGGCTGCCCGCACACCCTTCCTGAGTGGTGCTCGGGGAGTAAACCCTGTGGAAAACCCTGTGGAAAGTATTTTAAGAATGTGGCTGCTTGTGTCCACAGCGAAGCCTTCGCAGGCTCACACCCTAGATGGCAGCACCAGCCAAAGAATGGGCCTGGAAACCCACGCTGTGCCCACCGCCTGCCAGGAGAAGCCTGCTTTGTACCTTCACGTAAATCCTATTTGAAGGCCTTCATCTACAAAAAACGTATTCTGGAAGCCTGAATAAAAGGTGCATGGTGTGAGCACCAAAGTGTTTCTGGACGCTTGGGAATGAGGTGCCCGGTAGCAGCGCAGGTGGCAGGGACGCTGCTCGCCTCACGCCAGCGCGGCAAGGACAGAGCCAGCTCTGCCGGGGCAGCCTGCACCCTTCTGTTACCAACATGCTTTTCCAGCACAACAATGGCGATAAGCCTGCTGTAAAGGTACCGCCTTCGCGTAACCGGGAGGGCTGAACCACTGGGTAAAGGTGACAGCCTCGACGTGGGAGAAAATCTTGGTCCATTTCCCTCTGTAATCATTTCTAAGTCGTGCCCATACCTTAAAATAACTTGACTTGTTTCAGTACTGGTACACCTCTTGTCCAGCTCCCCTAATTTTCTTTTGATACCCAGACACCAGGAAAGCCCCAGCCCAGGAGTGCGGAGAAGGCACAGGGTGTGCGTGGGGAGATGGCTGAAGGGGGACAGTGCTGGCCAGCAGAAGCTGCAGAGATATTCCTGTTACACCCACCCGACAGCACCGTAAGCACACCCTGTCGGGATTTCTCCAGGACCCACATGGCAGCAGATGATGCTGGGTGCTATTCCCACGCTGGCACGCAGGACAGGCGTGCACAGGCACTCACTTTGCTGCGCGAGGTTTGTCAGAGAGCTTTCAAACAGCCCAGGGAAGTCAACTCCTAACAGACCCCTTATGTAAGCCCCAGTGCAGGATGGAGACACAAACATAAAAGGGTTTCCATGTTATTTACCTGCCAAGCTGAGACTCCTGCCAGCCAGTGGCATCAGCAAACACTGTGGGCAAGGCGAGGATCCCAAGACCAAACACGAGGCTGAACAGGCACACCCTGCCCACCTGAAGACAGACAGGCAGAGGTAAGGCTGGCAGGGACACCTCAGTGTCCCCACGGACGTGCCCAGCAAAAGCTGATGTAGCAATGAAACCCTGCACCCTGCTATCTTCTCCGTACCTCCCGTATGAGGAGGCTTTTCCAACACAGGACAAGGATCTCCTATAAAACCAGGCAGGTCACAACTTGGGACATGGAGACTGGCCCTTCCTCCAAGCTCTGCTTATCTCAACCCTTTCCTCTAACAGGGAGGAAGAGGATGGCTGCTAACTCGTGTCAGACATTTCTTCTCTCCCTGCCTGCGCTTGCACTACCCTCTGCTCTCCAGCTTCACCTGCAAACCCTGCATTACCCTGAGGGGTTGCAGTCACAGCTGCAGTGAACTCCTGGGAGTGAATTTCACCAGACCTGGGGCCATGTAGAAGAAAAAGCAAATGCTTTATTCCACCCCTCATTTTGAAGAGCATTAATATTTTACCGTCAATGAACATTGACTTTCTTTTTCCATCTTGCACTTCTTGATCATGTCCTGTATGGAAACAAAGTTCAGAGAAATGAAGACAAAGCAAATAATGTCATTTAATTTGCAATGTATTATTGGTTTCATTATGTGAAATGCTAAGCCTGGATTTTACCACATAGATTAAGTGTCACTCTGGCAGATAATGGAAACAATACATCTACAACTGTAAAACTGAGAATGAGATACAAGTTGCAGAAGTGGGAGAGTACACGGCATCACTCCATCAGCTGCCTCGTGCATCACCCTGCAGCAACCAAGGCACCAGCCTGAGCCTCACCCAGCTGGGCTGGGCAGTGCCACAGGGTGTACCACACCACCTGGAAAGCATCTTGGCCATCTTGTCACCTGTTTGATCGCTGTCTGAGGAGAGTTAACTTTGGGCTAGATATGCAAGAGTTACTCTTCTATAATAAAGTTGATTACGGAGATTACACCAACTCTACTGATATATTTGAAAGTTTAAACGAAGGAAACATACAGGATTAACAAAAAGTGACAGTTTCAGCACCAAGGGCCTGCAAAGTTGCCTTCAGCCACTGAGAAAGGAGGAAAGCAGGCTGTCAAGATATGTTTTGATCTTCACAAAGAATAGATGACAGCATGTAGCTCTTAAGGATACAAATACAGCCAGTAAATTCCAGAGAGATTTTCTGTTCCATAGTTCTGTTCAGCTGATGATCTTAGAGTTCATCAGCTAAAAAAGGCATCGATTGCTCATCGGTCGCACTAGCGGGCAACAGCATTGTTAGGATGCAGACCCAGCCCTGCCACCACACACCGCAGCACAGCCATTGGTACAACCTGCTGGATGCCACATACCGAAAGAAAATCTGGGCTACAACACAAGCAGCAAAACTCCTCCAGAGCTTGGGAGAGCCAGGATTCCTTCCCCACACCTTGGGCTGCCCATGTCACCTTGTCTTTTCTCTGCCAGTTAATGTGGGGGCTCATGCTGCTTTTTAAAACATTATTTAGCACTAGCTAGATCACTGTCACATCCTGAGTACGCACTAGGGTGAGCCTCCCAAAACATCAGGGGCTGCACCACCACATGGGATTTACAGGGCACATCACCTCTGGTGGATTTTCTCCTCTTCCTCTCCACTTGCACACTGTAAACATCAGAGTCCTGCGGTCCACCCATCACTGGGAGGTTCACCCCTCTTCTTTCCTGCTGCCGACCGGCTGCGAGGTTGTGCCATGGGGAGGAGCTCCTCTGATTCACGCTCCCAAGCAGTGCAAACGGGCACAGCTCCATAAAGCAGCTAAAGATCTGGCTCCACTTGACAGCAGTTTTATCTGAGATTGCAATGAGCTTGACTAGAGGGTGCCAGCTGGATTGCTCTGGGGGACCATATTTATAGATAACACTTGAAAGGACAAGTTCAAGGTGATGGCCCCTGGTGCCCCTTTTCGTATTCCTTCGAGAGATCCTTATTCACACCTACCCAAGAGCTTGCCAGGCAGGTTAGAGAGATAGCAGATAATGGAATTAAGGCATAAAGATTTTACTAAGTCCCCTCTCTCCACTTCTGTTCCAGTATCCCATTAACTAGAGCAAGCAGCTACAGCCATACAAGCAAGACTGAAATTGTAGAAAATCTTATCACATAATCTGTTTTGTTTCTGACAAATTACACCCCGTTCTCCCTCCATACCGCATTTTATTTGTTACCAAACATCAGCCTTTGCAGGAAACAATTGCAGACTTCACCTGCACCTGCCCCCCGGTCAGCACTTGGGCACTGGGAGCTTCCTTCTCCAGCCGCCCAACAGGAGCACCGCTGCCACTTTGCCCCGCACCACAGCCATGAATCACCTGATCTGCAACGTGGCTACACATTCTTCAGGCCAAAACTTCATTTTCATGGTCAGAGCGGTACATTTCTTTCTGTAAGCAATGAAATGCTCAGTGCAGTAACAGCATATCAGCACTTTTTAGAGCCATCATCTTCCTGCCTCCCAGCACAGCTCGTGTGACTCATGACTTGACTCCGGACGTTTTGCTTTACAAAGAACATTTCAAAATCATTGGCAAGAGTCACCAGAGGAATTCTTTTTGCTTGCTGAACGAATGGTTTTCAAAGGGGCAGAGGCACAGGGCATGGCAGCTAAATAATCCCAAGGGCTCTTTGCATCGCTTTAAAGCTTTGAGAAACTCAGAGATACTTTAAACCATCAGCATCATTCCCATGAAATCCCCTGTGATAGAAATAGAGATGCCTCCACTGAGCCTAAACCACATACGAAACTATGGCTTAAAAAAAGATTCTTCTCCATACTAGTGCATCATGGCTTTATTCGGGAACTTAAGCCGCTATTTTACGTAGCTCTAGGTAACACAGCACGTAGGCAGTTGTAAAAATGACTTTTTGAAGTCACCCAAGCCATCAGTTGGCCAATACAGCTAACGCTGAACCAGGGACAGCAGGAATACAAAGCTATTTCAGTCTAAGCTTAAGAGTTACTGTAGTTGAGAGCTGTGACAGCTGATGGGCAAGTTCACTTCACCTTCCAATGCTCCTGTATCACCTCTTGCCCATCACTTGTTCCTTATATTCAAGTCCATCTCCTGCTGACCTTCTGTACAGAGTCTAGGGGTCTCAGTGGAGCCTTCTAGCTCCACATTAATGCAACTACCACAAGGACTTACGGGTTGACCTACAGCACTGCACTGGGCAAGTTTATGGTTGTGCAGGTTGTGGGAATCTGTCTTTAGATTTGTCATCTCTGTTCAGAACAGCCGTGGCAGAATAGCTGCACAAAAAAATTGGCAGTATTACCTCAAATCCACATGCACAGGTAAATGATGGGATGGACAGTTAGTCTCATTTGAAAGCTGCTTGGTCAACAGACAACCTGGTGGGTTACTCACCAGCAGTGCTGGGAACCTCATGCATCTTTACATCTGTATGAATGTTTAAAACTAATGAAACATAACTGCAGAACTTAGTGAGATCAAACCTACAGATATGTATCTATTCCAAGTGGTACCAGATCAGCCTCTGACATGCAGACAGGTACCAAAGCTACCCACCCTTCTCAAGCCTGCCCCCCTTTTTGGCACACTCCAACGACATCTCTCTGATCTGTCCAGCCCACCTCCTGGAGATGCAAGAAATTGTTGGCTGTGTTAAAAGTATTCTGGTATTGTCATAATGATATCATAACCTGGGAGTTCAGGTACAAAAAAAGAAAAAACCACTGCAGTATGCACTTGCAAGAACCTGTGGCCAACAGGTAGTATCTAGGTTCCTCCCAAGCCAGAATATTTAACATACATTCAATATTGCTTTTTACAGTTGCCACTAGTTTCTGTTGTGAGTTTGCAATATCCTTGAAAGGAAGAATGCTTTAGCCAGGACCTGTTGCTTTAGCCTCAGTGGAACACGCAAAAGTCTGATTATCTCAGGAAATAAAAAATTAAAGCAATACAGTTCCATTTCATAGCAAACAAACTCAGGCATTGAAAAAAAATTCAAAAATCTGCATTTCTGGAGATCTTAGACTGAAACAGAGTAACTCTAATCCATGTTCTATTTTTCAGGCAATATCCCAGGTTTGTGAAAAAACATTTATTTTCAAGCCACCATTAGTCCATCTGGTGCTTTTCTGAATTTTCAGCCCAGACAGCGTCCAGTAAGCGGAAAGTTTTAGCCCTTTATAACTGATACGATTTTTACCATTTGTCTCCATTAAGTTACACAAGAAACGGACATAACGACAATTAGAGCTTTAACTGATTATTCATCTAATCTCTGTTGACAGTTTCACTTTTCTACCCCGTTTCCCCTATATCAGATCACATCAAAACGTACACCAACACAAGCTAACATACAAAGTTTCACTCCGAATTTTGCAGTATCACTTACCAGTCTGCCAGAACATTAATGAGGAGAGGCTTTGGCCTTAATACAGAAGCACTTAGCTACTCCTAATTGGAATTTCACCTCTTAGAAAATGGCATTTTTATGACTTATCTAAGCCAAGCTCTGGCAAACGCTTTCCTGTCCTTTGGAAGTGAAGTTCCCATCAGCTGAGCAGATGTAGTGCAAACATCCACCACAGCAGCAGCGTCACAATTCAGCCCAAAACAATTCTGTTACTTCAAAGCCCATGAAACACGTGGCACACAGGCGAGAAATTCAAGTAGTCAAATTTGGGACCAGTTTCCACTTTGCAGGGCTGCATATCCTTAGGACATTATAGAGTAGCAATTTTGATAGAGCAACCTTTAAGTTTCCAGAGGAGCATGTGCCTCATAGGAAAAGAAAATTGTCTGTTCCTAAGTTATCGTCAGTGGTCCGTTGTTATTTGAGCAGCAGATGTTACTTGGCAGCAAGGACACCAGTGTCTTTTACCCCTCTCGTGGATACAGCTCCATCGAGAAGGACCGTATATGGTGAATCCTAGACTAATTCTAAGTGGAAAGGGAGCTCGGGAGGTTACCTGGTCCAACCCCTGCTCAAAGGGGGTCCAAGAGCAGGATGCTCTGGGCTGTATCCGCTTCAGTCCCGAGTATCTCCAGGGATGTAGACCCCACAACCTGTGGGCAACCCAAGATTACGTTCATTTAAAAGAAACACCACACGTATCATGTGCAAGCACTTACCAGAAATATCTCGACGTTCAGACACGCTGCATTCAGCACGGGGAGACGCTCCTTGCGTAAAAGAGGTCAGAATGGGCCACGGTCACAAACGGGAAAGAAAACCAGATGCAGACTTAGCTTGTGGGCGTGCGCTTTAGGAAAGATCACATCAACCTGAAAACTAACTCGGAAGGAATTCTTAAGCCTTCTTTTGTTGCAACTATTATTGAAGACCCCAACTATTGGGATTTAAATATGTTGAGCCCATTTCCCTGGAAAATTTCTACATGGAAGAGATGAATTGCCAGTATTTTGGGAAATGCATCTAGGCCTAAGGAAATCTGAATTTTGGCAAGACCACATCTGAAGATGTTACACAGCAAACAGAGGCAGACAAATCAGTTTTTAATAAATAATCTAAGACTCCAAATGAGTTGCACCACTGCACTGTCATCTGGCAGCAGAGAAGCCTCTGCAGCTACAATATTCAGAGCATCTTCAGCAGGTTCCCACTCTGAAAACTACCACTTAAGTAGAAGACTTTAAAATTCATTTTAGCAGAGAAACGCATCTTCACTGATTCACATTAATGACAACAGTTTCTCCAGAGAGAGGAAAAAAGCCTGCCTACCATGGGAGATCACAGATGCTCTTCCACAGGAAGTCATTTAAACGTAGCCAGGAAAGAGCGGACTTAACTGTGTGAGCTTTTCCAGCAGAAAGGCTTAGAGATGGAAGAAATAATACAAACTGTGGTTCCCTCAGTAAGATGAAGAGTTGGATTATTGGCAGGATATTCAGTGCAAGTCTCTAGAAGCTGGTCCACCTTAGCTGAGAAGTCGACTCACCTCTAAGCACAATCCACACATGTCTTTTTGTTGGTGCTTTTAGAGAGAATAGGAAAACAGGTTTTAGAAAACTTTTGCAGAAGACGGCATTAGTTTTCCCGGCTGCACTTTATGAAATAGATACAGAGCAATATCGCTGTTGCCAACTTGTGGCAAAACTCTCTCCCCAAAGCTTTAAAATTTTAATTATATTCAAAAAAGCACAGTAGGTATTTTTAAAAAAAGTAGCTGTAAGACTGGCCTAAAGCATTCCAAAGATGCAAAGATTTTTGTGGTTTGAAAGTGGTCTAAAGATCATTAACATGCACAGAAGCAATACTATACACAACTGGAGTTATTATCTATATGAGATCAAGTAATCACTCAGTTAAACAGCAGAACAAACTCAGTATTTTCTCCTCGTCTTACTCTTGGTCTTGCATACTGCATTATAGATAAGTAAGACTCCACGAATTCACTTCAAAACAAGAAAGCTAGGTTCAAACAGTTACCAATATAAAACAAAAAATATGCATTAATAAAGTAACAAATGCTAACCTTTGGACTTCTCAGCACTGACCACATTCTGTGAACAGAGGTACACACGGCTGTATCAGCAGGAGCTGGAAGTGACCCTATCAAAACTCCAGTAGAAACTTAGAACAGGATTCTTAGTATACCTAGTTTAAATGCAAACAGTTTGTATCCTCTGCTTTAATGCTTTGTAAAAAGGACACTAGAAGTACAAAATACCAGAATTATTGTGGCTTGAATTTCAGAGCTGGAGAAGCGTCACGAGTTTCTTTCTGACAAAGATGCAAGACAGTGTTACACCATGACAACACAAATGAGGACCCCATTATTTCCTTTCATCCATCACTTACGGTTCTGTTCTCTGGCATCCAGAACCAACTTCACCTTTACACTTAAAACAAAGTCAATGTAAGAATGGTGAAATATTACAAAGCATGATTCAGAGTGGTCTTAGATGCTATCTTAACCAATCGATCAGTACAATTTTATACTGAAGTTCAAGATTTTCTACAAACCACAGTGCCTGCCCAATGGGCTTGCGGCAGATTCCAACAAGGTCATATTCTTGTGCACTCCCCCACCACATCCCATCTTAGTCAATGAAAACACAGCCCTTGTGTACAGNAGCCACAAGAGCCCCAGCATCACTAGTCAAAAAAAAGTCACACAGGAAATGGTGTAATCTCACTACCCGCTGAGAAACATTTAGCTTCCAAGTCTCTCTCAGCTTTCATACTACAGAGAAGTGAATTTGATTGGTTTATTCACTACTACCCTTGTGAGCTTGAGACACATTTAGTTTCCCTTTTGAGATAGTGTGAAAGGGGCCCAGTGAGAGAATGTCAGCAGAAAGCACCAGTGTTGACTACAGAGCCATTTCATCATAAGGTCTCAGAGAAAG
>WAAD01001093.1:1751-12777 GCA_013389945.1 Fregata magnificens
TATACTGGCCTTGAACAGAAGAAGCTCTTCCATCTCTGTGGAATTTTCAGAATAAGTCCTGGAAAAAAAGTGGTGTGGTGGGGGGGAAGGACTCACTTTCTAGTTAGAGAAGGCATTAAAAGAGGAATTGAGTATGCTGGTAGTTGGGAAGAATTTTTATGTCATGTGATTAATTTCACCAAACGCTGTTTTAAACTATTTCAGAACAGTTTTTTACATTAACTCCCATCCTATGACCTGGCAAGTTTGCAGTTAATGATGACTGTGGCTGCTGACTCTACCTATTGCTCTTGCTTCTCATTCTAGGGGTAAAATCAACTTCGTCCGTGTAGAGTACAAACCCGTTCACAGTGTAGCAGCTCATACTGATGAAGGTTTATCATTTATATATCCAGCTAGGCCTGAATATAGCTAACTGCGACACAGCTATTCTGGCTTATAGAGGACTCTATAAAGCAAAACAACAAGTTTTTCTGTCAAGGAATTTCCTATAGGTCTATATGACTTGCTCATCAGGGCACTAGAACTGCTTCTGCCCGTCTTCTGCACAAGTTCTGCCTACATACAATAGGTCTTCATATACATCTTCACATACAATCTGCTTCATCCAGATTAGTAAGGAACGGAAATGTGAACAGTTATTGAGGAACCAGGCAGGGGAACAAATTGTAAGAATTCAGAAATTTTACAATTAGTACCTATTGCAACATATTACAACCTGCTCCTTGTCCTCCTAAGTATCTCAGTGCTCCTGCAACTTCAGGGGTTGTCTCACCTATGACTTCATTTGCTTTCTGTTTGACCACATCTTCCCTCCTCAGCATCTATTTGATGTATCCTTTTCTTCACTGGTCCTTTGATTTGGCAGCTGCCATTAAGGAGAGCACACTTACACATCTGCATACAGGCAGCTGTGATTTGTATTTCTAAGGTAACCATGCATTCGCATGCATACAGAACTTGCGAAATGCTAAGTGGCAGTGTAATATCTGTGTCTTTCAGTGTGTGAGTAATTTCTGAAAGTCTCTTTGGTATTCACTCCTCTCAGATAAGACAGTATTGCCTGACTTTGCCTGTAGAATTGCAATGCAGTATCAGTGTGAAGGCAGGAAAACAACAAAATGCATCATATTAGGTTAAACTGACCCTGCTGAGCCAGAAACTATGTAGAGGAAAGGGAAAGAGAAAGAAAAAGTAATCTGTCAAACAAGAATGGAGCTGGCGCTAAACAGAAAGCAGAGCTGGTTTAAAATGCGTGCTTTCGACAGAGTCTAGGTCAGACAATCTCTTCCCCCTGCTCCCCACCCCTCCACCCCCACACCTTGCTTTCTACCCTGCTGCTTTTTTTTTCTCCTTCTCTTTGGTGTTTTACTTGCTTTCTACCTGTCCTGCCTGAAAATTAGGTTTCTGCCCTGCTGGACTGTAATTATTACTGGCAAGTATCACAGCGTGCTGCAATGATTGTGCTTGCAGAGAAGGTCTGTTTTGGCTCAGTGATTTCCTAGCACATTTTCCTAGGAAGAATTTGGACACAGCTAGGTTTCTTTCCTGGAAGTTAATCTTGTTCACGTTAAGATACTTCAGTAAAATCTGCAATGAGGTAGCGGGAAGACCTTTCCAGTTTGCGGGGGGGGGTGGGGTGGGGACACAACCCTCTTTTCCTGCTTTTAAGGGCAAACCTCATGCATTTCACTCAGGCAGGTTTTGTGGAGGCAAATGGCAAATGAGAGGTAGTCTTGTGACACAAGGGTTTGTCTGATGGGTCCCAACCACCTCCTCCTGAGAGGAGCCCAGCAGAGCTGGTGGTCCTGGCCCAGCTGCCCTCAGAATTGGAAGTAGCGGCTATCTACTGTACTTTGCAAATAGATCACTATGGGCATATCAAAAGAAATCCAGACGTTAGAGTTACATTTAGCAAGAATCTGGATGCCTATTAACACTGTTTTTGCAGCTTGTTGGTGCAACTTTTATTGGTGACTCAGAGGCATTTTTGCTTGTCTGTTTCAGGTGTGTTTTCATATGAAGATTTAACTCTTTCTTCAGTGTGGTGCAATACAGTTTTGTATTTGTAAGGGATGTTAACATCAGCTCCTATTATATTTGTAAAGAAAAGAAGAAAAATGTATTTTTAAAAAAGCTTGCTGTTGGAAGTCACAGTTGTTCACTGAGAAGCCTCAGGCAATTACCTGAAAAAATAATTTCAAGCCAATAAATAGTGTGAACACTGAGGAAAGAAAGGAGGAAATCGAAAAAAGACCAACCCCAAAATACCCAAGGTGGTGGCAGAGGAACAGAAAAAACTGTTCTTTTAAAATAATTGAGTTTAACATCAACAATTGAAACTACCAGCTACATGGAGGTAATAATGTGGCCCAAATTACTGGAAGAAAAAAGAGTACTTGATTTTGGGATTTTTTTCTTCTTTGAACGTAAATTGGTTTTCGGCTCAAAAGAAATAGCTGAGAAGGGTAAATGGTAGTTTTTCTCTCTAATACAATTTCATTACGCTCAGAAAAATAGAAAAACATTTTATACATACAGTTTGAATCAGATCAGCATAAACAAAATTTCTCAGTTTAAACTAATCTTCCCTTTTTCACAGCAATGCAAAAGAATGGCTAGTGGTAGTCTGACTAATACTGCAACTATCACCCCTTGTTTTGTTTTGGTAGGGTAAACAAGTCTTAAGCATGTATTACTTTTTAGCCCCAATTTCTTGGGGTTTATTTTTTCATAATTAAATGTCCTGGCTTGCATATACACACCTTGCTAGGTTGGTTTTCCTTTTATTTTTTCACTTAAGAAGTTGTACAGAAGCTAGGACTCAACAACAGGCTTGCATGGGAATACAGTAGGTCTTCTTAAAGGTGAATGGCTCTTAGGCCTCCCTCTTCATTTAAAGAAGAAAAGCTTTCTTTTTTTCTTAGTAATGAGTTGTTAAGTGGGTTTCTAAGTCTTTAATTTACTGTTATTTTTGCATCTCAGTGGCAGATATTCATCCAGCAAGAGGCCGCTGGGAACAGAGTTTACTGACCCAGATATTTTCCTTTAGCACAGCAGTTTTATATACATTAGTGCAGTAGCATCTGTAGCCCATTCTAATAGGGCTCTAGTCAATGTCTTCTTTTGATAGCACTGATGTGTTGTTTCTCAGTTCTCTGCAGTGATTTACCCACCACAGTACCTGTAAATGGCAACTAGCAAGATGTCAGATACATTAATGATTCTTGAAACTTGATGAGTATATTGCAAACATAAAATTCTTACCTGTTAATTCAGGGAAAAGAAATCGCCAGAAGAACAAGTCTCCAGCAAGACAGATAGGTTTTTTGAGACCTAGAGATATTGAACAATTCTAAGTGTAAAGTCTGCATAAATACTTTAGGATGTGCCCCTATTTCCTTATGCCTCTGACTACAAAAATTAAAGGATGGTGGAAAAACTACAAAGACTGTATAAGTAAAGAAGTAAATCCACATTTTAGGAACAACTGCTCTCTTCTCATAACTGTACTCATAAAATGCAGAAAAAAAATTCATGCTTTCCTTCTGGAAAGGTCAAGAGAGTCTGTTTTTCTGCCTCTCAGTGTTTTACAAAGCTTATTTATTTTCTCTTTTTATCCACATTTAAATGTGACAGGAAAAAACAAAAGGGCAGCATTTGGGGATGCATTTCCAATAGAAGTTGTGAGAAAAGGCAGGGGGAATGTGCAGCCCTCTGCATTAATGAATCATTCAAGCGCAACAGCAGCCTAACATAAAGCTGCATTGGATAAGGAATACAGGTCTGCTCAAGATGCTCAGGGTTCCTCACAGGCTGCTAGTCTGGGACTCAAAATGGAATGGTCTTTTTTCTCTCTCCCCCTGCAATCTACAGATGTTTCTGGCAAACCACTTGATGTCTATCTCCATACCGCAGCTTTTAGAATAGAATAGAATAGAACAGAACAGAACAGAATAGAATAGACACATTACAATAGTTCCAGTTGGAAGGGACTCAAAACATAGCAGCAATATTCCTCCAGTCCCACTGCCTTGTCCCTGGATCATAAATAGTTACTGAAGGAGAACAAAAGCTGCAGCTACATGGTTTGACAATGATCTGGCTTTGCCAGGTAAAGTAGAAGTGATGATGATACAAATGGAAGGGTCCTACAATGACCATCTAGTCCAATTATTTATGTTATTTTTCTTTATTTTGCTACTTGAATTATGCTAGACCTCTTAAAATTAATAATAAAGTAACAATTACTGTGCAAAGACAGGTTTTGTCTAATGTAACTAAATTACATAGTTCTATTTTATTTTTAACACAGCAGCAATTTGTTCTGCTGAAGTGGGTTTATTTTTCTGAGGCATGCAAGGAAGAGGGATGAAAGGGAAGTTGGAAATTTAGGGTTATATGTGGTCTAATACACGCAAAGTACTTCCCTTAGTTTTCCTTGTGGTGATAAGCTGTTCAGTGCTTGCAATTTATGTGATGCCTTTTAATTAAGCTGGGAGTTCACTGAGCATGTGTTTAGTTTGAGATGTGCTTTGCTCTTCCACTGAACTCCTGTTGTTCAGTATTTTCAGTCCCCGACGTGCAGACTGCTTCACCTTTGGCCTTAAAGAAGGAGAAGGCCATTTTGCCGTGTGGTGGTGCCTCCAAGCGCAGTGACACAAAGACACTCCCAGCATTAGCTGATCTGCTTGCCAGGCTGTTGCATTTCCCTTTAGTGCTACAGAGATGCCTGTTGCTGCAAAACTTGTGTAGCAAATTGCAAAGCGTTGCGAGGATGTTATGATCAGACTGTTATGTGGCAACATGATATTCACCCACTTATTGTCAGCACCTGCTGGACCTGCCCATGACAAGGGAGATGTTCCTCTTTCCCACTGGGTAAGGGAGGAAGGCTTTCTCTTCCTTCCGCCTTCTGACCTGCCTGCCTGGCTGCTAACCTCTGTGGCACTGTTCATCATCTGTGGCACAGGAAGTGCATCATGAGCATGTACAGTAGAGGGGCTGATCCCATCAACTCACATTTTTATTGTGTTTTTAGATGAGACATACATAGAAATGTGTATTTCTACCCACATTACCTGTGCTCTACAGGTCAGAGTAGCAGACTGCCTGCGCTGCAGGGAAAGCTTCCTAGCCAGTCATTGAGGAGATAAGAAAAACATTAGGAAAAACATTAGGAAAAACATCAGGAAACATTTCTTTACCAAGAGGGTGGTGAAATCCTGGAACAGGCTTCCTAGAGAGGTGATCGATGCCCCGTGTTTGTCAGTGTTTAAGAGGCTAACGCCCTTAACAACATGCTTTAACTTTTGGTCAGCCCTGAAGCAGTCAGGCAGTTGGACTAGATGGTCATTGTAGGTCCCTTCCAACTGGAACTATTGTATTGTGTTGTATTCTATTCTATTCTATTCTGTTCTGTTCTGTTCTATTCTATTCTATTCTAAAAGCTGCGGTATGGGGATAGACATCAAGTGGTTTGCCAGAAACATCTGTAGCTTGCAGGGGGAGAGAGAAAATAGATTGTTAAAGTATCATTTGCAGTATTTATACTTTGCCTCAGGAACACTTTGAAGGGCCAAACTAAGGCTAATTTGAAAACAGTCTGCTTTAACTGGGGAGGACATCTAACATAAATGCTTTCTCACATTAAGCCAATTTCCTATTACTTGATCTGGTTTGCCTTTTCAGTCTCTAACAAGCTGTACTACTGTCACTGATACCAAAGCCTCCTACCTCTCTTTGAACCCCCTAGAGCTCTAGGGTCAAGGGAAGGTAAAATAGGTGCTACAGAGCGCTACACTGGATTTCTTGGGATACACTCTGCAGGGCTATTTCAGCTGGCAAACTGAAGCTTGCCACCAAAGTGTTGTCTTAGCCTTGACCACTTTGTATATCTCCTTTCGCCATCATGGTACACTGTTCTTTGCGCCCTGATGTTTGCTGACCTCTATCCCAGATGCTGCTGCAGTTCAGTGGTGCTGTATGAGTAGGAATCTAGGAATGTGGGAACAACATATGCTGCTGAATATGAATGTAAAATATGTTTACACAATTCCTAATTAAAGGTATCACTTAATTTAAAAAAATTAAGGCAGTCTGTATTGGCAAAAGGAGAAAGAAAAACAGATAACAGGTATTCAGATCAAAATGATGACATAGGTTTCTTTAGTAAAGGAAAGGCACTAACAAAAAGCTGCAGTCTCAGTTGCTTTACAAGAAGCAGAGGCCCAAGAGCAGCTATTGCCATGGCAACAGAAGGAGCGAGGGGATTTACACTTCTGTATGTGTCAGTGCAGTCTTAACCGAGAGTGAAACTGGCTTGAAAGAACAGCCCCGCTGTATTCGTTCTTGTTCTTTATAAATCGTGTCTCTCACCTCACTGCCTCAAAGCTTATATCTTATAGTGATAGGTCACTGACAACACATGGCTAAAGATGTTTCTGGACCTGTTAGAAGCCTAATTCTTAGATTATTTATCTAACTTTCTGCTATATAAAATCATGAGGTTGAATAGGTTGCTAATGTCGATCGAAATATTTATTCAATGCTGTATGCCATAAATTAGGTCCACAACCTATAATACACCTAATTCCTCCTGGTAATGTATTGGGAACACCAAATCTAATGTTACTCTAATACAAGAACATTCCTTCACCACTAATTTTACCCTGTAAGTACCACTGAAGACTTTTCTTCCATATGCTCATTAATACAATTTCTATCTTTAGCAAATTTTATCTCACAAAAAATCTCGTGTGTTAATCCTATCTAATAAGCTTCTCATAAAATGTATAAAGTAAGATCATCTCTTGTAGCCATCAGGACATTTTGAGATCCAAACAGTGCTGCCCTGATTTAATATGTTTTTTAAAAAATTACCCTGGTTTCAATAATGGTATTGTCTTTTAACATTTCAGATCACAGTATTTCGCATGGGATCAGAAGGACATCAGGATATTGATTTAGCTATCCTGACAGCATTGCTAAAAGGTAATGGAGTTTCACTCCACAGTGAATCTGTATCAATCCAAATGGATTATTTCTGTGTCTCTGCTGTGCTGAAACCTGCATTTGTTGACAATATCTACCATATCAAGATGGTAAATTTATACTGTGAAATTGAAGTATACTTTTTCCTCTAACTGCTTTATACAAATCCAGCTCCTTCTTTAATGTTTAAATACCTACTGGTTTTCCTTTCTGAATTTTTATTCTCCACCCACAATCACCAACGCATCACAAGAAACATCAGTGGTGACCCCCCACTGGTTACTTGAGAAGATTAGTACTCACAAGAAGACAGCCAAAGGACTTCTCAGATTTAGGTTACCTTGGTGGCTAGTAGAACATTCAGAAGGAGGTTATCTCCCTTTAGATAAAACTGGCAGTATTGTCAAAGTAAAATATTATCTGTAGTCATCCTAGGAAAGTCTGGGAACTGTGTGGGATTCCTTTCAGCCTCCACTGGTAGAGCTAAGAACTCAGCTATTGGGGTGATAGGGGTTTTAATCTTAAACTTCTCAGGTCGCTAAATCTTTCTAAACCATTACATGTTAAACTTATGCTCTTAAAAGATTGTCTTACAATAAATCTCCTGTTGCTACAGCTCATTATAAACGCCGGTTTTGCAGACTTTTACACCATTCAGCTTGGCTCCCTTCAAAATATGATATTATCAGGTAATTTAATATCTGCTTGCAAATACAGAAACAGGTGAGATTTTAAAGGCTCTGAAGCACATGTACTTACGTGATGAAGGATTACCCACCTAAGCAAGGGTTGCGAGGTTCTAGCTCTCCATTTATATGGTATTTCCCCAAATGGGATTTTCACAAATTGCATGTATCAGTCACTATGGTCATCTTGTTGCTGTCTGGACTGTTTTGTGCTATGTAATACAGGTCATACTGATTTTGAAAACAGAGAATAAGACATACCAAACAATTTTAAAGAGCAATCTGAGAAACATTAGGGAATGGACTTCCAAAGGTGACCAGGGAAATTTATGCTTCATGAGGCTGTTTAGCAGTTGTCATCATGCTATTGCCATCCCCACACCTGAATGAGAGGGTACACAATGCCATGTGGCAGACCTGAATTTGAGTCATAACAAAATATTTAATAGATTTACTGGGTATTCAAAATGTAAGGGGAATTATTCTTGCTTGTTCCAGGGCTCAGTTTTCTTCTCAGTTTCTTCCTGGGCAGGCTCACAAAAGCTGTATGAAGAGAAAAGGGAGAAGGCCTGCGTAACTTTCATGTAACCAAGCAAAATAGTATTTTACCTTTTACACGACTATTAATCCCATTTCAAACATGTTACTTCAAACATTTGAAACAAAAGTCTGAACAGGAGTAGTTAACAAGCACTGGCCAGTTCAAAAGTATGATTGCAAGCTGATAGATACCAGCCAAGAAAATGAGGGATTATTTTGCTCCGGTAGCTTTTGTTTCTTTAGGTTTCTGTAGTATTGCTTTCTCCACTTCTTTTGCTCATTTTTATCAAGATACCAGTTGATTGTCCTGCAGGTAACATGACTATTTTGCTGCTACCCTGAGGTAACAAGTTCTAGCCATCTGCATAATTAAATCTCAAGGCATTTTGGACATCTTCACACAGAAACAATATAAATCAAGGTTAAGAAAGGAAAAAGAAATTAATTCAAAGCAAGGAACAAGAACTGCATCCATCACCAAATTCCTCTTTTCTATCCTTAGGAAATATTTTAATTGCAGATTTCATTTTTATCTTAAATATAACTGGATCCTTCATTATCCTCAGTATAAAGTGTATTCTCTTCACATTTGTTCTTAAGACAATCACTGAAACTACTGCTCTTGATTTCTATTAGTAAGATACAGATTGTCTTAAAGTTGTGATGCCACTTTTTCTAGGTATATTTTCAAGCTCTGAATCCCAACATAGATCCCTGGAGTCTTTTACCACCTTGAAAGCTGCCTCTTGGAAGCCGAAGAAAATAAATCATAGGCCTGGGAGGGATTGCCTTCTGTTTGAAAAGTTCTTTTGCAGTATTTACATGAGCAACTGTACTATGGTTGCAGTCTGGGTATAAGAGTAGTCCTTTCTGACCTGGAATACCCAATTTGCAAGTGCCTAATTGGTCTTATCATCTCCTTAGTAAAATAAATTTACCTCCCCTCTTCAAAATAGTAGTGCAAGACATCATAGTGAACTTCTGTTAGCTCAGAAGTTGCCTGGATCTGTGTAAGTAATTTTGACATCTCCTTTCATGCTTGCCTGACAATCTTGATTCGGTCATCTGCTGATGGCAGCAGCACTTGTGTCTTGCTCAAGAGCCAGAGGACCTAAAACTTACACTTCATCTTCCCTGCTCCTCAGCACTTTCTGAATATGAAGTTACTCAATGAAGACTAGATTTATCAGATCCTTCTTGTTAATCTGAGTTTTCTGATCACAGGGAACGAAAGTCCGTATAATTTTTAATCAATGTGTGCAAAGATGAGATCTCTTGTCTCAGGCAAGTCAGTTGCTCTTATTCATACCATGTCTTTGTACAAAGGTTCTGGCACACCCTGAAATAAATACTGCCTTTCTGTAAATATACCCCATCAGGCTGATGGATAGTTGGGTTTTTCATCAGATCAAGAAATCTAAGGTAGCAGTGCTGAACCACTTGTCTATTGATTTACTAGTAAGCACATTTGAAGACTGGGTATGAATTATCTTGAAATTCCTAAGTTTAGATTCAGGAATTAATCTTCTGGGCGTCNCCAAGAAGATGGAGACTCCCTTTTTACAAGGAGTCACATGGAGAGGACAAGGCGTAATGGGTATAAGTTACTCTTAGGGAGATTCTGATTGGACACGAAAGGAAAATTTTTCACAATGAGAACAGTCAACCATTGGAATAATCTGCCCAGGGAAGTGGTCGACTCCGCTACGCTGGATACTTTTAAGACCCAGCTGGACAAGGTGCTGGGCCATCTCGTCTAGACTGTGCTCTTGCCTAGAAAGGTTGGACCACATGATCCCTGAGGTCCCTTCCAACCTGGTGTTCTATGATTCTGTGATTCTATGATTCTTTCACCTCTTCAGCATTGTGAAAAGGGGGCAGAGAAAAGCATGGAACAGGTGAGTGATTATTGGTTACTTTTTCTCAGTCTCACTGATGAGGATTTTGCAGTTCTTGCTAGCCAGCATTCAAGGTGCATACCAGCTGATTACCAGTCCCACCCTGGTGTGAGTGATTTGTTCAGGGAGTAGGAGGAGGACAAGGATTGGGAAACACAAAGTATCATTTCCTGCTTGCTGTGTAAAATTTGCAATGAGCTAGTCTCTTTTTAAACCCGCATCAGGCACACTGCCCATGCAAGAACTCTCGTGAACAGGATGTTCCACAAATCCCAAGCCCTGCACTGATATACGTGAGATTATTTCCTTGTTTGTTTTCACTAGTCGCTTGTTTAATCTTGTCAGCAGATCTATCTTTCTTGGAAGTGATCTTCAATGAACTAGGGAATGGCATCCAAACTGGTTATCAATTTACATTGCATGGATGTCACAACAGCATATGGCTTGTGAATTTTTTTTTTTTTATTTCGAGAGACATGCAAATGTGGGAAGTAAGTTTCCAATTGCATGAATTTGTAGCAAGTAAATTTATTGATACAGTTTAACTGTTTGTGCTCTCTTGACTTGAACAGTTGGAACTCAAACAGTAATGAATTTTGTACTTTTGCAGCTGCTAATTGAGCAGAAGGCATATGACAGGGAAGTTAAAGACAGCATATGGAGATGTTCTAAAATATAATTGTTTTGAAGTGGCATCAAAGATCCTAGTTCACGAAGCTGTTGCAATGTCTGGAGCATACTAGCAGCACCAGCCACGTTTCAGCTGGTGCTCCAGAAGCCTTCCCAGTGCAATTGTTAGCCTTGGGAAAGAGGTGCTGTGTGGTATATAAATATTGTAATATTACTGCCGTGTAACCCTCTGAGACAAGCCATGTTAGGCTAATGCAGATATGATGTCTCTGCATACTT
>WAAD01001093.1:12799-26423 GCA_013389945.1 Fregata magnificens
GTCTCTGCATACTTTCCAGTCTGTGAATAAGTCATGATTCATGCTCACTGAACAGCCATCATGTAGTATCAGATGGTCCTGGAAGATAATGTGGTGGTCTGCCAAACATGAAATCACTGACACAGAAGGATTTCAGAGTTAGACCAGCTATCTGGTTAGTGCCCTTATAGTTGTTGTTATCAGCTTTCTTATTGTCAATTGATTTGCTAAATGACAGGAAGATGCTTGTAGCAAATGCAGTGGAAGCACAGCCTTTTCACCAAAGAGCTGCTGAAACAGAAGACAACATACGACCTGCTGAGATGCAGAGCAGAAAGTAAATTTGGATTGCTATTTTCCCTAGTTTAATTCTTTTCTTTAAATGATGATTCAAAGAGGACACTGACATGCTTAGAAGCACTGTGGAAATGGGTCTCCAACAACCATTTCTGTCTAGGTAGATCAGTTTATTGTCATTTCAGCTTTCCAGATTCCTGAGCACTAAGTATCACAGCCTATCACAGGAGAACCCTTTAGAGGTTTCCATTGATCACAGTAAACTTTAGNCTCATTGTCTGACGTGTACCCTGGCTCACCTAGGATACAGAGTCAAGTTTATGGTCCCAGGCTTTACCGTCAAGTATTGCATTTTTGGTCCAAGGTATTGGATAGACCATCTGACTTTTTTGCCAGAAGAATCTATGCAAGATATCCAAGCACTCCTGGATGGCTGCCTAAGAGCATAAAGTTAACACCTACAGGAACTAACAGCTGTCCCAGATCTCCTTCTTGTTCATTCAACCTCGCACCATCCTTGCATTGTCTATCTATATCCAGCAATATCTATACTGAAATAAAATACTGCCAAATCAATGCATTGCATCCCAAATGCAACGTTTTTCTAGGAGCAGATGAACAGAAGGAAGAGTCCCACTGCAGACATTAGTCATATTGTCTTAAAACATCCTTTTGAGGAGCATATCTTATGCTCAGCCAGAGACCAGGATACTGAGTAAATATTACATAGACTTTAGTCATATTGCCTAAAACACTATTTAAAGCAGTAAGTATACTACAGTAATTAAAATAATACAACACAACTAAGCAGAGAATCTTTCCATGAGACAGGATGAAACAGAAATGTAGGGAGAGGAAATGCTAATTTATCACCCCTGATAGGGTGAGAAGGGTCTAAGAAGTGGTTCCAGTGTGATCCCTGTATTGAGTTGATGACAGCAGTAGGTTACTACTCTACCTTATTTTTTTATTTCCCAAATATCCTTTGGCTTTGATTTGGGTACATTGCAGTGATGCTCATGAGCGAGATGAGTCCTCAGAGAGGTCACTTTTTGGATTACTCTTACTGACTCAAATCCATGTTCTGTGGCACCGAATGCAATCAAGGAAATGATTGAAAGGAGACAGTGTCTTAAGAAAGTCCGCCTCACATTTGTTCTAGGGAGTTTTTCTTATATTAGTGGAACTAATTTTACTTCTTAATATTGGACAGAATTCCACCTGAAATAGCCTGAATACTTTCTTTTGCATTTGAGTCAAAAGTCATCAGTCCATCCTGGAATAAAACCAATTAAACAGCATCCGCAGCACATATGCTGCTCTGTACAAACTTCTATAGCTTTTATTTTCCTTCTCGTCTTATGTAACACCAGAGCAATCCACATTCAGCTGAAAACCACATAGAGAAGACAGGAAAGAGGAGAAGGGTGTAAGGGCTTTCCAGCAACAAACCTCACTCTGGGAGCAGCCATCCTGCCATGTGCATCAGAGGCCCAGCATGCAGACCTGTAGTCCCCAGTCTAAACCCTAGCTGATGGACTGGTTTGGACCTGAAGTGCAAAAACCCCTTGAGAAACCATACATTTCCTTCAACTGCCAAATGTCTGCAGTGCTCTGCAAGACAATGAAATGAACCTTTATGGTAACAAGCACTGAGAAGAGCATCATCTCCGGGACTGCACATGCGTCCACAGGAAAACTTATCCACTGCTAGAAGCCTTAAACACCATGGAGGGAGGTGGGAGGGAGAGAGGCTGGACCATGGCTTGCTTTTTCCCCTCTGCTCAGTATTTGGAGCAATAAGCATGCTCAAAAAAACAGTTCTGATGAGCTGCTGGGCTTGGGGGCCTTTCTGGAGATGCAGCCATTGCCTCATGCCCCATGACAGTTGCTCTTTCACGTGATCAGATGTACCAGAAGGCCTTGTGTTCATTCAGCAGCCGGGTCCCTCCTAAAGCATGACAAGGCCCAGGAATGCTAGGTCACTCAACACAAACTGGGGAAGGCTCCCTGCTAGGGGTCAGAAGGTGTTCACCTGGAGCCTCTATGATTTGGCTTGAGTTTTGGCTGAAGTGGGGGCAGTGTAAGTAGTCCACTTCCTTCCCCCAGTCCATCTGATCCACTCTTGATCCAAAATGGTTTCTAAACAGGCTGCACTCCTGGCTACCCAGACTGTAGGCTGCAGTCAGTTTAGGAAAATCAGGAGGTGGAGCTCCCCCATCACATGTGCAAAATGGTGCCAGGCTGTGGGATCACCATCACTGCCCCTGTGTTTTGGAGTTCACGCATGTGCCTCCTCCAATGCTCACCAGACAGCTTGCCTGAGCACCTGCTGAAGCTCTTGCTTCTCCTGCAGGCACATGGATGGGAAGGAGGACATCCAATGACATTTTGAGAGGATCTGGTTTTTGCTTCAGAAAGGGGGAGAACATTATTTGTTCTCTGTACTTAATTTACACTAGCATACCCACTGTGGGTAGTTTTTTTCTGTTTTTATAAATAAAGCTGTAGAGATATTTTTGCCCTTCCTAAAGGTAAATATTTTCTGTTCTTGAATGTTGCATGTTGCTTGTGTAAGAAACTCAGGAAGGTTCAGATGTCATTGGCATCCCCCATGAGGTCTCTTGTGAGAGCTTTTGTCTGTGTTGCATATATATATATAGTATATAGCAATGAGAAGCTATGTTTTATGCAAAGGGGTGTTCCAGTTACTTCTTAGTCACAGAAAGGTCTTTTACTATTTTCACTGGTTTTAGTTCTTTTCTTCATTTCTTTTTATCTTTCAGCTTCTGCATCGCCTACACTTTTACCAGAGCTCATTTCTGTAATAAATGGTCTACGGTCCACCATTTCCCAAATAATTGCTGTAGATATTGCCAAGTATTTGGCAAAGTTTTATGGCAGTGAACTGACTGCAAAGTTGAGAGTTATTAAATTAAACTGTAGGCTAAGCTTCCCGAAGGTCTGCTGAACTGATCCTTCACAGAGAATTTCAGCGGCCACCATGTTATGCTTTATGTTTTCTGTGCCTCCAATTTCAGAGTCCACTTTCAGTTGGAACAATGCGTGATTTTTAATAGTAGTGAAATGGGGACAGAAATGCTTTGAAGTAATGAAAAGCTCTTGTTTGTCCTCACTCCACGATGTCAGTAAAAGAATGAATAAAGACAAGAAAACAGTGGAGTTATGAAGCCTTTAAAAAAAGAGCCTTTATACAATCACCTAATCACTGCAAGCAGCTATGTAGTTAAAAGTTGAAGGGCCTTTATTTATTTGGTTGATCAGTTCATTCGGGCCAGTTCTCCCTGTGACACTGAAGCACAAATATTGTTTTATTATTACAAATCAGCTAATAACCATGAAATCCTTAGTGAAATATTTAAAAAGCACAGAAGGGCAGGAATGTCCCACAGCATCCATTAAAACTACAGGGGAAAACACCCTCCCTTCCAAAAAACAAACAGCTCTAAAACCATCTTATCACCTGCAGAGTTTCTTATTTAATTTGGATACATTATACCTTGACACTAGCTTTATAGGATGCTTTCTTACATGAGTATTGTATGTTTGAGGGGAAATTTGTCCAACCAAGACCCCTCAGTACAAACAGAGGAGAAATTCCTATGCTTGTACAGGATCCCCACATCATCAGGTGGGAATGCATAAAAGATGTGCACAAAATGCACAACTATTGAAATCGGTGGGGTCTGTGTGAGTTGAACCTGTTTGCAATAGCTAGATGCACATGTGTGTCTATGTGTGCGCTTCTGTGTGTACGTGTGTGTGTGCGTATTCCTGCAGCTGGATCGGTATCCCTCCTGGCTTCTGCTCTTGCTTCCCATTTGAGAGGCAGGAAACCAGTTCACTCCACTGCAAGTTGCATCTGCTGATATCACCTGTACCTACTGTGTTTCTCAAGGGGGATGTGAGGAAATGTTTATCAGACAATTTGAGAACCATAGATTCAGATTTGAGAACCGGTATTTTATTACAGGGACAATGGAAGGTCTGGTTTTGTTTTAATATGAGATCAGTAGCAGAACTGACATGGACATCCGTAAGACTTTTGACAAAGAGGAATTACCATGGTGGTCTGTTGACTGAGTCTGAATTATGTCTTGTTTCTTTTTTCTCCTCCTCTCCTCCCCGCACCCCTGTCTGTATACACAGGAGCTAACGCATCTGCTCCCGACCAGCTGAGCCTGGCATTAGCCTGGAACAGAGTAGACATCGCCCGCAGCCAGATCTTTATTTACGGGCAACAGTGGCCGGTACAGTATATATACACCATCTTCCACTGAAAACACTTTAAACCCTACACAACATTAAATCCACTCTGTTGGCGGCAGTCGTTTTAACACAGTTTAAAATATACTGAGTCATGCTCCCAGCCAAACACAAAGTTCCCATTCACAGCTACTGAGGAAATGGCCTCAAAGTGTGCCAGGGCAGGTTTAGATTGGATATTAGGAAAAATTTCTTCACCGAAAGGGTTGTCAAGCACTGGAACTGGCTGCCCAGGGAAGTGGTTGAGTGACCATCCATGGAGGTATTTAAAAGACATGTAGATGTGGCACTTAGTGACATGGTTTAGTGGTGGACTTGGCAGTGTTAGGTTTACAGTTGGACTCGATGATCTTAAGGGTCTTTTCCAACCTAAATGATTCTACGAGTCTACGTTCGCTTGTTCAAGGAAATGGTGACATCTAGCGATGCCTTAACACTGAGAGACCACACCTTTAAAGAAACAGGAAGCAACACATTTATGCTATCAAGCAATGATTCTGCAAGCTGAGAAAAACAGGTATCTGTTTACAGCCATGTTACAATGTAAGGCTATAAATTAAAGGAAAGGCAAAACTTCTTTTGCTCTTCAAGCAGTATGCTTTTGTATACAAATACTGAATTTGATGACGATCAGACATCAAAAATATGCTGAACAAATGTTGGAGGTCATCAGGTTGAACCACGAGAGCTGATCAGCAATGTTACCACAGAAGTGTTGTGGCTCCAAACCTGAGCTGGTGTTAATTTCGTTGCCCAGGACAGCTCTGCATCAATCTGCCACCTTCATGTCTGCCCCATCCTATGCTCCAGATCCCAGCTGCGGTGACAGGCTCCCTGGTCAACACCGTTTCTCTCGGGGGGACACCGTGGGCAGAGCTTCTCTGCAGGAGTAGGAGGGCTGTAAATAGAGGGGTTATTGAACGCTGTGTGGGGCAGAGGAGGAGCAGTCACCTCCCAACTTGTGCTCCAGTTTTTACAGTGGTAGGTGTCACCCAGAAAAAAACTGAAGAACTCTGTCTCTACCTGTAGCTCCTTAAAGCCCACCATATCTTTGTTCCAAATGTTTAATGGGATCACAGTATGCATTACTGTGACATTTGTTTTGTCACCATCATGAAAATTTCACATGCTGTCATTACACGAGCATTTACAACTCCCCATGGAAAAATTATAACAAAAGGAAAAGCTTCTGTTTAAATATCCTTGTTTTAAATGTAGTTTCTGGAGCTTGCTGCCCCTTAAAGCTAGTTTCAAAAATCCTTGCCTTTTCAGTTATGGAGTGAAGATGACTATTTATCTTGCCTTCAATACTGGGCATAAGTATGCATCAAAACATAGGAGGGATTTTAATGGTACTACACTGCCCTTATCATTATCGCTCCATCACCACATCATAGCAAAAATTTACATAAATGCTGCAAGTTGCAATAAGTTTGCAAGCTAAAAGCTGGAAGTATGAGATAATTGCTCATCCTTCTGACTCCCCCCAACCTACAAGAGATAGAAAAAGAGAGGTTTTGCATAAGAAGACCTCTTGCATTTGGCCCTTCAAAGAAATGCTATTCGTGAAGCTATTTCTGCTTCCTGGGTGTCAAAGTTTTCCTGAGTTTCCACACCACAAACAGAGGCAAAAGCTAGTAATGACAGAATTAAAGTGAGTGTGTGTGCACATAACAAATATACCTAGTATAAATAAAATGTTTGTCAGGAAAGTGAGAAATAGAGATAATAATGAGATGGTGAATAATGTGGAGGTGTGGTCATCAGTTTCCGGGGTTCCAGTTCCTTGGTCCTAATCTGGGTTTCCTAGAGTGTGTTAATCTTAACACTCTGACACTCATTTTTTAAATGCTGCCCTGAATCAGAGAAACCAATATAGACTAAAACTGTGATTATCCCATTTTAAGCTTAGCAGAGCAACCCTCAGAATTTTTTTCAGGATTCCCTGCTTGTGCCAGGGTGACCGGACCAGCCAGATACAGCCTGTGATGCCCAGGAATGGCCTGAATTAATCACTTGCTTTGCAGGTGGGCTCCCTTGAGCAAGCAATGCTGGATGCACTGGTATTGGACAGAGTGGATTTTGTGAAATTACTCATAGAAAATGGAGTAAGCATGCATCGTTTTCTCACCATCTCCCGGCTAGAAGAATTGTACAATACGGTAGGGCCAACCTAAGGCAAATTTTCTATCTCTATATTCATTGTTCTAGCTCCCGCTCATATTACAATGACATGATGATGCACAAGGCAGCCAACACCTGCTGCGGAAATTTTCCATGTTAGAAGTCCACATTGTCTCTTAGCTTTGTCTCTCACACAATGGAACATGCCATGTCTTGCCCACCTAATCTGCTGTACAGATTTTGTAAGACATGGATTAAACCCCACACAGTACCAGCTGATTTCTGGTCATTGTAATTCCAACATGATAGACCGGAGATTTAGGCAGATGGCACTGGCTGGAAGACAATGACTGGCAAGTTAGGACCTTTAGGATGGTGATATATGACTCCTGACAGTATAAGCCCTTATGGTTTCAGAAAAATCTTGCAACTGTTAATCAAACTCAGCCACTAGAAAAACAAATAGAAGCAAACTTCTTGGGATAATATTCTGAATTTAAAGGTGAAATCTGATGATTTCAGAAGGACTATTACAGTGAAGGTCTTCCACGTGTCCTCACTGAATGTTCTGCAAAAGATAATTATGACTTTTAAAAGCCTGTTTGCAAGTTTTATAACTTTCCCCTTAAAATGAACATAAAACTGCACAGGTTCAAATTGCTTCTGAGTTGTCAACTGCAAAACACATTCCAGCATTCACATCATTATTGCCTACCAATAAATTCAAATCTCTTAAGTGGTATGGAAAAAATCTTAAAGCATTGTCTAGTTCTTAGGATTGCTGGTTCTGTCTGTTGGAGAGAGGTTGTGATATAGTGCATAGTCCTTTTCAAAAAGTTTTTTTCTGCCAGTACTTTTCAAAGCCCTGCCATCATAAGCTGCCACACTGGGCTGTTATCCAGAGATGTTTCACACTGATGGTGACCAGAAGTCAGTCTCTCAAAAATAACAAACATGAAAATAATTCATTAAATTTCTGCAAAATACAGAGGAGCAGGCATCCATGCCACCCTTGAGACAGATTCCGATCTGATCTTTGATCGGCTTAAACTTTGCCTATAAACTAGCGTCTATGTATTAAGAACAGAAAGCCTACGAGCTTTCTTGTTACAGAGGTAAGCATTGTAGTTCTTGTACGAAGGCTAGTTTTTACAGGGAGTATGTCTGAGGAAAGTCTTCAGTTTTACAGCTAAAAGAAGGCTTTTTTGAACAAATTTATTGTGAGCTATAGAAATCACCATAAATTATTCATGCAAGAGTTCCAAAAGACCCAGGCTGTGAAATGCCTAAACTACCAATTATGATATATGACCTAATGCAGCCATAATAGCATTAGTACCAAGAAAATTACAAGGCCAGCTAAAAAATACCATATTTCAACATGAGCCCTAAGAGTGACCTGGGAAGCTACAAACCAGTGAATCTGACTTCTGCCATGGCAAATTTGTAAAAAAACAATAAAGAATAGAATTAATAGACAAGGGGATCAATATTCTGTCAAGAAAGAGTTTACCCAGCTTCTGTAGCAAAAATGTTAAGCCTTAGAAATCTATTACCATTTCTGAAGTCAACATCCAGGAGAATAAGGATGTTGCACTTGGTCCACCTGTTTTTGCAAAACCTGTTTGACAATATTTGAAAACCTCAAAGGTTATTAAAGAAATTTAGCTGTCATGGCATAGAAGATAAGGGGCACTTGTAGTTTAAAAACTACTTGAAGGATAGAAAACAGAGAGTAGGAATACATGATCTGCTCTCACCTCAAAAGGACATTATGACCAGGGTCATCCAAGACCCTGTCCTGGGACCACTGCTGTTCATCCTCTTTAGAGATAATCTGAAAAATAGTAACTACTGAAGGGATGATGTTCGCAGGTGATTTAGCATCACTTCAGGGTCTGAAGCAGCATATGAAGAATCACAGGGAAGTCTCATCATGCTCAGTGATGGGGTTACTTAAAATTAAGTGTTGGCAAGTGCAGAGCAATGTATATATGGAAACACTGACTCTGCACATATGCAGTGGTCTCATCTATCACCAGTTATAGCCAAGGATACCTCCCATAAAAGTCTCTTAAAATATCAGCAACAGTCAAAAACACAACAGAAAAGAAAGTACTTCTCCACATAACATGGAGTCAAAAGAAGATGGGACAAATTCACAGACTGTGCACGCTTTCAGACGAGACAGCCTAGATGCAATGTCAGGCTCAGGGGCTCTCTGAGCCACCAACAGTGGAAGTGGAGATGCTGAGTGCAGGAAGGCTGACACTTAAGCAGCTGTTTTTCCTCCACACTCTCCCAGAAACTGTGCGTATCGTGCTGGGCTCCTGCCTTGCCTAAGCCAGGAGCCTAATCTGGTATACAGGACCTTAGTTTTCATCTAGTATGGCAGTTCTTGTGGTTTTCTTACTGAAGGGTTTTGTACAAAAGAGAAGTCAGGTGAAATAATGTTCTTGTAATTGATTTTTTTTTTTATTAATAACACTGTACAATTGAAGTGTTCTCAGTTGCCTGATTTTTAAACTACTAAGTAAGTGAGAAAGCCATTTCAGCATTTACATCTTGCAGGCCTTTGGACAATGCAAAACTATTTTATTCTTCTTTATTTGTCCTTTGCAGAGACATGGACCATCCAACACTCTGTATCATCTAGTCAGGGACGTCAAAAAGGTAAGAGCCCAATAGACGGTAGGTTGGAGATAATGCTGTGACTGCTTTTTGTAGCTAGATACAATCTCTGTTTTGCATGAGCTTTCAGTCAGAGCCTTCTCCTTCCCCTGCCATTACAGAGTGTCCTGTTTGTATGTACTGAATATGAACTTTTTGCATACAAAGCACAATTAGCAAGTTATTTGGCTTGCTTTCTCTGTGGTTTTAGATGCCTGGGTAATAGTGCTTCTGCTAGCTTAATTGTAGGCTCTTACATACTGTGTGGATTTCTGCTGTTATCTGTATTTTTCCATACCTGCAACCATTGTCAAAGCTAATTTCCATGTTGTTAGTTTACTTCCGAGCCTGTAAAATAGCCCTTATCCTTGTGCTGGATCCTAGTTTGTTGAAACAGTTCCTCGTTCTGTGTTGTGTGGTATATTGTAGCCACGTTCCTCAGCAGAAATATACAAAAAGAAGTAGTGCAACTTTCCCCTGCCCCCTTATCAAGTTAATTTCAAGAATCTTGAATTATAAAGAGCCATTAGAAGGGCAGGCTTTAACACAGAAACACAGAAAGGTATAGTGACAGGAAGGAGATACAAATACCTTTAGCAATGTGTTCAGGATTAAGTGTTACAGCAGCAGCAGTGAATGAAAATCTCTTATCCTCTAAAT
Source organism: Fregata magnificens (assembly GCA_013389945.1). Taxonomy (NCBI): domain Eukaryota; kingdom Metazoa; phylum Chordata; class Aves; order Suliformes; family Fregatidae; genus Fregata; species Fregata magnificens. Next base: position 22,817 of record WAAD01001093.1, read on the forward strand.
ATATGGATCAAGTAAGGAGATTGAGTCTGCAACTGACCTCATCAGCTTGAATATTCTCCCAAAGCATGTGCAGATTACAACCTTGCACATTACGTAAAATGGACCTCAAGGGCAGCATACTTGAGAAAGGAGATTTCTGTACATGGGACTAGATAAAAGATTGAAAAAGGAATGGAGATTTTTTGTAAGAGCACAGGTTTTGTGGTTTCTTCTGTCACTGACAGCTGAGCAGAACTGAAGGCAACTAGGGGAGGGGAGTGGCAATGCTTCATATATCATCTTTCTGTTAAATAATGCTACAGAATAATCAGTAGTTATGTTTAGGGAGGTTCTGGTGGCTTTCTTTGGTTGGTGTGTTACATGGCATCATCATTGTTCAATTATATATAGTATATTAAGTGACCATCGGAAAGTGTGACATGCCTACAGAAGAAACTGAAACTGTTCTTAGCACAAATCCCCTTGGATGGAGCAGAGTAAAGCTAGAATTCATTTAGACTGGCTACTTCTCTTGAAGGCCAAATTACCAGAATATTTTTTTTACTAAATATGCAGTTATTTATGTGCCTATAAGAGTTTGAAACAAGCATCATCTGTCTTCTTACTTTAAAATATATTCCTTTTCAAACTTCTCTCCCCCAGCATCACCTTTCCAAGTCCTCCTTTGAAGGCATAGCAATTTGTGTGTGGAGTGACTAAATAATATCAATATCTTTTTCTGAGTCCCTAACAAAAGATGTATTTTTAAAGGAGCTCTTGGAAAAAAGGCATCAAAATAGGAAAAGACTATCAATCCTCATAGGTATATATGGATAGATATTGGCATTAAATAAACTTACACTATATTTAATGACATTATTTGTTCCATGGTGATTGCTAAATGTTAGGTGATGGTCGTTTGTCCATAAATTCGTCTTTCCTTCCTCTGTACATAGCTAAAGTCTCCAGTAATTCCCACTACATGAAGTCAATGTGTACTTTTATTAAAATATAGTTAAGAGCTTTAAAAACAAACAGCCTGGTGCAGCCCTCTAGCACCTTCGTCAGAAAACTGCACCTCTGGGGCTGTATTTCTCATTTTGTCACTGATGAGGAACAACTGCAGTTCACTCGAAGAAAAGTGACAGCTTGCCATAGCCCTGCCATCTGAGCAGATCCCTTACCAGTCAACCAAGCTGTAAATCAGTCAGCAGATCGGGCAACAGTTTTAAATGAAAACACCTCCTTGGAAATAACTTCTTAATGGACATCACTATTTGACAGTTAAGTGGCCCACCACGCATGAAAAGCAGACCACACTGCTGATGCTGGTTTTTTGAGTTTATATATATTTTGATGACAGATACCTAGCCTCTCAGCTTTAATTACAGTATCACAAAATATAAATACGAAAAATGTAGTATGTCACCTTGAGACAACACTTAAAGAATATGCATACTCTGTGCTTTTTATGCATACATCCCAATTTTAAAACCTGCGCTATTTAAAAGGGTGTATGCTATAAAAAGTTATTTGCGTCTCCATCATTGTGAATTCTCAAACAGAAAATGGGTCCTTACAAATCATACAAGCATTATTTAATTTACTACTATTGTATTACATAGCTGTACAAATCAGTAGGAGGGAGCTTTTTGTTTGAAAGACCACCCTGCCTGCTCAATAAAGCAAAGAATTTGAACAACAGAAGCCACATTACCACATCCTGTTTGTGGCAGCTTACAGACATACATGTGTGCACCACGCACACGTGCACACACATGCACCAACATATAAAACAACAATTTATTTTCTCTTTGGATTTCTGAATATCGCAGTGAAGACTGTTAGCCTGGGCAGCATATTGTAAAGGCCTGGAGACACAGTCTTAAAGAATTTACAGTGATCGGAGTGCGCTTAAATTCTGCATATATTAGCAAGATAAAGTACTTCTTAACAACTCTGCTTTAGAGACAACTGTGCTCATATCTCTTTTCGATCCTCTGAATTCCATAACTACACACGGGCACAAATCTGCCTGCATCGTTTGCATCATGGCCTTTTCGACATCTGCTGCCAAGGGTACAGGATTTAACGTACAGGGTTGACTTCCTTCCCTAGACCGTACAAACCGATGCAAACAGACTAAGCAGGAAGAAACACTGGCGGAGCTTGACATCCTGTCTGTAAGTGGAGGTTGCCCTCTACAGGCTGTTTTTTAAAAATCCTTCTCTGGCTCCACTAGCTAATGAATATCAGTAGAAATTAACGGATTAATTTTTTCTTTAATCTAAAAATTGTATATAATCAATATATCTTAATCCCACTCTGGGGTGATATAAGTTTTCAAAGATATTTATTTTGGACTGCTACTGTATGTCTACATTTCCAGAGAACTAACAAGCAATATAGAGAATTTTGGAAGTACTCTTTTTTCCTCAGCATGCAAAATCAGAGGCTTGGTACCTGCTGAACATAAAAATGCACCTGAAGTGAAAAAATACTATAATTGATTAGCTACAGTTTAAAGTTGAAGTTTCTTTGCAAAAAGAATAATGCATTAGCACTGAAAAGCTTGTTCCAACATTGAAAGGTTAGTTGTTTATTAACTGGGGTACCTATCATACCAGAAAATCAAACCTTCTCCTCTGTCATTCCTGACCACCTTGGCTGCACTAGAATTAGCCCATCCAAATTTTTGCTGTTCTTGCAGGGGTTCTGGCCCACTTGCACAACTTTCCTTCATTTACAAGCAGACTCACCGCTGCCAAGGTAGTTCAAGGTGTCTGCTGATATGGCAAATGCTTTGGTACATGCATAACTCCTCTCACAAGGATAGTCCAATTGGCTTTACCAGGGCTGCTCGCTTTGGAAAAGTAATTGTGTGTTATCATGGAGCCATACGTATGTGTATGTCTATAAAATGTGTATCTCTGCTGTGAATTTGTGAGTTTTCTTTAGTAAAGTGTTTCAATATTATCTAGGAGGTTTAGATATATCTTTTATTGAAGTTACTCTACTGGAAATTTTTTATCTAAATCCCTTTATGAGATTTTAGAAATCAGAAGAACTATTCCAAGAAACTCATGCTTTCTAACACATGCAGCACCCTGATGCCTGATGTGCTTTCTTAATTGCTCAAATATTTTCTGCCACTTAACTAATATCAAAGAATTTGGTTTAGTGTCTAGCATTAAGACAGCAGGAGTCTGTTGAAGAACTACAACTCTCTCTTGGAGCTACAACTCCCACTTCTGCCAGTGCCTTCATCCTTGTTCTAGTAAAACTGTCATTGCCTTAAGCATTCCAGAGAGAGAAGAACATTTTGGGGAAAAAACCAACCAACGAACCAAACAAAAAAAACCTAGCAGGATTTAATTTTTAGATTTACATTATTTTTCTTTAAACAGTTCAGAATAGAAATGACTGGGTTCAAATAAACTAAGCTAATATGCATTCCAGCAAACCATAGTAATTCGCCCACCCATCAGATTAGCCAAGAGTAGGAAGAGTGCAAAAGGATATGCTAAGGGACATTACTGAAAGATAGTTGGCAGCTCACCTTTTGCCACCAAATTTGCCTGATCTTCTGTCCCTTTGAATCCCAGCCCATTGCTAGGCATGGTACACC
>WAAD01001093.1:31829-44279 GCA_013389945.1 Fregata magnificens
CTTTCTGGGTTAAAAAAAAAAAAAAAAAAAAAAGGGAGAGAGGCTACTGAACCTGCCTGAAATATGTTCCTCTGTACCTTGCTTTCATTTCTAACTTGTAGGGAAAATGCAGTCCCTTTAGAGAAAGTCTAAATGGCTTTTAAACAATCTGTCTGCCAGAGAAGCAGAGTTGCTAGCAGTAAAACTTCTGAAATGAGAAGGTATCAAGAAGGCAATGAAATATCTATATTGTCTACATGTTCTCCCTGAGGCGTCAAGAGTCAGGCTGCAACCTTTCTCTGTGCTTTTTCAAGACACTCTGTTCATCCCAAGCAGAACAATTGTTGAAATCCTTACAAACATAATAGTAGGACAGAAGTGTTAATTAATGAAGAGTTCATGCTTAGGTGAGCAAGCCAAGATACTAGATTCCATAATAATCTTTCCTGATGTTAGAAGTCTGAGACACAGAATTTAAAAAACAGTACTGGACACTCCATTTTCCAGAAGACTTGACCATGGGCAAACATCACAGAAGCAGTCCTCTAAGCTGCAGATAGGGTTTCAGCTAGAAAATGTCAGGGAGGTGGGCAGGCAGGTGGGAGCAGACAGCTGGTAGGTGTGGGTGCTCATCACTGCTAAGTTGAGGTACTTATTTATATGCCTACCATTAGCCACTCACATTTGAAAATGTGGGTTTCCATGTGTACAGTCAACATCACGATTTGCATGATGGAAGGTGATGCCCCCCTTGCAGACGCTGTCAGTTGCAGAGGGATGTTCTCTGGAGCAGGCTGCTTGGGCTAATGGGTATGAACAAATGTCCCTCTGTTGCAGGGACTTCGGCCAGTTGGCGGTGGAGCTGTTGGACCAGTCATACAAGCAGGATGAGCAACTGGCAATGAAACTGCTGACCTACGAGTTGAAGAACTGGAGCAACGCCACATGCCTGCAGCTCGCAGTGGCAGCCAAGCATAGGGACTTCATTGCTCACACTTGCAGCCAAATGCTGCTCACAGACATGTGGATGGGCCGTCTCCGGATGCGCAAAAATTCTGGCCTAAAGGTCAGCACTGTTTTAAAATAAAATTAACAGTCAGAGGAGTTCTAATAGATGGTGACGGTGCTCACAACAGATCAGTAATAACTGGCTCAGTTAACCACATTTCAGGTGCTTATTTGTAGTGACATTAAGCAGGGTGTACTCTTCCTGTGTTCAGTTTTTCAGCAGGGAGCTTATCACTAACCCAAGTTCAAAGCATGTTACTTAGTTTTTTCATCATCTTTCTCAAAGCCCTCTCCAGCATCAGTGAGAGTTATCAGACTAAGCATTGAGCCAGGAGGTTAGTATGTCACCCTGCCTGGATACTTGAGGAGTTAACCAAGGTTTTTAAAGATAAATAAAGAAAAAGGATATGTAAGTGAATTAACCACTAGTGAAAGGTGCTGATCCCACAACCTTCCCCAGAACAGGCCAGAGCAAGCAGTACAAATTTTCTCACAATCCCCTGCCAGTCTTCCTGATGACTGACCTGAAGGGACTGCCTTAGAGGATCTAGAGGATAATTCAATTTTCAAAGTTTACTTCCACAGTTAGTGAAACTGCTAACAGAGCAAGGTGAATTCTGGGAGGTGAATTTGTGTCCATGGGCTGGCATCTTTCACCTTCACCAAAGTACTCACCAGTCAGTACCTAACCAGGAATCGCCTCTTCCTCCCAGATGATTGAGAAATATTTTCAGTGAAGGGGTTCTCTCTCCTGCATTAGTCATGTGTGTGAAAAGTGGTAATGGCTCAGCTGTTTTGCTGTGTGAAAAGATGTTTGGTAATGGCAAGAATGCTTATGAGTATGTGCATCGTTATCATACTGGGTCTAATCCAGTGACAAGGATGAATCAGAATAAGTGGCTGATAGCATTCTCATCACCCTCCTGCAGGAGCTGTGCATGAGTATTGTTCTGCTTACAGATAGAAAGCATTCTCATGTTTGGACACATCTTTACTACATATTTTTCTGACTTGTCTCACACGCCCATTGTCCTTCAGACGGACTGCTGCCTTGTTATCCTTGATATCGAACCTGGGTAGATGGGGATCAGTGCTGCAACTCATTTCCCACTGCATGCCTTCTTCTTTGCAGCATGCATTTCTTAAGCCATAAAATAGACCTTTCTTTCACAATGAAGAACTGAAGGTAACAGAGTTTGTTTCCTTTCAGCTTCTTGTAACATCAGGATTTCACAAGGATCCTTTACTCAGTTTCTAGTCTGTGTTTTATTTCACTGAAGCTCATTAGCAGGGCCTGTTTAAAGCTAAAGCAGGCTACAAGCTACATAAGCAAGAGGCAGCATGGCAAAGAAATAAATTTGCCAGCATGAGTCATGGATTATTTCCCATGAACAATTTTCTCCCATCAAAACTGGCAAATGGCAAGAAGGCTGAATTTAATTCTTTAGAGTCTCAACACGGATGTATAGCACCAATGGGAGGGGGAGAGGCAATTGTTAATCCTGCATGTTCTTAAAAATAGCCTTTCTGGGAAGCCAGGTCTGCCCATAACCCCCTCTCCCTGGACACATCCTTTTGCAACAAGCTGAGTGCAGGAGCAGTGGAGGCAGCCTGGTGCTCAGCTCTTCCAAGGTTCATATACAGCGTTCATATACGCTAACTGCTCCTACTTGGGGTACTTTGGATGGTTTCAACAACAGACATGCTGTCTGTCGATATGATGAGCACAAGCAGTCACTCTCCCTGACCTGCCAACAAGCTAACTGTCTGGTTTCACTGTCATTTAGGGAAAGACTTATAACAAAATCATTTTCCATGAGATTACAGCAAAACCAGGAAAAGCTATTGTCCTTGTGAATACAGACAGGCCACTTCTTTTCGTATTATTACAATATCTCTTCAGTTATCCTACTGATTTAACCCCAAGCATCGTTCATTGCATATATCCACACAAGGTAATTTTAATGGTTTCTGCACTCCCACATCATAAGAGAAGGAAGGCAGAAAAGAAAGAGCTGGCATTAACATGAGCATTACACAGCTGCCAGGTTACTGAAGCAAAATCTAAGGGGACTGCATAGCAAAGCACATCGGCATTTGCTGTTGCTGGCTTTGCCTTACCTCCTCAGATCCGCACACTCTTATGCCTTGACTACCTGTGTGCATTAAGTATGGACACAGAGAGCTTGAGACCTGTTAACCCTCTCTGTAGAAATTAATACTGCTTGTGTGTCATTTACGCTGATATTGTCTATTATGTAAAATGCAGAAATTTGCAGGTGCAAGGTCTGAACACCCCTATGGTCCTACCTGCTGTTGACCTTATGTAATATTTTGTAAATATATTCTGGTATGTAACAATATGCATCTGATGAGCAAGCAGATAAAATATTCAAGAGAGGCAATTAGCCATAGCACTCACAGCAATCCTAATAGAAATTACATGCTTTGTTTCACTATGGAGCTCTGAAAACATTACGCCAAGTAACAAATACTCTATTGTCATAGAAACTCACATGCACGCCTATCTTTCTTTTCCTAAATGTCCTGTGGGAGTTGTTCCATTTGATACTAAGTAACCATCATGACTGTAATCTGTTTACTGTGATGATTATTGTTATCATTATTATTGCTTTAGGTAATTCTAGGAATTCTACTTCCTCCTTCAATCCTCAGCTTGGAGTTCAAGAACAAAGATGATATGCCTTACATGTCCCAGGCCAACGAGATCCATCTTCAAGAGAAGGAGCCAGAGGAACCAGAGAAGCCAGTGAAAGAAAAAGAGGAGGAGGACATGGAACTCACCGTAAGTGCCGACAATAAATCACCAGCCTCAGTGCTGTCAATTTGTTAATCCCACCTCTGTGGGCGTTGCAGGCTGTCTGATGGCTAAATTTAGCAGATGATAGGATGCCACTCTTAACACTCCCCTCTCCTCGGTGGGACTCAAACCAGACAAGTTGGCATTATTGTGTCTCGATGTTGCAGCAGTGCATGGTGATGCTGAAGCATCATGTTGTGATGTAATATCCTCATATTTTGATTCAATTTGATGCCGTGTTGTCAGAAATAAATTAATGAGATTTCAGAATTTAAATCACTCAGCCACCACAGATGACTGGGCCTCTCTGGTAGAAAAGAAGCTCACTAAGTCTTCCTTTGGGTGGAAATGCCCAAAGATTCATAGAAGCTAGACATTTTTTTTTTCTTTTGGTTAACTTCATTAGAGGGCAAGTAAGTGTGCAAACAGGCAAGAAAAATTATGAAAACATTTTTTAAAATTCTTTATGAATTTGTGCTCCTTGCCTCTCACTCATACACACATACAGTTTTTAATCCACTGCAGACATTAGCAAGCAGCTAGACAGCTCAGCCCTTACTAAGAGCTTCTGCAGCTCAGCAGAATTGTGTAAGGAAGGACTTGTCTGTATTAGTAACATAGCCTTAGAGGAATAATTTGCACCACAAGAAAATTAAATAGCTAAAGCTCTGAAAACTATACAAGTCACCTACTTCCAGCCTCTTGTTCTCAGACTTGTTTGACACTTTTTAATTTGGGCAATTATCATGTGAGCTATCAGACCTGCCTTAGCTTAGTTTGGTTTGCTTTGGTTTGGGTTTGATTGTGGTGTCTTTGAAAGGCTTAAAACTCAACCCCAGTTTGTCAAGGTCAGGATAGTAGCATAGAAGTAAAAGGGATTTTCCTGGTTAATTTTTAAAAAAAAAAAAAAAAAAAAAAAAAAGCAAAACCCAGACTGTTTCCCACAGGCAAACAGCAGGAGCTGCCCACAGGACCCCGTCTGCAGGCAGGCAGAAGGACCTGCCTACAGGACCCAATATGCAGGCAAGCCGAAGGAGCAGCCCACAAGACCCACCTACAGGACCCGTTTCCAGGCAAGAACCTGGCCCTTGGGAAGGACCAGCAGCCAGAATAGCAGCAATGGGCCATTCTCTGCTCATTAGCTATTAATTGCAATTTACTATCCCTGGCTTTTGATCCACTTATGAAGTGCCTATTCAAATCAAATAAGCACTTTGCAAGCTGCCTTTTTCTTGGCAGTGGGGAGAAATCTGGGGAGGAAGCCATTTCCATCTCTCTGCAGTTATCCCAGCTCCTGGTTTCTTGTCTACAATACTGTGTTTCCTTTTTACCTTCTGACTCCTGCTACAAGGAAGTGATGTGTGAACTGGATCTGCTTTTCCAGACGAGTCTTAGATGTTCCGTCCCTTCTCCCTTCCATGTGCTGACAGTCCTATTGCTCTTTCCTGTCATTGACTCTGCCCTTAAATCCTTCAAATCTGATGCACCATTCTAGTGAAGTTTCAGACACTAACAGCCTTTTCTATAAAATAAGAACTGTTTCTGTGGAGTCCAGCATGTTTATAAACAATATCTTTGGTACACTACTGTTGACTTAACATTTCTGTGTATAATCTATACTGTGCTTCAGGACTTCTAACACAGCTTCTTCACTCAGGTGCCCTTCAGTGATAAGGAGAGATGATTTGCTAGCAAAGCATATATTTCTTTTGCATATATTTCTGTGGTTAGATGCCATAGCCAGTTATATTTGGTCACCTCCAGGCACCATGTCAGGGAGAGTGTTCCTACCTGACATGTTTTAGATATAAGAAAATATTTTAGACCGAAGTTTTGCGTTGTTCCAGCCTTAGTCAAATGGTCTGGCATAAGTTAGATTGGGTCTTTTCTCCACTGATGAGAGGATGCCTGCAAGACTAAGAAGTGCCTTTGTGAAGTTTCCCTTTAGCCACACTTAAGGATACCTTATTCATCATTCATTAAGATTAATAACTGATTGCGATGTGGTATCACAAATGTTTAATCAATTGCTGAACTCTGGCTCAACAGATCAGTCACCCACCCTGACCATAGCTTGTGACTATTGTATTCAGAATGACCTGCATTTTTTTCTCCACATTTTTTCCTTTCAGGACAAACAAATAGATTTTTTTTGTGTGTAGTTACTACAGTTTTCTTTCATTCATGTACTTAATTGGCACATGCTTGTTTAAAATATTTTCAAAATTTTTCCATGGTTTGGGTTTCTGAGCTTTGTTCAGCTTAAAGCTTAAACAAACAAAATTGATGAACTCATAATCATTTTGGTCACCTCAGAAGTCCATTTCTGGCAAATAATGTATCATCCAAACAATCTGCCTAACTCTATTTCTAATCATTCCCTATGAATACTTCTGAAGTCTCTGTATTCCTATAATAGTATGCCCATATGCATTTTGATAAAGGTACAGCTAAAGAGATCACATCTAGTCAAGGTCTGTTCATTGATTTCTTATGAAGTCTTGTGTGTCCTGCACTGCTAAGCCCAGATGTCTAATGATAAGCCAAAAGAGTCAGTTTCTTCCTCTGGACTGTACTTGTGTGGAGCAGATGAGGTACATGGCCACAGCAGTTTTTGCACTATTTTACACCTCATTTGCACAGAATAATGTGATCACGCAGACTACAGCAACAGTGAAGTAGGTGTCCACATGGGTGCATCTGCATGCACGTATGTATTTGTTTTATGCTCCTCTCAAAGGATCTGGTGGGTGGTTGAACATTTGGATATACTATAAAGATGTAGTGTTTATTCACTGTAAACTACTTGTTACTCGCATCTGCTTTTAACTTTATAACAGATATATGAGAGTGCTGGGCACACATTTGTTTAACACCTAGATGCTAGGCAACAGACTTTCCTTATAGCAGCCACTCACAAAAACACACTTGAATACTGCTCTCATCACTGCTCCCTCAGCACCAAGGAATTTACCACAATTTATGTATGGAGCTGCCAGTCATTAATCCTGAATATTAGACATAGAGGAGTAGAAGGGCATTAAAGTCTAAAGGCCAGGGACATTTTGTATTTGTACAATGTCCTGACCAGGGTCTTAATTAGTTGCTGATTTTTAGGTCAGTCAGAAACCTCAGCAGTCTACCCTCCTCCCAAAATAACACTGATTCTGGAAGCCATAACTAGGAGCATCCTTATCCCTATTGAGTGCCTTATTGTTTGGGTATTAGAGTTCCCCAGTAAATGGTCTTATTTCAGAACACAGAATAACTCATCTAAGTCCTTTAGAAGAAGTTTCAGTTGTTGTTTTGCTCATTTTGTTCTAATTTTCCACATCAGATAGGAAGTTTGGACTTCCATGCGCACCACTAAGAGTCTGACTTAGGACTTTTCCGCAGCAGCAAAGCTAGTTGTGTTGGCCTCTGGGCTCACATCATCTTATCTGTAGTATGTATGCTTAGCCTTTTCTCCATGGCAAGAACTAACAAAATATATCCCTAAAAATACAGTTCTTAAGATAGGAAAGGTTGAAGACTAGTGTCCTTGTCCCCCTGGCCCATCTCACCCACCCCATTGTGGGACAGTGCTCGCAGCATCTCACGTGCCAGCAGCAAGGCACCACTTCAACTCATCTGGAAAATGGCAGTGGGGGACACTGCCGGCGGTCATGAGGCAGAAGTGCTGGCCTTCTCTATAAGGAGACATTTCCCTCTGTTTCTCTGAGGGTTTTGGAAACCCCCCATACCACAGCCACACAACTGCCCTGGCACTCTCCGTGTCCTTTGCTGCGCTCAGCAACCAGGATGAGTGAGCTCCTGGTACTTTAGCCCTGCTCCTCCATATTTACTTCAAAGAACCACTGAGCACATACAAAATCGAATTTTACACACCTGTAACTCAAAGGCATTAAACATTTTTTCCTACCAGTATTTCAAGGCAGGGAACGGTAACCCTAGAACAACTACCATGGAAGCAGCATTTCCATACATAGCATAGGATACAATGGGGTGTGCGGAGAGAGGTATAGTATATCCACCCAGGTGTGTACCGTTTCCACACCAGTTCTGTGTGAATACGGGGTAAGTCTATATGTAGCATGTAGATTTCACTGAAGATAAAATTTGAAGAGCCTATGATCATTCTAGCAGGACTGAAATTCCTGTTATTTAATTATAAAACAGATAAATATATTATAGGATCGTTAACATATATTAATGTAAAAATGCACAACCCAAAACTGTCCTGGTTCCCTATCAGTGAACGGTCCTTAATGACATAAAACAAGATTGGGGCGGGGGTGGGTGGGGAGGAATCCTGATTAAAAAAGTCTCCATGTACAAACTATGCGCACATCAATCCCCTCAGGCTAAAATGATGCAGCTGTACTGTACTTTACAATGTAGTTGAGCTGCTGTCGGGCTTACCTTGCATGACTCATGGTGAATCATGGACAAAATTGTGTATTAGAGAAAGAGATGCCACCCACACAGAGCAGTGTCTTGAGTTATTCCCACCCTATTGCTTCCCCCTCCAAGTAAAAACACATTTGTTCACATTCAGCATTGCAGCTATTCTGTTAACAGAGTCACTTAGGTTATTTCTCTATGTTTCAAATGGGCAGGCTTTTCAATTTGTTAATACTGTGATATAATTAACAGTCGGGGACATCAGGTCAAATCTAATCCCCAGTCATCTCAGAGCAATTCCCCATCTGTAGCCTGAGGGAGGGGAGAGTTTAGTATTATACAATACAATTAATTCAAAAATAATTATAACAAAATAAAATTACAGCATGATAATCAACAAGAAAGCAATGGCAAACAGGAAATCAGCATCCATGAGCTAAAGCATAAATCCAGGTACTGAAAGAGCATTAATCTAAAAACATCCACAAATCACTGATTCCAGTGAGAGCTAAGGGTGTCTCAGAATTAGTAAATTTATAAAATTGTGGAGGATTTAAACTTTGTAAAACAATCCCTTTCACTAAAGCACGGCACTGCTCATTTGTTAAAGCTGCCAGCATTCATTTTCACTCTGCTGCAAAATTCTTGAGCACCAGAGGACAGCAGAGACAAAGCCTTGTGAAAAGCTGCAGAAACCCCTGTAGCACCAGATGGCAGCTTTCCCTAAAACAGTGTCAGGAGGTAGAGAGGCAAAGAAGTGAGTACCTTCTTGGGCTATAATTTTCCCTAAGCATTCAGATCATATTCCACTTTTTTTTTCCCAAATAAACAATCCCTGATATAGATCCGGGAATCACTTTGGTTTTGTAGACTTCAGGTAACAATACCTGGGGTTCTGTGAAGTTTGTATAATCTCTGCTATTATAGTTATATTCAGTAAGTCTCATGTTCTTGCAGACTATCTGCTTATCTAATAAGAACCCTTCTCCTCTGCTTACCAGCCACTTCATCTTTTTCCTTTTTCATGAAACTCTTGATGGACCTTTAAGGGGTTGTATGGGCTCTGTGAGAATCAACAGAAGGTATATTTAATTTTTTAATATGCATTGTTTTATTTACATTTATGGCAATGAACTTAGAAATCTGCAGGCACAAAAAGGTAAAGGAAATAGGTAACTTCATCAAAGCAGGCTACAGTTTTAAGAGGATCTCAGCAGGTTAGTTTCAGTGCAGTATACTTGTGTCCTGAATCTTTGTTCTATTTTGTTAAAAATGTGCAGAGCAACATCTGTGCATAGTCATATTCGAGAATATAAGGGACCACGTGGAAAGTAATAATACCAGAGGAAAAAACTGACTGCATAAATGAAATGAAAGAGAAATATTACTCAGGAGCCATCTAGGACCATACATGGTCCTAAAAATGTTACAAATATCTACGTTGACTGAAAGAAAAAAAAATGTGGTCATCAGTTTATCATTACAAATTACTATTTTACAGGACCAAAGACCTACATGAATAGCTCCACATGAGGCCTAGGAAAAGGAAGAAAAGGAAAGATTGTGATTCTTACTTTTAAACATGTGAGAAGTGCATCTCCTGTTCCTGCAGGGCACTAGAACCAGATCAAATAGCTCACCTGAAGCTGATTAGTTAAGTATGTGCTGAACGTCCTGTTGAATCAGAGAGCACAGAGATAGATAAAAGAAGGACCTCTTAATTGAAAGACAATATGTCTGGCATCTAATTGTTCTCTTTAGGGTCTTAGTTTTCCATGTTTTTAAGCTGCAGATGAGAACAATGTTATCTTCAGGGATGGTGAAAGTTTGCTTCAGTTAACATAAAAGTACGAAAGTGCTTTGATCTACTTGTAGAAAAACATTATAGAAGCATTTAAATAAAAGCATCATCGTGCAATCCCTGCATACTTAGATAGGACAGTTGTATCTCAATTCTTGGAATTGCTTTCATGTGCAGGTGTGCTACAATTTATAGGTGCTGCCACAGACTAAGTAGTAAGAACTTGCTCAGGTCACAGTGACCTAAAATCCATTCTTATTCTACTATTCACAAAAGAATTGTTTCAGAAGAAAACATTTAATAGAACACGCTGTACTCTAAATACAAAGGAACACCTTCTTTTAAGCATTAACTTCAGTGACTGTAAAGTTTAGTCACTCCTTCCACCTTTCTGCACCAGAAGTTAAGAGTAAACAAAGTATTACCATCTTCTGCCTGTTAGGTTTGCACTTAAAGCTGAAGACTTCTTAAGTGAGTCTGAATTGCAATGGTAACTGTGAGATCAAGCCTAACAGAGGCAGTGTATGAGCAGTCTGGAACTTCATTACAGAAGAAGTTACGATCAGGTAGAAGGATCTTCCAATCCAAGACCTTAATGCTGCAGTGAACTCTACTGGTCAGTGTTCTACAACCATGTGAAGTTCACTGTGGGATCATCGCCTGTGACAGATCCAGTGATCAACGTAAAAAGAGTCACTGGCTTCGTTGCTTCTAGTTCAGCAACTACCAACTCATCTTTCTCCCTGTTGTTCTGTCTCAGTCTCAGCCTTATGAACTTCTCTGTTTAAAATCAAACCGTATCTGTTTTCTGTGTGCATCTGTTTATTGTATAGAAGTACACCACAAAAAGCTGTTGTCAGGTAAAAATTTTGCTGTCCATACAACAAAAAGGAGAAATGTTCTCCACATGTAGTTTTTTGTTCACCAGTCAAGGATTTCACACTGGTGTTGACAGTTGCTGCCAAAGCATTGCTTTTTCAGTTTACAAAATATGAATCAGCAGCTTCCCTGCAAAAAAGATAATCTGAGATCAAAGCATTTTACACCTAGCTATGGTCACCCGGTTTTGTTTAAAGATCAAGAAATCAGAGAAGTTTTGAATAGTTTCCTTTTGAAATTTCAAAAAATAGCTCAATTTGTCTTTCACAAAGAAAGAAACACAAAAATGTCCTTTCTTGTAGGCAATGCTGGGACGAGGGAATGGAGAGTCCTCAAGAAAGAAAGAGGAAGAGGAAGTTCAGAGCAGGCACAGGCTGATCCCTGTTGGAAGAAAGATTTATGAGTTCTACAATGCTCCCATCGTTAAATTTTGGTTTTACACAGTAAGAAATTTTTCCTATTATATTACTACTGTTTGGACAAATACTGGAATTGGATTAAGGTCATCTTGTGTGTTTCATTGAAAGTCTGCATCTGGGTGTATTGGAGGGCTTACCCATAAACAGTTTAATAAAAATCTTTTCTGGAGATCAGCTAGCACTTGCAAACCTGTCTAAGACTTTTAAATAAGACAACCATTCATTCAGAAAGTTAATGGTTAAAATTTGAATGTCTGTGCATATTTTTCTTCAAATACAACAATACGTGGCAGCTTGCTGCAGTCAGGGCACCCAAGGAATTCCCTGTAGGATAATTCGCAATAGGAGAGCTCCCAATAGTAAGCCCAATGGGAGGCTGGGCTGAGTCAGGATATGGAATTGTATAATAATTGATGAAAAAAAGAAGCAGATAGAGCACATCTTTTCTTGGAACATTTTTTCTTTGTTCTGTTTTGACTAGTTTGCAGAGTGTCTCTGAGAGAATGTGTTTGTGTAAGTACCCACAAGATAACAAAGACATGAGTAGCAGCTAATGTACATTTTTCAGGGACAAATTATGTCAAACCAGTATAATCTCCCTGTGTTATAAAGAAACAGACCTTGCAGATGGAGCAAAAAAAAAAAAGTCATATATTTTGATTNAGGGTCCCTCCTACATCAGGTGCTATCTGTTATTTTCATTCAAAACTTGGATGATGGAGTAGAGATTAGTTATTAAATTTGCAAATTGCATTAGAATGTAGAAGGATGAGATCAAAAAGTAAAACGAACACAGAAACTAATCCTTTCAGTCTCCTTGGCTGGAATATTCTACCCCAGCTCAGTTTCTGCATCATGTGACACGTACGAACTGGTTTGAAGGACACAAAAAAGAACAAGAAAAATGTTTCAAGAGGTCTGTAAAACATGACTTAAGGGGAAAGACTTAAGGAAGTGAGGTTGTTTCCTCTGGAAAAAAGAAGTCTGCAGAAGGATGTAATAGTCTTCAAATACATGTAAAGTAGCTGCAGAGAGGAACAAAATAGAATAATGTCCAAAGCCTTGCTGAATAGGATAAGAAGTAATGGTTTAAATTGCAGCAAGGCAGTTCTAGGTAAGATGTTAGGAAACTGTTTCTG
>WAAD01001094.1:1756-17228 GCA_013389945.1 Fregata magnificens
AATCATCCAAGTTTAGTTTAGCTCACAAATCATTCTTTTGCAAAGTATGGGAAGTCACAAAAAACCCACCACGTAACCGAAAACACAGACACATGAAGTTTGGTAACTGAAGGATTTGCCACTCAGCTGATTAGTAAAGACATCAGTAGGACACATGAAACTTCTAGCCGGCAGGCTCCTGCTTATTGATGGGTGAACCTATAGGCGCCCTGCAGCAGAATTGCCCTTACTTATATGATCTCAATCTGTTTTCTATTGATTTTTCTTACACAGCAGTAGGTTTTGATTATCTGTAGTAATCTAGTAGCAATGACTGCTTCAAAATGTCTTGGATTGAACAGACATAGGATTTCCTGTTAACCAGAAATTAAAAATATATTTCTTCCAGTATCACAATTAAGAAATGCATTCCTCTCCGCAAACGTATAAATGAAAAAATTGTAACATTCCCCTAGCCATTTTATTGACTTGGAAGGTCATTCAGACAACATCTCCCAAAAAGGTGATCTAACTAGGGAGAGAAGTTTTTCTGTATTAACAGATATGCACAGCACTGGGTGTCCTTCAGAGACTGCACAGCTCAGCTTGTTCCAGGTACCAGAAGACACCACACTTGCAGGAACTGAGAAATATAAAATACTAACAATAATCCAATATAACAAAATAAACAAAACCACACTTATAACCAAAACTTTTGAAATAAAAGGTGCCATAGTAGGCAATGGAATGCTTCAGTGTTATTGCATCAGATAACCATCTTCAAAAAGCTTTTCGTCAGGTCTGATATGTATCAAACTAGCTGATTTGAAATATTTTATGTCTTCTGAAGTGTAAATTTTTGCAGGTGCTGCAACTCTTCCATTTTACAGGCCTTTCTAGAGAAATTAGAGATCTTAAACATCTTCAGGGAAGTTCAGAAGGATTATATACTGTCTGGTAAGGACAAAGTACAAAGAGAAAAAAAGACTGAACTGCTGATGAAAACGTTCATAGGCAGACACACCAAACAAAACAAAGATAAACTGCCTCAATAAAGGTAAGTCAAAATTAGGAGTTTAAGAATTGCCCTTATAGCAAAAGAAGGTTATTTCCTATCAGTTTGTATCTAATTAAGCAAATTTATGACAGAAAAGAGTGCCATTTGACTGGCTATATTAGCCAGGAATGTCAGCATCTGATCCACACCCCTGCACTTCCAAGCTGAAGGCTGCTTATTAGACCTGGCAGCATTCTTTTTTTTTCTTCAATGAAAAAAAAAGTAAAAACATAAATATACGTTTAGAGTTTGGGTTTTTTTAAATCTAAATCTATTATTGTTATTTTAATCAGAATTTGTGGTCAGTAGCATGTATTTCTGGCTAAAGCCAGATGACCCCATAAGCTTTTGCACAATTCACCTCTAAAAGGAAATGTCTATTTAAAATTAAACTAAACCATAGGCTTATTCTTTCATTTAGGCTTTATGGCTGCGTTTGTTGCATTTCTGGCTCCTCAAAAGAAAGAAAAAAATCACTGAAATATTAATATATTCACAGTGTTTGTAAACCCAGGACAGAGAGAGACCAAAGGGCCTATATGGGAGTTATTAGTGCTGACAAAAAAAGAATCTCTGTTGGGTTAAGCATGCAAGAGATGGGGACACAACTTACTTCTTCCCCAGCTGTCACCAAGATTCCTACTAATAACTTCCACTGCCCTTCTTGGAAAGCAGATGTGGAGAATCACAATTCAGAGAACTACAGCTGCTAGCATTGCCTTAGCTTCCAGTTAAACGCTGAAAAGAGGAGATAGCTATTGCATGAGTGGTGGTGGTCATTCTCCATGTTAAGCCTGTACAACTGAAGAATATGGAATTCACCCTGCCTCAACTTTGCGGAATAGTTGAAAGCAAAAACCCTACAATAACCCTACAATAACAACTCCACTCTGGTTTTGGTTTCTATAGATGCTTTCTGCTTTAACTTATGTTCCTTTTCATAAATTTTCTCCCTAATGGATAGCCAAATTGGAAGCATAATAGACTACCTCCTAAAAACTTCACACCTTCTACTGCAGCACGTAGAGCAAAGAATCAAGAGCAGATTTGTTTTCCTCAAGTTTTTGCTGACAACCTTTGAAATCTGTAGTTGTGTGGGAATAATCCTTGAACAGTTATCTTCTACTTAGCTGATATAGGTCTAAACTGACAGCGCAACATCCTAAGATCATGGGATCACTGTAGTTGCTCTAGTCAGTAACTGCTTCTAAGTTTTGTAGCAGTTGAGTTCATCACACAAGCTCTTCTAAATGCAAGCTTTTAGATTTGGATGGCTGTGCTCTGGTATGCAAGCAATAAAAACAACTTGCTTGTCAGCTCCTTGCAGTTCAAGGATAACATTCCAAACATCTTCACTTTTCATAATGGCTATCTAAAATGACATTTTTCTCCCCGTTTGATGAGAAGAATGAGTTTGTGATTTTTTTCAGATATATTTGTTTGACAAAAGTCTGATGCTACGTTCCAGATCACTGTACCTTACAATTTGCTGTATCTCTTCAACATTTCACATTTTAAAGTGTTAGAATATTTCTTCCACAATGTTATCTAAAAATAACATCAGACTGGCATAAAAATGCACTGCAGAAATCTCACACCATTTCAAAGCAGTCAACAGAAAACCTCCCACTGGTATGCACTCAGGGTAGTGAATGATGTGTATCTTGAGAGAAATATTGTGGAATCAATGCTAGAGATCAATCAAAAGAAATGGAGTCATTTGGGACAGTATCTTTTGCAGGGCAGAAAGCAACTGTGCTAAAACCCCCCACTTTATGCACAATGTACATTTGCATGCATATGATTATGTAGAAGTTCATTTATATCATCTCAGGAGATGCAGTAGCTTGCATGCAGTTATTTAAATAGTTTGGGGACTTTGCAAGAGAGATTTACTCTTGCTCTCCCCACATTTTATTATGGAAGGTTTATCATCAATATTAAACTTTAATTCCCCCAAAGCAGTGCATTAATACATTCATAAACTTTAATACCTAGAGCTTTGTGCCCACCTTCATCATATATTGAACACAATTGTTAAACAGCAGTCCCATACTTTCCTGTAGTTCTTTTTCATAATAAAGGGATTTCAGAAATATTTCAAAAGCACAGAGTCATCTTGATGCACTACATTTTGCCTAATTTTAAATGTCTGCCATGCAGAAAATTAAGTTTATGGTTTTCAGACTAACAACAAAGACTGCAGACCCCTAACTCTCACAGCTCATTCCTTTCAAGCAATTTGCTAATCATGTATGGAACTTTTGGTACATTCATTGCTTGCCCCTAAAGCCTGTCTCAAGTTCACACATAATAGTTTGTTTTTATGTCTTTTCATTATTTAAAAAGTCATCTACTGCTTTCTGTAATGAACTTAATTTTGGGAGTAATTTCCCATTAAAGATCAGTCCACTATTCCAAATACTGTAAATACTTTTAACAGGCCAACGCCTGTCCTAAGAGTCCCCTGTGCTTCTCATACATACCAAAGTCTTGGGAAGAGGAAATAAGCTGTCTTATTAAGCAGCTAATTAGCATGATGGCACATTATAACATTTTTCCTTATGTGTTCCACGCACTAAGAGGAAGTGACATCTAAGGACAGATTACAGACAGCCAACACACTAAAGGAGGAAGGAAGAACATTTAAAAAAAGGAAAGAAAAAACAGGAAAATAAATTGAATTTAGTTGCAGTGAAAGAAAGCAAACAGCAGCCTTGTTACAGGCGGGAAAAAAAAAGTAAGAGTACTCCCAAAGACATTATCCTTTGTCAGAATTGCTGCTGTTCTTTCTTTGACACCATGGCATATACAGAAAAAAGAAGGGGGAATTCAGAGATTATCAGGAAAGCTTTAAAACTGGCTTTTAGTATCTGACACAGGACACACCAAGAACCGACACAGCCACGGACACAAAAAAACCCCCAACTGTCTGTGACTGAAACCTTAATTCAATATATAATTTATTTAATTTGGCTTCTACTGCTTATAATTGCTTCAATCCTCAAGAACAGCTGGCAGGCACCAAGAGAAAAAACATACTTAGGACAGCAGCAGAGAGGAGTTTAATTAATTTTTAAAATCCTTGTATTTTATTTAGCTTATGCTGCCATCTACAGTAATCATCACAAATCTGCACAAAGACCAGGTACAGCACTAAGAGCAACAAAATAAACCTTCAGCACAGTAACAAGCTGAGCTAGAAAGGCACCAGGGGACTTTCACTGTCACTGGAAGATCTAATGAACCCTCTTTGTAGACAAACTCCCTCTCTCAGTTGGGGCCCAAAAATTCATTTACAGCTACTTGTCAGCTCTGTAAATGAATTAACTCATCCACATAGCACACAGATACAAGCACAGACTTCGTGAGTCTGTGTAGATCAACAAAGCAGTGGTGCTGGCTGTGAACTGACAAAAGTTTTAATTTCTCTGTATAAGATTATCACATGGGTACTGACTAGCTCAATTCAGTTCCTATGGACACCATAAGGAATTAATTTGTTAATCTGCTCCCCAAGACCCTTGTATAATCAAAATATTTTTCACTAGTTATCTTAATTAATGGAAATTTTTACATTCCAGATAACACCAAGTAATGCTGCTCTTCTTCCAAAACCTATAGATTTACTAAAACCTGTTTGCGGCACAGAGTAATATGCCCAAGGCACACTAGTAGTTTTTGCAGGACGAAACAAAAAGCCCCAAGCAAGAATGCAGCATCTGTTTTAATGTTAAAATTAACTTACAAATAAATAATTTGAAAAGACACTACACCTTAGACCCTGGCTTACATTTTCAACAACTAATGCATGCTTTCTAGTTCTTTGAGTCTTATCAGAAGTCCCACTGTGATTTTCATCCCAGCATTGTCAGTGCTATATAGTAGCATCTGAAGCAGCATAAACCCTAAACTCCACTTCCTGAATATATCAAGTCAAAGCCATTTTTTTCATCTCCTGTGATTTGTAGCTTTCTTTTGGGGAATTTCTGCTGCCCCAACAGTTTGTAGATTTCTACTGTCTACTGCATAATGACACCTATCTTTTTTGTAGGCTGAATAGTAGGGGAAATAGTAGGCTGAAATGTAGGGGACCCCATTAGTGGGGTCCCCATTTATAGTGTCCTTGAAGAGCAACATATTGAAATAGCTACATTTTGAGCTATACACGTCATTAAGAAATGGGTTCTAATGTAACTTGACAGCATTCTTACTTCACTGATGGATAGACTGGGACCAGGCTCAAATTCAGAGTTATCACAGCAGTGGAGGATATGATTATCACCTTGTCAGAGAGCTGTCTAGTGAATATCTTTGCTGAAATCCAGTGTTCTCAGATGAACCTTAAGAAAAAGTTACCCAAGGCAAGACATTACTGAAAAAAAAATATATCAGTTTTCTTCACTTTTCCAACTCTATGACAAAAATTCGATATTCAAGCTTATCTAGTCCAAGTACAGAAAATACCTCTGAGGATCTAAGAAAGCCAGCTTAACATTTTTTTTTCTGTAACTTCTCAAAACTCTGTATTTGATACTTAATTATTAGGTATTGTTAGAAGGATAAAGCATCAAAATATTTGTCCATTTAAACTTCTGCCATAATGCTATCAACTGAAAAAGATGCAGAGTATTAGCCAGACTGTGAAACCTAATTAAGCCATAACAAAATCTTCTGAAGATCAGCAGACACTAATGTCAAAGTGAGCACACCTTTTCTAGCTAGCTCTTAGTACACACAGGGACTATTAACTACATGAGATTGAGCAAAAGTGGAAATTGGAACTGTTCCTGCAGTATTTTTTCCTCTATTTTTGATTGCTACAGACCACAGCAGCAGCAGGTAGAGTTTCAGCTTCTAATTACAGGACTATGACAACACAGGCAGCCTGCGAGAGTGGAAGAGGCTGCTTTCACCCTGCTGTAACCCAAGCACTGCTCACCTAACCATAAGCTGCCACCCACAGCAGCAGTAGCAGCCTGCTTTTCCAGGGTCTAGCAGAGACAGCCACAAGCTGATGGGGCTAGAGCCATTTTGCCACCCTAGGAAATGTCGTCTTTGCCTACTTCAGTCTTGTTATGCTGCAGTTATGAATTATGTTTAGAACTGCATGGAACAGAAGCAGCCAAAGGGGAGTCTTCTGTGGGTGGTAAGGTACGACAATCGTCCTGTCTTTCATCAGTTCTGCTTCAGCACGCTGCTTCCCTAACACACAGAGGTGTTAAGACAGTAAACGGATCCATGATCTTGGGGGTTTTTCAGGTACCAATGTTGTTAAAGTTCTCTATGACCAATAAAGAAACTGCACATCTAAAGCTCTGAGCTGCACTGACAAGCATTTAAACATGAAGTAATCAGCAAGTAGCCTTAAATGCAACAGTACTAAGCACTCTGCACAGGCACTCAAAATGAAAAAAATTCTCTTCCTAGCTCTGTGATTGGTGCTCCTAGATGACACCGAGCAACACATTTCAGTTTCCCCATCTGTAAAGTGGGGTTCACAACAGAGACCTGGTTTGTTTATTTGGGGGAAGAGAGGGGTGGGGGTGTCTGTGGGTGTGTTAGCTGATGTGCTTTGAGACCTGCACCGAAAAGTGTCCCCAAGGTCACATTATATTATATTGCCACTACAGATAACCCAACAGATTTGTTTGTAACATTGCAGACAGTACTTGACCACTGCAGCTGCCAAATATCAAGAAAATCTTTAAAAAGTAAAAAATAAGTCAGAGCCAAAAACAACATTAGGCCATAAAATGACCCTGCTATAAGACAGAACATAGCAACAGCCCTCTGTTGTCATTTTGTAAATAACTACAGTCTCTTCTAGTGGATTTACAAGTGCCCTACATTGTAGAGACTGACAATCTGACTCAGCCCAAAGAAGACTCAATCTTCATCTCCATGCAAAATTTGAAGTCATACCTATCTCTTTCCATATTAATTTTACTTGTTTCTTCCTTCCATAGCTTTGTCTGAAGGCAAGGGTTAGAGCACAAAACCAAAAGACAGGTTGCAATAACCACGTTTTCAGCACAGTTAAGAGCGACAACTCCTCCCCACCAAAGCTCCAGTTAGCAACTCCTGATATACCACCTCCCTCAATTTTGCCAAACAAGCTCTGACACAATCTTTTCAATTATCCAACCACACCTGTTTAACATTTGGAACATTACAATAATGGGATTTTCAAACTCAAAGAGCATTACAATTTCTACTGCAAAAATTCAAATATGTTTTTGCTTAACTTAAAATTAAATGTGCACATTGGAAACAACATTAAATAAACTAAATGTTATGGCTTCCTACACAAATTTTTCCAGTCCCAAATCACAGAAGGATCTGATCAAAGGCACTTTTTTCCAAGCTTGATGGGGATTTTTTGTGGACTTTTACAGCCTAACTGATTAGCTAGTACTCACCTTGCAAAATACACCTTATTAGAGATGGCCTTTGTTACAGATCCATATATATTCCTTTTCTACATGCTTCTGATCATCACACGTTTACTGTATTTATGGAACTTCCCTGCAAAGGCCAATGAAAACAGAGGGGTGGACTACATAATTCTTGACCCTGCTGCACCCACCCACCCCCCACCCCCCCAAAAAAAAAAAGCTCCAAACAACAAAACACCCAAACAAATTAGTCTTACATCATTTGAGTGGCTTCAGGAACTTGCTGGAAGTTTCAAAACTGCTTTGAAATGCCAAGATAGACAAGCTAATCTTAAAAACTAACTTGTAGAAAGAAATTATAAAATTTCAGATTGATAGCACATTCCTTTTGAAGCTTTGGACTATATATATTGTACAACAAAATTAAACACAAAAGACCTGAAAGTCTCTGTCAAGATTCCCTTAAAAATGTGATGAGGCAAAAATTTTCTACTGGCAATGCTGTAACATAAGAGATATGGATACCTTCCTTTCTGGCCTGTCCATTTCTCTTCCAGATCAACACTTCATCAGCACACAATGCTAATTCACTGAATGAAAGGTTTTCACACCAGTGCTAGAACTCAGAACTGTTTCCGACAGAGTTCAATTTTTACCTTTCCTTCTTCCAGCAATCACCAAATTACCTTCAACAACTTAAACAAAACTCCTTGCATGCCAGTAAGTAAAAATATTACGAATGTTTTAAAAAGTCCATAATATGTTTTCCCTTCTACTTAAATAAGGCTATATATAAAGCCAATAAGTAGAAAGTGAGACCCGAGAAGAGAATCACATACAAAAGCCTCAGAAAATACCTGTTCTGGTGATCGGAAAGGTGAATCTTGCCTACATAAAATGCCATAAAATTAATTCCTACAGGATTATGATTACGCCCAACACTTCTTTGCATAAAATATACAGTCTGAATTTTTTGCACAACTGCTGCAAATTAAATGATCTCAGAGTTGATCCTGAAGTGCCTTTTTCCCTACTTGCTATGCATATAACATCCACGAGGATACAGATTGCCCTTAAGCCAATGAACTGTACTTCTAACAGCTTGCTACAGTTTAGACATAAAACCTTGTAACCTAGAAGACAAGCTTTCCTGAAATAAGCTTCTTACAGCCAAGTTAGTTTTTTTTTTAAAAAAACAGTGATATTTTATTAATAGAGCTGAAATATGTAGGCTAAAAAATGCAGTAAATCTACCAAAACTATTTATGTTTTTGATCTGTTCACACTTTTTTTTTGCATCTGCATATTTTAGGGCCAAATATATCTATTTAAGAGTCCCATCATTGAAATGTCATATGAACTATGGAAAAACAGCTTCAGAGACCACCACCCCCCACTCCACCCCCAAAAAAAGTTTAAACAGTACTACACCTGTTATATGTCAGTCCATCTATGAAAACAGTGGTAAACAATCTTTACCAAATTATATTTTAAAATGAAATAAGACTCATTTTAGAAAACCAGTAGCTATATCTGCAGTTAAAAGGACAGGCAAAACTTCTGTCCAAACCACATTTCTAAACACTTTCAGCATTCTAGTTGGTAAACTATTTCCCCAATAAAAAAGGTGAGCACTAAATATGAAGAGAGAAAGTGACATGAATGAAAAATGCACAAAAAATTACAATTTTAATAACAAGATTTTAAAAAAAATGTAATATTACTACACAACCGTAGACATAAGTGTCATTTTGTTCACATAGAGTACCAGACATCAAAAGCAGTAACTGCTAATAGACAATCAATTGTTAGAAATCATAAAATCTACGGGCTGCGGTCTTTTTACTGCAAAACAAAAACCTAACATAGGATTTTGCAGTTTGGGTTTATTGTAATTAAAGACATAGTTGCAAATTTGTGATATACTCAACAGTTGTAAAACTACCAATTAATTTAAATGTATACCAAACCACAAAATTAATGACATAAATAGATGTTTCTATTGAAACTACTAAAATGACTTTATTTCTTGGAAATATACCTAAAAATGTTCAGATAAAGAAGGTGGTGAGAAAGATGATCTTGTCATTGAAGTGCTTCTCTGGTACTTAGACTTTCTAATTAGTTACTAATTCTGTCATCAATTCCCAACACAAGAATTAGTTAAGTAAGTTCACCAATTTCAGTTTCCATCTGTAGAACAGGAATAATGCTTTATCCTACTTTTTCCTCAAGCATCCACTTTATGATGAACTTGCTTAAAGAAGTTTGGGTGTTTCTTCTGTTTGTTGGTTTTGGGGGGAGGGCGGGGTGTTGTTTGGTTGGTTGGCTTTTGGTTTTTTTGGGGGTTTTTTTGTTTGTTTTTTTGTTTTTTGTTTTGTTTTGTTTTTTTTTAAATGCCTTTATAGAACATGCACTGCAATAGGCTTGCTGCCTTCATAAATTAAGACCATGACAAGGATGCCTACTGCATGCGGTTTTGCTTCAGAAGAAGCTTGTGAAGCTATTTTTCTTCCTAAGAAGTTGACAAAAAGCCTCTAGTTGGACACCTCAAAGAACACTACCAAGTCCTGCAAACACCAGAATCTTAACAGGTTGAATATTTTCATGCAGCTCCTCAGTGAAGAACAGTGATACTAAGAAAGAAAAAAAGTCTCAAAGGGTTACATTATTTGCAAATCTGTTTGCGACTCCAAATCTAATTAAAGATTAAAATTAAAAACACATTAAAATAAAACTGTGCTAAGAATAAAACACAAGAAATGGGCTACATTCTACAGAAACATCCAACAAATTTTGGAACCTGATTTCAGTCAGAGATGCCCACTGAGCTTCAGGAAAGCCAGCAGCTCTGCCAGGCTATCACAGCTTGGGGGCCTGGCAGGCATGGCCACACACATCAAGCATACAGAGAAAAAGGGGGCTTGTATTATTTTAGTAAAAACATTTAAGATGCACCAAGTCACCACAACAATCTTGAATGGGTTAAAAACCAGCCAAACAAAAAGAAACGCAAAACCCTTATAACAGTCAGTTCTCCCCTTATTAAATCAATGCACACAGAAACTATCAAGACAGTGTTCTACTTCACACAGCTGATTCTGAGCAGTGAACTTTGCACCACTTGGGTGAACAAAGTGCGTGATATTTCAGTTACGAAGTAGTCACCTATTGAGTAGTGACCGTGGGGTTCATAAAGCCAGGACAGCGTTCCGTGCTCTACAGACTGCATGCATTTTCAGTAATCCCAAAAGCATCATAAAGGCAGTGAACACAGCTAATATATGAACGTCCTCAAAGCAACACAACTGCAGTGCAGTTTCTGCAGTCCAGAGAGTCCCCAAGGTGTTGCCAACTTACTTCAAGTGCCTCCAAGTGCAGAGAGCACCAGTGACAGGCAACCTTCCCACTCACACCTCCTCCTCAATTTCTCATGTTCAATACTGCCTAAATATTGTCCAGAACTGAAGATCCATGTACAATATTACTGAATTGCAACTAGCTTGATATAACTGATTTATTTCGCCAGACTGACAGTTTTAACAGAATTCCTTATCTGATCAGTTTTATTGCAACTTGTCATTCATTGGAAACCATTAATAATGAAAGAAAATAGCTTCATGATAATTTGACTGGCTAAAACTGACTGCTAAGTATTTTAAAACTGACTTTTGAACTTACCACTGTGATCTGGATCAGCTGAGGATACTGAGCTTTTGGTGTACTGAAATCTCCATCTGCTTCATTGGCCTTCACAAGTAATACTGCGGGATGTCACTTAAGGTACCTTTAAGGTATTTACCACCAAGAGTTAAAATGGTGCATACTACTCTACCTATACAGAATTGGACAACATCTGGAGAAAATAGTTATTTTGGGCACTTGAGCCATGCCCAAAAGCTGATAGTTTCAAGGCATCCCATTTTCAGAATCAAATGGCTCATTTTATGAAGACTAAGATGATTTATAGCAAACGAAGTTAAAAAACCCAGGGCATCCAAAAATCATCAGAAGCCTTAAACAGCTCCAATAAATGCCTCTGATCAGAGTGGAAGCAGAAACTGGCAAAACCAAATCAGAAGTACTTCTTAACAAGGTTTAGGGGCCAGGGGGAAAGGTGAGATGGGGGGAATGGATTTTTTTTTTGGTCCCAGAAGTGTTCTCTGTAGCTTGTCACAGTTATGATTAACATCATTAATTGGAGCAAGAGTAACTGCTGATAGCAAAATAAAATTGATTGCTTAAAAAGTTCAAACCCTTTTCTTTATTCTCTTTGGGTTTTTGATAAAGTAGCAATTCCTGGTGAAACAAGATGTCAGTATTCCAAAGAATTCATATTCTGTACATACACCATGAGCCACCGAGTACTGCTTCAGTTGCAACTTCCAGTAATAAGTGCGCCAAACATTTTAGGTTTAAAATAATATGAAAATAACAAATATCCTTAGCAGGCAGGGCTTCATTCTGAAATATATGGGGGCAGAGGGGAAGAGTGATACATTTTATCTTGGTTGACAAATATTCACGAACAGCCACAGCTCTATCCTTAAGCGCAGCACACTACTTGCAGAAAATGAGTAGAACACAGAAATTCATCCCAGTTGCCTACTAAAACAGCCCCAGTATTCCCTAGGAAGTTACTGTAGACATGATATGTATCAGAGTGCCAGTTTCCACAGAGACAACAGTGCATATGGTTTGGCTAATTTTAACAAATCAACAGCATCATTATAACTCAGACATGGATAAATAGCAAGTAGCCATACCAAATTTGTACATTTTGGGAAAACCATGTATTTCAGACAAAGTACACTGAATTATCTATACAGCATGCACCAAGTAATTATTAGAAATTTCAAAAGATGTTTCTGATGAAATATAAGTTAAAGCTATACAAGATATGAAACAATACTAAAGTTGTATCTACAACAGGCTTTCCCCTCATGTCACCATGTTCAAACATCACCCCCTTCTCTAGAGTACGTTCAAGTGAACTAGCAGACCCTCCATACCTTCAGCAGGCTTTAGTCTGGGGCCTAGGTCAATTAGGTGAGGAAACCAGCATTTCCTAAGAACTGATTGGTACCCTAGGAGCTCCTGCTGAGCTTCAGGCTTTGGTGTTAAGGGAAAAATAAACTAACCCTAAAGGTATAATACCAGCTATCAGAATGCACTGAAGCAGCATAGCTGCACAGAAAAGCTTTGGGGGAGAATGACTTATGGATTATAAAGTTAGGTAAATAAGTGATGTAAGACATAGAGGTAAATAGGTGAGCATACCTGATGGTTGAGAGAAGAAAAAATTCTTCCAGACAAATAAGACATTGAGAGGTAACCAAAGACCCTACTAGTCTGAGGGTGATTTTTCAATTACTCCAGTGGCCACAGGACTGGATCCACAAGGAACCCCCAAAGCAAGTACAGGTAGGAGCAAAATGAATAGAAAAGATTACAGAAGCATCTCTGTTTCCACAAACACTCAGCCAAAATTTTCTGTCGAATTCCTCAGAAGTAGCTTGCAGACCACATTTGGCTATATCCCTTGTATATGTACAAGTCTGTAATCTGCCTCCTGTCTTCGCAGCTGCTAGTGCTGTCATTTGTGACAAATGCAGTCCTAATGGCATTCCACAACAACAAACAGGACAGACATTTATTAAACCGCGGACAAATCAGAGACTTATTTTCAGACTCAGATTAGAACTTAAAGATAACTTCTGGGAGAGTAAAGCTTCACACATATTTGTCAGTTATGAGAAAGAGACAACACGACTAGTCAAAGGGAAAGCCCAGCTTCCCCCTGTTGAGCAGGTTGTGACATGGCTATAATTGAGAGTGGTTTGTCACCCAGTTGCATCACAAGTTGGGACTGTCCCTGAACAGAGAGCTATCCGTCAAAGCTAGCCAAGAGACAAGGATGTTCATCTACATCTGTAGAAGTAATTGCTTGATAGCTTTTTTCACAAGATGACCCCTAAGGATTTGAGTTAGACCCAAGCAAGAAGGTGCTGACAGATGCTATATTTTTCTACTATTATCAGGATTACAAACAATTAAATTATCATCTTTAATGTGATATATAAAACATCTACTGTTAACTTCGTTTGAAAAAGAAGGTGCAGAATAGGCCTATGATTAACTTTTATATTTTAGGTGTAACATCTTGAGTCAGAAAGCTTGCCTAATACAGTTGAGAGCAGAGGGCTAGAGACAGCAATTTCCCATTCTGTATCATGCCCTGACAGCAAGCTGACACTATTTTGAAAGTACTAAGCAATTCTAAAGGTTTCCAGATAACAGGAATTTAAATGTACTTTCTGAGCTGAGATTTGCTCATCTTTTCTACTCCATTGAAAAAAAACAGAAAATCATTACTCCCTTTATAATTACAAATGCACTTATTTGGGGGAGGGGTTAAGGCTATACACTGGGAGGTGCAGAAAGAAACGTGCAAGCATCAGTCATATAACATTAAATAATCATATTGGTGAGAAGTTTTTTAGGTGTGTTTTGCAAGTAAACCTAGCTACAAAGCATAACACAAGCAGGAAATGTCTTATCTCCAGCTGCAGTGTGGGGAGCAGGGGGGGAACTGCTCCAGTGATTCTTTACACCAAAATTTATAACAAGCAAAAGCCAAAACAAACAGTTAAAAGATCAGAAACATTTACAAGGACATTCCACAGGAAATAAAAAGTCATATTATAGCTATAGCTGTCTTATCACACTAGCCCAAATCAGCTTCATAGACTACTTTTCTATGTATTTTTTTACTCCCTGCAGCTACAAATGAGACTCGATGATTAATTTCATTTTTGTAGCAATAGCAAAAATACAAGTTCAACAAGAATGGGAGGAGGGGCAAACAGGGGACAGAGCAGAAAAAATAGCAAAGATATTGTAACTACACTCTCCAGTACAGTTACATATTACATTAGAAAGGATCTCAGATGGGAAGGAAAAAAAAAGTTTCAAACATTAAACTTTAATGACTCGATCAAACATATTGGTGTATCACCTGTAAGCTAAGCCTCACAGGCAAGAAAGGCAAGTCGTACCATCAATCTCACCAAACAGATACTGTCATTCACATTCTGTGCTTATTGTTCACCTGTTGTGTGTGTACATGAAAAATATCCTAGTCATATCAATCAACACTAAGACAAACTGAGATAAAAATCCTCCAAAGCTCCTTTCATCTGAGTAGCAGCTGGTTTTTGCAATATAATTTTATGGACTCTGCTTCTGCGTCCTTACCTACACAAGGCGACAGGTACTGCCATGTAGCCAGTAGCTTATGCTGCTGGTGTAATAGTCTATAAGAAAAGGGCACAACTTACCTGTTCAATATTGCAGGTGGAAGCTTCTGTTTAATCTGTAATGCTCAAATGAAGAGTCAGTAAGCTCCGTTCACCTGTGCTACACCACTGAACCTCATAACTGTCAGAAGATGAGTCTGCTACACCCTGCCATCCTTTCCCCAATATCTCTAATGCCACATAAAGCAGTACCACCCACAAGGGTGGCCAGAGACACAGGCAGTCCAAGAGAAATCATTTTATTATTGTTAAAGTTTGTTTCCTTTCTACAATTGACTATGACCCAAGAAAGTACTTCAGTCATTTCTGCTTAAAATTTAGAATAAACTCAGTTTGCGGTTGTAGACGAGACCACACTGGGAGGAGTAGCTGCTACACCAGAGAGCAGATATATTTTTTACATTTGGCCCTACCTGAAAGCCTATAGAAAAGTCAAAAGAACACATCAAAGATAGTAACACACACATCTAGTGTTAACATGGTCTTTGTAATGCATATTTTCCCCAAGATAATCTGATGGCCAAGTGTCCAAAATTACTGCTTCTCAGGAGACTCTAATGTTCTGCAGCCTTTGAATCCTTCAGTTACCACCACCAGAATGGCAGCTCCACAGCAGCACAGCATCGTTGTCCCAAGTGGATTGGGAACAGAGGATGACATTAGCAATCAGTCAGCATCCCACGTTATAGCTGCTCCCAAAAGCACAGGAGAAGGGAAGG
>WAAD01001095.1:1963-21173 GCA_013389945.1 Fregata magnificens
CAACCCAGTCAGTTGTCACCCTCTTTGCCAGGGATAATTAGCCCCAGGTTAGCTTAAATGATTTAATCTTTGCTAGCCCAGATCATTTTGATTGAAATGGGCTAAGTGAGCCCTGGCAATTCATTCAGCACAGCTGAGAACATGATAACCTTCAGCAGACGGCAGTGATGAGCAGCTGGGGTTAGAAACAGGATTACAACCTTTTCCACTGGCTCAGCTGGATGAGAAAGAACACATGCATTTACATCTAAAAGAGACCATCATACCTGACTGAAAAATCAATACTGTGTGCAATCCTGATCTGGACATCTATCAGTCAGCCACTCATTCTGTGTATTCGTGAAACAGGATCACAAATGCATCCTAAACTTTTCTCTGTTACACCTTCCAGGTGGACCTACAGTGTCAACCAGCATTTCAATTAATCCATGAATTCTTGCATGTCTTAAAAGTCAAGCACATAATGTATGTACCTGAGAGAAAATCCGGTATTGGTAAACATTTATTTTGCTTCCTTCAACAAAGACATGAAATGTAAGCTTTCAAGCATACAGCATTGAGTGTAGAACACTATAATTAAGAACTATATATTAGAAACAAAATTATTTTTGTGATCTCTTATTAGTTCTCTTTCTTGTGTTACTCAGTTTATATTAGTCTGCTTATTTAACAACTCAATCTCATGGACAATTAAACAATACTCACAGAGGTATACAAATGTCCGACCCAATCAGTTCCACCTTATTAAACTCTTCTTTCATTGTTTTGTTGCATCCTGAATTACACAGTCAATACACTCTCCTCAACAGGGCTACACTTCTGAATACATTTTAGAAATAAAATCTCAAACTTGACAGATTTCATTATCAGATTAACTGCATTTGCTCTTTTAAACGTAAAACAAAAGTTGCAGGGTTTTTTCCAAGAACTTCCACAGTCTTTCATTATTTCATTTCTGCAGTGATTTACAAATTGCAGCACTAGAGATCTTGAAATCATTGCTGTCACTTCAGATGCTATCAGAGTTTATGGTAAGATACAAACTCACAGCCTTCCTAGCATCGGCCACAATGACAAAGTTATTTACTGCACTTTATGGAGGCACTAATCTTGTTTTCCATATTCCTACTGAAAACTGGTGACATTCACTATCTTCCCAACCACCACGGCATAACATGCAAGTCAGTTTGAAAACTGTGTCATAATAGCTCGACAGTAGCATAAACATTGATTCTTTCCAAAGGTAACAGCGGACAGAGACTAGACAAGGCAACTTTTGCATTCCTTCAGGAAAGCAATAATTTCTTTTAGTTTCTGCCANTTCAGGAAAGCAATAATTTCTTTTAGTTTGTGCCAGTTCTATGGCAGACACAGACACTTTCTTATGATACATTTATTTTGGCATACTACATTTCTTTTCTGAATTAACAATCTCAGAATAAACTATACATCCACCTGAGAATGTTACTTCAAATTAAATATCTTTGGCCATCATAAAAAAAATTAAAAAACCAAGAAGGTTTAAAGCTACNTTCTGATGTTTCTTATTTTGGGGATAATCACCTGAATTTCTAGAATAAGAACCACTCAGCAAAGTGGTGAATTAAGTTCTTTATAACTTATCCTACATTCCCCCTGTTTTGTACAGTAGATGAGTGATCTGAAATTTGTCAAAGGAAAGGGATAACTCTCATATTTTGTTATAGCAGCATACATCAGTGACAGGTCATGCCTCTTTGCAGTAGAGACCTTTAAGTGATACTAAATGAAACTATTATATACATACCATATTTCAAGTGACTGCCAACATTAATGCATTGTTTCAGTAATAACCATGAATCTACTGTGACATATTTGGGCTATTTCTCTGTGCAGTTATAATAAACTTTTGTCCAAGAGCATTTAAGTCTGTAGCACTCATTATCCTTGTTGTGTGACCTAGAAGGGTCCTTGGCAATCAAAATTCTGACATAGAAGTTCACAGTTCAAATCTGCCTTTCAAGTTGCCCCTTGAGACTACTTGTACTGATCCCAAGTCTTTTTTGACAGCTGTGTTGAAGTTTCCTGATTATAAATTCCCATCTTCTAATCTTTTCACTGGAAAGGGCAGCTGCACGTAATGGCAAGTTAATTGCAGCATATGACACAGATTCCAATAAATGCTTTAAAAGATTTGCAATCTATGCTTAAAAAAAAAAAAACAATTTGGTGGCAATAATTTCAGTGTAAATCTCCAAGTGCTCAAGAGGTCTAAGTTGCTCCTAAACACTGCAGAGAGAGAAAAAATTAAAGTACATTTTATGGGATATAGGTCTCAGTAACTGTCATTGCATGGCAGGGTTTTATGTTACACCAATGAAAATGAAACTGTTCCACACATAACCTGGCAGCCAATACCTAGTTCACTCACGAAAGAAGATCGACTCAAACTAATGACAATCTGCTGTTAACATATTCCAACATTTTCCTTAGCTAGATGACTGCAGAAGTTTGCAATGTTTAAAGCAGAATAGGTTATAATGTGGTACAATAAGGCAAAACAACAGAAAAATACTTACTTGTATTGACTATAAACATAATAGAAGACATACAAACTAATTGTAGTTATTTGGCACTTGCAATTATTTTCAAGTGAGCTATGACAACTGTAATACAGACCTGTCAGCAGTTGTCCTACCTCATGATGAGACACATCAGATCTCATAAACTAAGAAAATGCAACAATAGATCAGTATGTGCATAAAAGAGGAATGATGCATACTTTCGGAGAAGGTGACATTCTAATGCCTACATAAGGACCAAACCAACGGCCCACCAAGGAGCTATTATGATGATCCAGTCTGACTTGATCCGTAACATACTTTAAAGAATTGCCCCCAGTAGTTTATGCATCAACTGTACAACATTTATTTAGTGATAGAGAATCCCTGAAACGTTCGAGAAGTTATATTTCTCTTTATAGGATCTTGCTATACCATTTCCTGCTACATTAAAGACCACACCTTAAAGCTGGTAATTTTCTCCCTAAAGAGGAGATAAACTTTAATCAGATCACCTCTTAACCTTCATTCTGCTAACTACATTGAGATCTTCAGTCTCTGTCTGTATAAGTATTTTTTCAAACCTCAGACAAATTCATGTCTCTCTTCTGTTGATCCCTTTACAATTATCCAGCCAGAGATATTTCAGATAAATATTTAAGGAAAGGAACAAACATGGTAAATAGATTAATGGATTATAAAAAAAAATTTGTAAGCTCATATATGCTCCTGGTGTATCCTCTAAATGATTGTAACTGTAGGACTTCAGCATTCAGGACTAATATTACATACCTTCAATTCATATCCGTATAGCTCTTTAGGGTTTTCTGTTTTCATGTCAAATAGCAAAATGCATAAAGGACATTGGGTTGCTTTTCAATAAGCAAGACAAACGTTGAGGGTAAGGGTAACGTTTTCAGGGCTTAAAGCAGTTTAGTTCTTCAGCAAAATTTATACCTTACCTAATCTTTGTAATCTCCATAGCATACTTTTAAGTTATTCAGAAACTTCTGATGTCAACATCAGGTGATGTGTAGGTGAACTAACCTACATTACAACCAAAAGCAAAAATACACCAAAATCAGTCAATCTTACTACCTTTTCAGATCTCAATACACATCCATGCTTCCTTCTGTGACATAAGCAAGAAATATATGCTATTTTTTTCCCTCAAATCTGTGAAGGGACCCTCTGTTGGAAGCTGAAGTTCTGATCTATACATCGTTGCCCTGGAGGTTAAAGTGATATAAGAGGAGCCAAAACCTGTAGCAAGTAAGGGCACATTTCCTTGTTCTTGTCCCACATGAGTGCCCAGAAAACAAACTGACAAAGCAAGTTGCTGACTTTATGAGTCTCAGGTAGACTCTTTTTAAACTAGCATAGGTACTAGACTATACATCATGTTTCAGTCTGGCCCCACTTCTCCTCCCCTTTTTTACTCCATACAGTTTAAAAATAACAACAAAAAAGAAACAAGAAAACCCCACCCCAAAGCAGAGCAAGAAAATATGATGTCTTCCTCTCAAATCTTGCGACACAAGACAAAAGACAGCTGAAGAATAAAGACATTGGGAGAGTCACAACCCCTCACTGCCCCAAGAAATGCTATGGAGTTCAACACTTGGAAGTGAGAAGGATGCACAGGAGCAGACAGCCCGCTCAGAGGATCTCATCCACCTCAGCCCCAGTGGCACCACGGTGTCTGTGCTCTACTGGTTCATTTGGAGGTTTGGAGAGATACCGCCCAGGAGCTTGGTGAATGCTGCTACTGCTGCTCTGTTATGAGTCACAACCCACTAAGATGATTTCATCAGATCTTGTCAAAGATGTATACTCTTCAGAAAATACACAAAGCTTTTTCATCCTTATTGTGATTAAGGATGTTTTTCACAACAATTTTCTCTCAGATTTTCAAAACTACTTCCTACCTGAAACTGTTTTGTGTAAAGGATTTTTTTTCTGTTGTATGATTTAAACATCATTTTTTTTCAAAACTAAAATGTTGCTCAAGTTTGCAGAGCTGTAGGTCTTTAACAGAAAATTGAAATATCAGTATGTATTTATTTAGATTAAAAAGTAACTGAAAAGAAGACTTTCCAAGGATCTAAACACCTCAATATGCCATTAATAATGCAATTAGTCATACCTCCTTTATGGCACAATGATTTCAAGGGAACAGTGTAGGAGAAAAAAACGTTTCAGGACAATAGTGCAGTAACAGTACATCTGTAAATTAGCAAGTATTTTTATTAGATAATTAGCAACTGGAAAAGTAGCACATGCAAATATTCTAACAGAATAATTCACACTACCACGTGTTCAAATGCAATTCACAAAATAAGTCAAGAGCACCTGAGGTGTTAAAGCCCTAAAATTGCATATTTTAGCAAAACAGAAGAATAAGGCTAATGAGTTAGTTGTATATTATTCTTATATGCTTATAATAATCCCTTAGCTAGCAAGTTTTAATTTTTTTCAAGGTGTTATAAAAATTACCAGAATAAGTATTCGTCAGAGGTACTCCTTCAGTTATATCTTCATATGCCAGCAGGACTAAGCCTCAGGTAAAATAGCAAAGGCTTAATGCTATTGTATTTAATTTCAAAGGATTTGAACAAAGAAATAATTTCAGATGATTAAATCAGTTCATTTTGAAAGAGAAATTGTAGGGAAAAATTGCACTTGTTATAAAAGTTTGTTGTATTTCTCATATTTCAGGAATATTTCCATAAAATTATAGCCATATTAAAGAGATTGACCTTACATTTTAGAACTCTACAATTAATAAGTGAGTTGTTGAACAATACAGATTAGTTTCTTCGTAGTGACCTTGAACAAGGAGTCACTGTGAAGTATCATCGCTGCATTTATACCATTAGTAGTGTAGGAAGACTATGTCCCTCACACTTCATCATGCATCACTGAACTGTAACAAACTCTGACAGGTATAGAGCGTATCTCTAAATATTATGACACTCTGCTAGTGACAGCTGGAAAAGAAAAGCTGGACACAATCACAGTTCTCACATTTACTGGAAAAGACGAGCTGCCATCCATAGCAACCATATTTCTGGAAACACTAACTAATAAATTCTAAATATTTTTAAATGCCTCATTTCCTGACATTTTAAAATGCAGAAAAGCATCAGTTACAATTGCAGAGGCTTGTACTGTCAGCAATTACTCTTTGTGTCTTATGTATAACATTGTCACAGAAATCACTGCTAAAAAATCAACCAAAAATCTAAAAATCTACAGCACTCAATAACCTTACCCAATTATAAAACAACTCATGGCAAAGGTCATTTGCGAAAGCAATAATATTTGCATAATAATTGCTTATGAGGAATCAAGCCTGGAATGTCACAAAAGCATTCCAAGAGTACACTTTGTGCAAATTGAGTTTTCTCATTAACCATAAGTATTTCTAAAGTAATTTAATTAAATATTCAGTTTAAAATCAGAAAATTACATTCAAGTGCTGCACCTTATCTAAATGACAAGTACACAAAGGAGGACTGCATCTTCCCACCAGTGCTAACTTTAGCTTACAATTTCTCTTTAATTATTTTGATGACTGTGCATTTAATTCAAAGAATATAGTGTTGCAAATTCAAGCACTCTGTTCAAATACATATGCTTTGAGGTGTATAGCTACCTACTCTTCTGTAGTTTAGCAGGACAGTTCTGCCTTGGTACCCAAAGAAATACTTTAATCTGTGGCCAAAACAACATGAAAATCTTAGCATTATAACTTTCCTTACAGCCAATCAGGTATGTGCTATACATACGTGCTGAACTCAACATTCTCTTAGAAGCTGCTTTTTTTCTTGCGTGGCAAAATATAGAGCACTTCCTCCATAAAGAAGAATGTTTACTTCTAAAAAGGATTATAAACCCACAATTTTATTCAGGAAACTAGAGTTTTAATGCAGCTATGCGATATGATATGAACTACTCCCAGGAATAAACTAGCACTCTGGAACAAACCAAATTATTAACCATTACTAAGTGAGAAATGAGCACTCAAAAGGCTTCCATTTATGCTTTTTATATTTTTTTTTTACTAAATACATTTGTGCATGTATGTAGATACACTTATAAACACATTATTCAGAAGTGTTAGTAGTTATGCGTATGTCACTGCTTTAACTGATCTTTGCAGCATCAGAAACAGCTTGGTTGTTTAATACTATCAATTAATTCTATTATGTTAGTAGATTTATTGCTTTTAACTATTTTGATAAAAAAGCTTAACCACAAGGAGCATGTATGTGACTACAAATATTTCTGTTTCATCTTACCTAAAACGTTTTCCTGTAATTTGCAACTATATTATAATAAACATTTTGCCAAAATGTTACATTTGATTCTTCATTCAAGTTTATTTTACTCAGAACTTTCTCCAAAAAATTATTTTGGGATACCTTTCCTTATATTTTGTGACATATTTTTTGGGGAAAAAAAAAAAAAAAGAGTTTAACTGCTTCAGTTGTTCCTTTGATTATTATGTATATAAGAGGAGATACACTTCCTGAACGTTCCAATTCAACTTTTTTGCTCTCCCTTTACTCAGAGAATTTGAAGCTAAACAATTCAAACTCAAATCTGACTTACTGACCTTGCCAAGAATGGCAAAACAGCTCACCTTTGAAGAAAATCAGTTTGATTTCATTAACTTATAAACATTTCCAGCCAGCACACCAGGATACGTTGACAGTACATTTCATACTACTTGGGGTATGTGGTGCTTTTACTTATATCTATTTAAAATGCTGATCTGGATGCAGGAAAAGAAAAAAGTAGTTCATTTGATGTCTTTGGCAAAAATGATGTCTTAAGGGATATTTATGAGGAATGCTTCATCTCAGGTTTCCTGAACATCCATTTAATTTCATTTGTTTTTTTCCCTCCTTTTCGCTTTTTCCACTAAGCCTTCCTTACTCCTTGGCAAATTAAGTGGGGAGGGAAGTTATAATAAAGTAACAGAGAGACGAATAAATCAAATGTACAGTAGAGGCAGCTGACAAAGTCAATACTGAACCTTTTCGAAGACCTTTCCTTTTCTTTAAGTTGGTAATGCCAAACTTAAAATTCCTACCACAGGGTTTTCAAATGTGTTCAGGATCCCTCAATCTGAACAAACAGAGGTAGCTTAAAGTGAAAGAGAAGTGAAGAGTAGAACAGTAAAAGAGTGGAGAAGGATAGGAGAAGGTAAAAACGCATAGTACAGAGACCATACAAGGAACAAGAAGGTTCAGTAGATAGCACTCAGATCTTTACCTAAACTTGCTCACACTATATGCCATTTCACCTACGACATTACTGTCACACCTCTGTCTTCATCTGTAAAATGATACGATACCTACCTACTGCTGTAAAGTGCTTTGAGTCTTATGGTTTCAAAGTTCCTAAAGGAACATTAATTATTGTGTCAACAAGAGACGATGAACTATGTACCAGACAGTGAAAACCCCCTGATTTTCAATTGCGTATTTATCTTCTCTATACGGATGAAACACTAAATGAGGAAGTTACAAACTTGTTGAGCGAATTCATAATAATTCAACAAACAGCAGTAGAACATCAACAGAGTTGAATTTTTTTCAGGCTCCATATGATAAATATATGTGCTTGGCTGCATGATCTGCAACAATGGTCTTAGCAATTAGATGCCCAGATTCTCTTTAAGCAGATGGAACAGAGCTTAATGATACTTGAAACTGCCATATTAAAGGCATTTTTACGGTGACCACTTTTTTTCTTCACTTAGTGCAGTGGAAAATGGAGTTTGACAGAGATGACAGGTGATCTGAGGTTCATTTGAAAGCTGCAGTTAGCATTGTGTGTTCTTGGTTTTCACTTCTGAGTGCTTCTTCCAGACAAGAGGCCTTCAGAGAGATAGAAGACTCTGGGTCCTAAATGAGTTTAGCATTCTATTATGGCAAAGACAAAAA
The DNA here is from genome assembly GCA_013389945.1 of Fregata magnificens. Lineage (NCBI taxonomy): Eukaryota > Metazoa > Chordata > Aves > Suliformes > Fregatidae > Fregata > Fregata magnificens. Next base: position 10,461 of record WAAD01001095.1, read on the forward strand.
TAAGATGACTTTATTTTCTTCTGAGGTTTCTAAAAAATCCAACACCTTAATTTAAATTGTTTAGAACTAGAAATACTTAACAGTAGCTTTCTAATAATTTCCTTCCTTATTTCAGTTTTCAGCTTTTACATCCAATAAAGTTGTAATGTTAATTTTCGAGGCATATTTCTTGGATTATGGAGTTGTATTTCACTCAAAGTAGGGGGAAAAAACAACAGGGATTTTTCTTTTTTTTAAGTCTGACTATATATGTTAGAAATATTTGACTACCACACTTAAAATTCACATCACTGTGTACTGAAACTTTCTAAAAGGTGAGATCTGTATGACATTAAAGCTATGCTTGGTACTACCCCTATAGTTAACGGTCTGTTAGATACTCTTTTATGTCCTTATTTCAGAGGGTTTATAACTTCAGGACAAAATTTTCTGCAATCTGAAACTAAGTATATAGGATAGCAGTCCAGAAAGAATTTTATTAGGCACACACTCAAAACTTCTATAGAACAGATTTTAAAGAAAGACTTCTTTTTGTGCTCTTAGCTAAAAGCAAAGATTAACAAGAATTTTTTGGCACCTATCTATAACAATGTTTTCACAGTAAAATGATTTTTAATATAAAAAATGACACTGCAGAATAAAAAAACCAAAAGAACTCAGTATGTATTGATCTTTATTATTACCATTTAATTAAATGTTACAGCAGCGGTGAAAACTACAAAACAGAAATACAGTTTATGTCCCAAATAATTTCTAACTCAAAAGAGGCACAGATATCAAGTTCAAGATTTTTTACTGTAGGTCCAATGGTGAATAAATATCTTGGATGGAGGTGTTGCAGAACTATCTACAGGAGCTGAGCAGAAAGGAGTTGGCAAGACAGGAAGAGAGAGGGGAGCATATAAAGAAAGTACCATTAGCGTTTTGCTCAAATACAGCAGTGTGGTTTTGAAGCTAATCCCCCCGCCATTCCCTCTTTCTGTCTTTGGCTAGGTTCACAGAGAAGTTTTGGTGAATTAAACTCTTTTTGGAGGAAACCAAACAAGAAACTTTGGTTTATGTGTGCCCCATAAATGCTACAATCCCAATGGGTCTGCCAGTGTCCTGAGCTATGTATGAGCGGTCGTTTGGAAAACTGAACCGTACACAGGGTAGGAATGCGCAGTACGCGAAAGCAGGCTAAATCTGGTTGGAAACCTCCAGAAGTCCGTACAAAGGATATGTAGGAGCCTCAGCTGCTTCTACTGGTGTAACCCAGGTGCTGAATTACTTTCTAACATAGACATAGCCTGTTAATACTCAGCCTTATTTAAAAAAGGTTCTTTAACAGCCAATACATTTGCATGCTATAACTGAGGTATGCAGTCTGTATGCTTTGAAAGCTACCGGCTGTTGCAGTAAGTTAGTTGCTGTCCCAGCCGCAGTGTTGAGCCTTGTGTCTTCTGCCCTGCCCTGAGCAGTTCAGCTGCCCATGCTCAAGGTGTGACCTGGGACCAGGCCTGGAAGAGAGCTGCGCTACCCTGGGGCATCTGCCCCTGGTCTGGCGGCTGCACGGAAGCCCAGGATCTGGTCCCTCCTGAGCTAGGATGTAGGTATGCATGTGCCTGGCCTCGTAGCTTGCAGAGCCTGACCTTGCCCTGCTGACTCAGCTTCACGGCCTGACCCCTGTCACTGCAGTCTTGTCTGGCACTCACTGTGTGGTGGCTGAGCCTGATGGCGCACACCAGCCCTACTCTGCTCCTCTTGCGCCGGTGCCAGTACCATGCACGTCATCCTCGGCTCCCAGCTCATCTTCCCCTGCTGGGCAGCCCACTCCTGCTCCTGCTCCCCAATACCTCAACAGATTTACTATTTCAAGATGAAAAGACATTTTGGTGTTAGTTGATGGTTGGACTTGATGATCTTAGAGGTCTTTTCCAACCTTAATGATTCTATGATTCTATGATTCTATGAGAATAATACTAACTTAATCCATGTTACTCAGACTTCGATAAAGCTTCCTCATTAAGTCAGCAATCCTAAAACATGAAAGCAAATACCTAACCAGAGCTACCAAAGACAGTGGAATTGTCCATGTTAGTAATGTTATATATGTTTACATGTGTCTGCATGACCAAGAAATATATTATTAAGACAAATTGCAAAACTTTTCTACAACATAAACTGAATTGCTACTTACACCAGTAGAATGTATATTGTTACATTAATACAGCATTGCTATTGCTAGTTCTTGCTAAAAGAAAAATATATCTTAATCTTCCCAAAGAAATATAAAAAACCCCCTTAATTTGATCATCACCATTGAACCACTATATAAAGCATTTCTCGGTATGCTGATTTTACCATAAGGATGCAAGTGTCTCAAAAGCACTCTAACTTCCTGCCATTGTTAGATAATAGGTCATTTGAGTCAAATGCTTGTAAACCTCTGTGTCATGCTGGAAAGTGTAATTTTTTTTAATGTGTCTGAAATAAGAAATATTTATGAAACATCCTGATATTTTGAGTCACAATGTAAGTGTGCACATTAATGACTTTTGCAGAGTTCAACCTACATAATCAGCTAGTTGATGTTTCCATAATTATCATCATTATTTCAAAGAGTGTTTATTTTAATTGGATGGAATTCAGTGCTCCCTGAGGTGATGGAGTGGGCACAGGCTGGTCTTCTGAACATAAGTTTCAGTGGGACACAAGGATTTCTTTATTTGCTTTGTTGCAGAATGATGAGTCTAAAATATATTTGTCAATATTTTGTTGAATTGAAGCTTGAGAATGCTCCAAGCCTCTACTAAAGTTTTTTGTTTTTTTTTTTTTTCATCAGAGACACAAAACTACATCTCTGGAAACAATAACAGCAGCTATTACTGTCATCCCTGTGGCTTGGAAGATGGGAGTCCTCCAGTGGGAGGACAGGAGTTTTCCTCTCAGCTCTGCCTCTGACTGGTATTGATTACTCTGTCCACTTAGAGCCCTGCATGCTGAAGAGATCTCATTTCTCTTACCTTACAAAACTGAAGGTTTTGGTTGCACACTGTTCACTTCTGGCAATGCTAGGATTACAACCTCAATTTCCAGTACAGCAGGTCCAAGTTTTATTCACTTAGCCACTCAGAACAAACATTCCTCATTTATGAAATTGTACTTAAGGCACTTGGATCACAGTGCAGATAGTTCCCTTTTGTACTAGTCAGAGTCTTCCTCCATGATGCAAGGAAAAACATTAATGTATATGCAAAAAAAAAAAAAAAATCAGGTTTTTCAGTTAAATCTGAGTTTAGGAAGTCCCAGAGATGCTGATTTAGCAACTATTTTTGTGCATGTTGTTAATTTTCAGCTGACAAGCAGCACTGAAACTTGGAGTGGCAAACATTTGCAAAGCAGTATTTCTTTGTGTAGGTTTAATGGGTACCTAAAGCTTTGCTTTGACGCCTTTTGGAGACCTGAGCCCCACTTCAGAAAAATGAAATTAATCATGTATCCATTTAGACCTCAGCATAAGCTGTTAATGGTTTAATTATGCTACTGTATAAAGCTTCCCTTCTTTCCCTTTCACTTCAGTCCACCCCTCTAGCTTGTCCTTCTTCATGCAAAAAAACCCAACTAAGCTATAGTTCTTTCCTTCCCCTCACAAAGATTTTTAAATACTTCCTTGTTAGACATATTGTTTGTTATGCTCAACTGAATATTGCTTTCAAGTATTTTCAAAGAAGTAGAAAGCACATTTGGAAACTATGAAATTATCCATTTCTATAGATACAATGTAAATCTGAATGCTTTGGGGTACAACGCAAAGCTTTTGGATTCAAATGCCTTTATTCCTGTATCATAAAGCCCCGTCACTCTTAGGCACAGATACAAAAACATGTCCTGCTCGCAGTTCCCAGAGAAACAGAAGTGGAAGCAGGAGAGAGGAAAGATAGGGTAATGGATTTTTTTTCAATTCTTCCATAACCCCTATAGCTTCATCACTCTTAAGCTTCCTCAAATCCACAGGCCTTCTAAAATCTCTACATGCCCCCCCTATAAGGCCCCTCACATAACCCTCGGCTCCACTGTGTGCCCCTAATACCTCCTAGGATAAGTCCCTCTCCTCCCTCCCGTGTTCCCTACCACTTTAGCTGGGCAAATGGCACATACCGTAGCCAGTGTGTGGCTGTGTTGTGTGGCTGGTGTTAGGGTTATGCTGATGGTTTGGGTAACACATGTCCCCTAACTGGGGGGCTGGTTAGGTACAGAACAGCTAAATGCTCAGCTCTCTTGGCTTTGCTCTCACAAATCTGGGCTTCCTTCCTCTAAGCTGTTGTCAGTTTTCACAAGACTTGGTAGAAACTGAGCACTTTTGGACATTGTATCAAAATAACCCAGTTGCGGCTGGCGACTGTGTTCAGAAATTATTACGGACAGTCAGCAGACAGAGTATTTGCACAAGTGTATTTTTCAGGCCACTAAGCTAAAATGTGATATTGGAAGCTGTGGAACTGTTTTAAAGGAAGGAAAATGAGCATGGTTATGAATTGTGGTGGTTTTCAATATTGTGACAATGAAACTAAGTGCCAGCTTTCTCTCTTCGTATTGCATTCAAAACTGCTCAGCTGAGAAGTGAACTTAGCAGTGGATGGCAAGCTGCTGTAATAGAAGCCTCACACTGTGCAAAAACTGTTGTTACTTTTTGATGTTTCAGTTGTCTATCCAAATAAAATCATCCGGTGTGAATGTGCATGAGGAAGCATATGGTATGCAAATAAATAGCAGGAGGCTTATGCTAAACAAACTTCTACTTTCTCTCTTCCAACCTTTCTTTCTTCCTTTCCAAGTTGACCTTACACACACTTGGAAGGAAAAATTGTTTCTCAACTACGTGCTTATACATGATAAGAAACAATAAGGTCTCGTCCAGTGAGGTCAAGATCTCCATTGTTTTTACGAATTATAGTTAAATAATACTTCCAGCCTCCTCAGCTCTATATATCTTTTCCCAGGATGTAGATGACAGGAATGTGTTTAACTAAATGAGGAGAGGTAAAAGAAGGCATATGGCACTGCAGGAGTATGAGGTCTCTCAGAGGGTCCTTTCTCTGCTGTGTCCTCCTGATTGCTAGCAGACAGGGAGAAATTTAGACCTAGTGGATTCTTTCTCATCTACCCACCTGACTGACAGCCAGGAAACTGTACAGGACTGCGAGGCTCTCTGAATTAAGTGATTCAGAGAGAGCTGATGCTAAACAGAAGGCTGAGATCTGTATTTGACTGTCTACTATACTGTACCTTTGAGGGAATTTGTTCTATTAGCATTTACATTAGGCAGTATGGTGGTTGTAAGGTATGTCACCTGTCACTTAAAAGTGACACCTCACATTTCATATACGATATTGCTGCGCATGCTGCATACGATATTATGTTCAAAAGTTTTACAGGTTTCAGTTTAAGTAAAACATCATCTTCTGCGTTATCTCAATGCCAAGTCTGAGTAGGGTAAGAACTACTACATTTTGTCACTCTAAGGATGAGGGGGTCAATGTCAAATTAGTCTCTTGCTGCCCTGTTCCTTAAAAAAAGAAGGGAAAAGACTGCTGGGATGGAGAGCTGGAGGTGTCCTCAGAGCGTCAAGCTTACTGCCGTTGGGGGAGAGTCTGGTACCAGATCTACTGATGGTTGCCTCACATAGCCTGAACCTTCACTTGGCAGCAGGTAACCCAGGCTTCCCAAGGCTCTGAATAGCTACAGTAAGCAGCAGGAATTCTGCCATGTAGCTGATTGCTAGCTCAGATGTAGATCTCTATGTTAAAGATGTTTAAAGTCAATTTCTAAAAAACTCTTTAGCTTTCTCAATCTTCCAAATATTTAACTTCAGAGACCACAATTTAAAATGAGTCTTTCTTATCATGAACATACCATGCCTGTGCCAAATAGTGCTATTAATACATGTTCACTAGCACAACTGATTAATTTTTTAAAAGGAAGATGTTTTGCTTTTCTCAGTGTTCATCCTTTCCTATAAGTCTAAAGGGATACATATAGAGAAATAAACCAAACCAAAACAAAACAAAAAACAGAAATAAAACCTAGTAATACATCTGATCACATGTAATTTCATTAGACTTACTTTAGAAATTAAGATGGGTAAATCACCTAGGCAATCATTATAGAATAGTTTGAAAGAACAATTGAGGGTACAGCTCATCCAAGTAATACAGACATACCTCAGTTAGCTTTGAAGTTAACAATAAAGTTTTTCACAACACTGTAGGTCAGCAGTATGGAATTAAGTGAGCTGAAAAAGCTAGCCGGTATTTAGGTAAATATTTTGGTAGCTATCCTTAATAAGCATCACAAGGCAGCAGCTCTACGCTTTGAAGACTTAGATTAACTCACCTAACTTAGCATACCAAAACCACCTTGCACAGGATTTGAGATGGAAAAAGACACAGATAAGGCTACAACAACATTCGGCACAGAGGAAGATTTCACTCCCATTTTCTAACTTACTAATAACTTGGAGTGTCAGAACTAGAAAAATGGTAGGTTATATCTAAGGATACAACCTCAGGACAGGAAAAATAAAAAAGTCCAACACTTTAATGAACTACTGACTAACTCATGCTGACAGATTCTTTTTTACATGTAACAATAAGAAAATGCGGTCTTAGGCGGCCACACAGGACAGTGCTGAATCACATCATTGCACTTCCTCATCTGAGCCACCTGAGAATGCACACACATGCATTCAAGCTTCCAAAACCAAGACATTTCTTCATCCACTCAAGCATCTCAATACAAGCAATACACTTCAAGATAACTGTGTTCTACATTAATAATGTGAATTAGAAATCCATCACTAAATTATTGAAATAATTTAATGTATGAGAAACAAGATGAATCAGCTCACAGAAAATGTGAATCATAAATGTCGGCTCTGGAAAAACACTGACTAATCTAATGTTTCTACTCAAGCCAGAAAAGATCCTGCTTAGGTTTACATCTTGGTGATTCATTTTGTGGAAGGAAAAATAATTGATTCTGCACTTTCACAGAAATGCAGTATGTGCAGTGTCATCAGTACATCAACAATTTACATTTGTTTTACTGCACAAAGGAGTTTCAAATCAATTTCAAAGGCTGTACATTTGAAAAGCAGCCAGCTGGCTATTCAGAACTTTGAATGTGGTTGCTTTTATGTTACCAAGCAAGCAGATAGACAACTGAACGTAAAGGGAATTTACAGCAGTTAATTAGCAAATGCCATTGTCCTGCTAAACAAAAATTATTTCCACATAGCTGGATACCACTCCCCTTAACAGACCCTCTTCATGATACTTCTTTCATAAAAAATCTACATATTTCTGTACCCTTTTAACATATTTGTTTGTTGAAAATCTGGCTTTCAGATGGCTATCTAAATGTGTCACGATGGGCAACATAAGGCAACAAAATGCTTATTTTCTTTCAAATGCTGTAATAAGGCATTTGCTAAAGCTTGGCAAAAGATTCAGAGACATGTTTTATTCTGCAAGACATGCTTATGGTACAGTGCAACTTCATGAAAAGAAAACAATTCAGCCTCAAATCAGTAGGCCCGTGTCAGCATGGAGCTACACCAAAACTAATAATATCTGCCTCTTACTGCAGCTGTCTGATCTCCAGCTTTCATGATAACTTGTTTACTGCCAGCTCTGAATAATGCAGAATGTTTTTTTTCCTTCTTTTTTTTTTTTCCCTCTTGGAAAATCTGAAGTGGGTGAGGATGCTGCCAGGGAGCAAGGAGGCAAACAATATGAGGGAAAGAAAAACAATCCTCAGGTCTACTAGAATGATATCGCTGTTCTTGCTGCTCTTCATTCATTGTAACTGAGCCAGGCTTTGACCGCCAGGTGCATCAACCAGCAGCGATATGTCTGAGGGCTATTCCAGGCTGGCTTTGAATCCCTTGGACATTTCATCTTCAGTCATTTATGTACCCATACATTTTTCAACAAGACAAACAGTATTTAGGATCTCATTCAGAATAATATAGAGAAACTTGGAGAAAGTAAAGGTTTTTAAACCTGCCCTTGCACTCATTTTTCATCTTTTGCATAGCATTTGGCTTACAGTGTCTCCTATTCTTCTCCGAGTTACCCAATCTCTCTCCCATAGTCCAAGGACAAAGAGCACCTTCATTCTAGTCAAGACAGGAACAGATTTCTGTGATTGCTTTGTCCCTGGCACCGTATTTGAAAGCCCATTCACCTGCACAGAACACGACTTCACTTTCTAAAGGCAAGAGTAGCACAAGGTGCCAGGTTTCTGGCCTAATCTGAAATTTGAATACCTGAGTTCAAATCTTACCTCAGAAGGCCTGGCGTCTGGCTTTGTGATACTGAGACTGAAGTGCTGCTATGGCTAACAGGGATGTGAAACTACCCACAAGTCTGTTTTACCAGCTGCCTCTTCATAGGAGACAAGTTTTATTGCTTGGATATGCTGATACTTGTATATAAAAACCTCAGCAATGAAGTCAATAAAAGCTGTGCTTTGCCGATCATGGATAAAAACGAATTTATAAAGCAAGCCACAAAGGTGTAAACTTGATCTCGACTGCTATCCTTTACTCAGCACCTTATCTCAAAATCTGGCTTATCTGGATTTTGGGTTTGGTTGCTTCTGAAGACCCTTAGGAAGACTCATATAAATGCAGAGTGGAGCGACTTTTTCCTAATACATAAAGCTCCCCTGAGAAAAGTGAGGGCAATACTGCACCATACTCTAGGATGCTGGTGTTGGTTATAAGATGTATAGTCATATTATGTACAGTCAATATACATAAGCATTTCACCTCTTGTTAGACCTGTCAGAGTAGCTGTGATGAGATGGGATGCTGCATTCACCAGTTTCTAAAGCTGTTCTCAGATGGGCTACCAGGCAGCTGCTATCTCAAAAATCTGTACTCACAATTTGCTTCTTTTCTTGGTTCATGAGCAGTGGAACATGGCAGGTATCACGGAAGACCTCACCATACAATAAAACAGTCTACTTGACTGTCAAAAATCAAATTGATAGGGAAGGTTACACTGTAGAGGTTACTAGTTGAGAACTAACTTCTCAAGAAAGTTGATGAACATGAAATGTTTTCTATCTAGGACCAGAAAAAGATGTCCAATGTCATGTTAAACCATGTTCACATAAAACAGGAACATATGTCAGACTCTTCATTGATCTGTCCTTTCTAGACTCAAAAAGTATCTGAGAGTCAAAACTGAAGCAATTTTTCTGAGGCAGATCTAACGTTGACTGCTAGATGCTACTGTGCTCTTTTTTATTTCTATTTTTGATGCAGTTTCCAATACTTATGTATAATTTTTTACCTTACTTATTTGCCTCTGTGTTTTCTCTTGTATTATCTAGCCAGCTTGTTTCTTCCTTTCTGTTTCTCTTAAGGCACAAGATGTAAGATTTAAACTTTCACAGAAAACAAAGGAGGAACTGAGTCAACAGTGATAAAAACAGGGCAAAAGAACAGGAGGTTTCCAAGGCATTCAAGATTTCAAACCGTATTCAAAAGAATACAATTAAATGTAATCAGATGAAACTAATGCAAAATTAATATTATATTATACAGTATAAATATTATTAATAACTGTTATCACATTATTGCTGTAATAGGAACACATAACATAGAAACCTTCCTGCATATGAACTTTTCTATAAAAATTGGGGTTAGTAAGCTTTATTATTCTTTCCTTTGTACCTAAAGTCCATGGAATTGTAAACAATGTAACCAAATCATTTGTCATTTTTCTGGAAAAAAGTGGAAAGGAAATAAGAAATCAGCATAGTTCGGCATGCAGACAATTTTATGACAGTAGAAAAATCCACATGTGGGCACACATATGCACAGGTTTACACAAGTGGCTTGGAAAATGGCATGCCCTTTTTTACAAATATATAAAGCAACTACCTCAGTGAAGCCTTGCTCAAGTTCTAGACACTAAAGTTCACATTCATGACTACTATTGCTAATTATTCCAATTATACTACTAAAAGTAAGTATATTCAAGCTGGTAAGAACACAAAGTGACAAAAAAAGGGATGTTAAAAATACTAGTTATCCATATATTTATTGACTTGGAATTACTAAAAAAAATCAAGTTATTAAATGAACTGGTGTTTCCAAGATATGTTAAAAATATGAACTTTTCAACTCCTGTGAGGTGATGTACATGACATGTACTAGCCCTGAATTTAAAGGCGAAATATAAACTGCAAGAATTGAAAATAAGGAAAAAAGAAAACCAAATTTGTCCAAAACAAAATTCTGTTTGGCTCCCTTAAAAATATGTTGTTGCATAATATATTACAGAATTTTTAATCCATCTAAAATGACAAAAGTATTAATGCTTTTAATGGTTTTTCAGCCAGACTGCTTCATAAAGCATAAAGAAGCACATTGTGTTTGATCTTAGAAGCGGAAGAAATTTCAGAAGAATTGATTTTTTCATATTTGCAGTAATCTAGTCATTTTTAATGCTTCACCAGCAATAGATTAGCCAACATATAAAATCAATCTCTAATTCCATGACAGGAAAAGAATTCTTTGTTGCTTGCATAATTGCTGTAGAAACAGTGGCTGTCCTAATAGCACCACTGAAGTTGTAGGAAGATAGCATATACTGAAACAAAGAAAATGCTGTTGAAAACAGATCATTTCCATTCTTTCATTAGGACAGTGTTACT
>WAAD01001095.1:24217-34552 GCA_013389945.1 Fregata magnificens
CCTCAACGAGAGAAATAGGATGGGTCTCTGTCCTCTATCCATCCATAGATTTTCCTGACATTTGCTAAAGTTAATTATCTTTGTGATTTCTCCTTCTTTGTGTGACATTCACCAATGGCTTATAAATTTTGGGAGGCTACAGAGGACAGAGAAAGATCACAAATTTACTTAGGCAAAAATTTGTGAGAAGGTTCTCTGAAGTCATACATTAGACAATATTCCTTGACGTAGTCATAGTTCCTCTCTCAGTTCAGCAGTGATATTCCAGACTTGGTCATAGAGTGACAGAAAACCCCATGAAGTTTGAGACTGGCACCGACAGCCTGTGTAATGATACCAGCTCACGTCTGCTGAACAGCAAAGGTCTGAACTGACAGACCCTGGCCCCTACCACTGCTGTGCTGCTGGAAGCTACAAGATAGCTGGAACAGCCTACCAGCGTATAAAAGCCTCTCAGTACAAATCAGATGTTTTGTGCAAAAAGACCGCTTATTGCCTCAGATTATGAATGGAAAACTCTCTGCTTGTACCTCTGCTACATGTGAATGCTACAGAAGATCTATAGAAATCACAGAATGGAAACCTTTAATTTATTGCTGAATACATTTGATATTCACATTTGATATTTAACACGTGAAACATTCATCCAACAATTTGTGTTCTAATCTCACTAGCATTTGTTGCTCAAAAGGGCTAGAATTTGCAGCTTTTCTTTTAACCATAAGAAACACCAGTATCCTAGACTTTCTGCCACCAGCATTCTTCTGCCTGTCTGGATTTATCAAATACAAGCTGGTAGCAATATTCCATATATGTTCACTTTGTATAATACTCAAAAAACAAAGGAGCTCAGATCTGCAAACAACGTGAATGTAATTCTTGCATAGACCATTCGCAGCATTTCCTCTCTGTGGGTAGTAGGAGGAAACACTGGCTTTGCTTACAGAATTTTGACAATCTTCAGTAAAATCTTAATCATAATCTTATTCTTCTTGTAAAAACATGTTTTTGATCATCACAACTACAGAAAATAGCAAAAGCAATATTCCCAGCACAAGATATACAGATTTACAGTGATATATTAATCCTCAGTTTTTCTTGACCTGAAACAATAGAATTCTAGTCAAGGATAAACTGACATACTGTGTATCTAAATCTCTATACTGTGTATCTGTCTCTAAAAACAAGAGGTACTACAACTTGTTCTGTCTCAAAACATGTGAAATGCGCTATACATAAATGAAAGGCAATTATTTGTGTTTATGACATTACTAATTAAAAATAAATAAATTGCAGAATCATTCTGGTGTAATTAACTCATTACCTGAGTATATGCTATGGCCAGTAAAAGAACAACACCAGCATTAGAGACAGCCACATTAGCATATGCCATTTGGGGAGGGACACAGGAAAGGTGAGAGTGCACCTGTGGGAGCATGAAAGAATTGGCAAGGCATCTTGGCTGCGAGCGAACATAATCTGATTCCTGGAAAATACCACTGCATAGGTTTGCTTTACCTAACACTGAGCAAAAAATGGTAGCTGCCTCTATAAGAATTCAACCAATGTATAAAATATAACTGTCACCCTCCATGAGCAAATAGTGAAAGTGGGTATTTAGCTACGAGCAAGCAGAATTTATCAGCAAGTTTTCAACTAAAATACATTGGAAAAAATGCCTCTTTGTATATAAATGTGAATCATGAGTTTGGAAAAAAAACCCAAAGCAACATCACTGAAAATAATAACAATTTTATCCTAACAGATGGACAGGTGGCAATATAATGCTTTGTTAACTTTGTAGCAAGGGCACAAAACGTTTTTGGCTTTCTAATCACCTGAAAAAAACAACCCTCCCCCACAACCCCAAAATCTATGAGCTATTTGTATATCAGTGCTCATCTGCTGGGTAGAATTGTTGTTACTCACACACCTCTTGTTAAGGTACATTTTATGAAACTTTGATGATGACATTTCATTCAGCTACAATAAAGGTATGAAGAGTACCGTAACAGTTATTGTCCTGCCTAACAATGAATAATGTGATCGTTTTCAATGATGTCAGTGTTCTGTTTTTATAGTGTTGTTATCTAAAGTATGTCTGGTATTGATGTGAAAGGTGATGAGGACATCAGTCCAGATAATGGGGCAGAATCCAACTCTCACTGAAGTTGCCCGGACCTCATGAATTGATTTTAATTAATTTTGGACCGAAAGTATTACACATAATTCTCGGTGCTACAAAAAACTCAAACAAACTTGGTACAGTTGTGGGCAATTGATAAGAGAAACTGAATAGACTTGAACACTTACTGCAAAGCAGATTCACTGGGAACTGTGGCTAAATATCTCTGCTGCCTTTGATACATCTCATTTTAAGGCTAAAGAAGTCTTTAGTTTTCAGTGATGTCAAGCTCTGAAGGTTTAAAGATTGTGTATCCAAAACTATTCATTTTCAAGAGACTCAACCCGAAATATTATCTGACACAGATTAAGTCTCTACTAAAAGAAAAATGTCAATTAGTATTAAAGTGTTAAGTACCTCAAAGTATCTGAAAGTTGTGGAATATGTGACAAATATGCATAGATGTCGTTCTAAAGGTTTAAAATCAGAACAAACACATGCCAAAAGTAATACAGAACAGCACAAAATATTGCTTCAGGTATTAAAATGCTTGCTGCACTGGTAACTTTCATTTGCACTCCTCTAAAAATGCTGTGCTATGAAAAAACAAAACAAGATCTCCAAGGTGCATTATAGAAATATTCTGAACCTCTGCATCACCAGATGAAAGTTCTCAATCAAAGATACCAAAAAATCTCAACGACCTAAAGCAAAACCAGTGATCATTATTGCCTGTTTTCTTTGTGTAACCTACAATAAAATTCAACATATTAAGACTGGGAATCATGCCAATTACATAAAATATATACGGTATGTATGGTTATAGTTGTAAAATGAAACAATTCAACTATGAAGACTTTTCAGATTTTTTTTTTTTGTTATAGTGATGAATAAAATTATTCTGCAGTGGCAGAATTCGCCATAGAACTTAGTCCCCTGACATAAACTTGTATTTCAGACCTGTACTCCCAAAATTCATTAGAAAAAGGATAAGAACACACACAAAAGACGAAAACAATATTAATAGAGTTAAACTAGCAAATGGCAACTTTAAAATCTAATATGAAAGGGAAGCTGACTCTCTCCCAAGCTATTGAACATTTATTGGATACAGTATGCAGTGAAATGGAATCAGCCTTGATAATAAATTCAGAATACAACCTGGTTTTGGATATAAATACTCTCTTCCAAGAAAAACAAATGAGCACATGGAACAAAGAATGTTCTAAGGGTAAGGGTGTAAAAGAGTGAACATTGCAGTTCTCCATTTACCGTGTCATCTAACATAACCAAGTAATATCCCCAAGAAACAAATTCTTTCAGTAGTTCCTACCACAGAGGCACAAGCTGAAAGTTGTGTGAGTATTTATTGGTATTTTTGCAGCCCTTCAGTCCACTCCTTTTGTGGTGTCTTTTTTGGGGGGTGAGGGGCTTATTTTGTGGGTTTTGTTTAACATATAGAATACCCATATATGTGTATACAGACAGAGATACAAGGGTAAGCAGTTATGATGAGAAACTTGCATCACATATTACTCTCAGTTTATGCTACTTCCTACAATGCAGGAGAATTCCTATGCTATAATTTTAGGAATCTAAATCAAGTTTCAGGCCTCAGTAGAAAGAGGCATGCTACTCCAGAGCGCAATACAAGCCTCCTGCCAGCCCCCAGCTGGCCCTTTACTTTTGCAAATACACTCTTCTATGTGTAGGATAGTCGTCACTGAGACACTGCAATGGCAGATGCATTTATACATTCAAGCAGCTTAAGCTGCAGAAGCAAATAACTGTGGGAAAAATATGTAGGTAACGACCTATAAATTCATGCCTAACATCAAAAAAAATTATGGGATGAGAGCTTTCTGCATTTTCTCCTTCACCTGGACTTCTCAAAAAAATGCATTGACTTGAAAGAAACAATCTTAACTTGCTAGCTGTGTCTGAAATTCATGTTAATAGATTGCAACTTGTTTTTTCTTATTTAAGCCATGCATTACAGTTTGCTTTTTCAATTTCTGCACTGCTTCATATTCTGCTGTATATGTACCACTAATGAGGAGACAACTTTTTAAATTAAAAGCATTAATAAAATGCTGCTTGTAGATATTTTTAAATTAAAAAAATGTCAAATGTAAAAACCATCTGGGGATCCAAATAGTTATTCCTCTTATTTCAGAAAGCTTCCAGGAAATAAAATATTTCTGGAGAATTAAAGGTATAGGTATAATCCTTTACTAATGCACTGACAGATACTTTATGATGTTTGTGCTATATTGATATCTGATAACTTTTTTGATAGTATATGCTTTTAGCCATTCATACCCCTGTTACAAAATAACATAATCACACCCATCTGATGTACATCTCTTCTTATTGGAACCTGTTTGTATTTCCTTTTATGCCCACCCTTTGAGTGGATACTAAACCATGGCTTTCCCAACTGCTTACCATAAATGAAACTGGGAAATACCATTCCTTGTGGTCATACTCAACCCTTAGATTGATCCCTGTGGATGAGGAGAGCCCTAAATGTTCACGTCCAAGTTTAGAGAGGTTGAGTCCTCAGTTTCCCATTCCCCTTCCTGCGCTGGCCCTGGGTAGTGAGGCAAGTGCTCTCCTGGCACAAGACAATAATATTACACTGCTGCATTCTCTCTTCTTTGTTACACCAAGTCGCACTGTCCCTTCTGTCCTCTTAAACCTTCTGTATGGTGACTTTGACAGTCAAGAGGTAGTTTAATGATTATTATGTACCAGCAACGCACTCAGGCAAAAGCAGTGCTTTCTCTAAAGAGTCATCAATCTAGAGAAATAATTTTGACAATTGAGTTCAAGTATAACAGCCAAAAGGCAGAGGCCTAACCTTTTAGAAGTGCCAATTTTAACAAAAACACAACACAGCTGAGATGTGTTTCATAAGAGCATATTCAAGTACTAGCAAAACAGAAAAGACAACCAACGATGAATAACAGAAAGGAGAAACTGATGTATGTGATGTGAGAGGGAATGAGAACGGGAAAAATCAAAGATAACAGCTATACAATCAAAATCAGGACAAGAGAAGAAAGATATAAGATGAATTAATATGCTTATTACAACCTCTTTCCATATTTTCTGGCAGAGACTAATATTGTAAGAAAATGAATATAACTGAACAAGTTTGTCACTTACTTGGAGAAGCTTCTCATGAAAAAGTTTTGCCATAGCTAATTTTTTCTTCTGGAAGCTTTCGGAATAAGTGGCAGATAGAGTGTGCATTTGCATATTTGTATAACAAAATACTAGGTATAACTGAATTACAGCTAAATGTGAAAGAAGTGTTGTTATAGCATGATGGTACAAATAAAGCAATATTTCTAGAGAATGCTAACATTATTTTTGAAAAAAAAAAAAAATTATATAGTTGAAAACTTACACTATTCCTCTTGTCTAAAATCATGGCAACAACCTTCAGGGTAAGTGTCAGGACCCTGAGGGCACTAAGATTGCCACAGCCCTGCTCACTGGATGGATTTGGACCCACTTTTCAGCCTTGTCTCCAGCCCTGTGTCTGACCCTGTGCCATTTTTCACCTGTTTGGACACCCTGGATGGCACTTGGATTTGGTTCATTGCCAGGGCCATTGATGGACCCCATTTCCACCACCCCGCTCTGCCCCTGCGGGATGGTGCCAGCTGGGTGAGGGCACTTCCCACACTGGGGTTACCCCCAGCTCCCGTTCCCATAAGGCATTTGTGGCTCCCCAGCAGTAAGTCAGTGGCCAACTGTTCTTAGTTTGATTGTGCCAATTTGTCATCCCAGCCTTCAGATAAGCCCCAGCTGTGCCTAACTAGCCATCAAAGGCAACTCCCATGAAGCACTAAACACTGAACAGATAGTGCCAGAATAATCTACAGGTGTAAATATTACTGACACGATCACCATAATAAATGTCCCCAGATACCTCTAACCTTTCCCCTTGAATGTCTAACTGATTATCCATGCAAAACTCAAAACAACCATCCTCAGCCTGTTTTTACCTTCAAGGTTGCCACTTCCGTTTCAGGAGAACTTGTACGTGCCAAAGCTTGCCCATGCTTTCCAGCAGTTGTGCAGTAAAGCACATCCCTTTATTCACACGAAGGTAATACAATTAATGTGGTATATTTAAGCATGAACATTAAGGCAGCGACACAGCTTTTTCTTTCTGGGAGAATGACATTTGATACCAATATCACGGAAAGACCGTAAACGTGGTAATTTTTAAAAACTGCTTTTTAGTATTATTTTCTGTTTATAAAAGATTAAATCCAAACAGAACACCACTCCCTCAAGGATAAGTTTCCATTTTGAATAAAAGTATAATTATAAGCTCCCTAAGACCCCAGGAAGGTGTATTTTTTCCCTTATCTAACCAGTGCGTCCCAATGTATACAGCTACACAATCTCTTCAGAGACTTGTACTAAGTATGCTGGCCTCACACATACATAACAATGACCTGCTGCAAGACACGATTGTACTTGAATTTGCACAAGTTACTACTTCGTTGTTATCACAAGCGCCAGCCATTCGACATCAAAGGCACCTTCACTTAGGATTCAACAAACATTTATCTTGAAGAAGAAACTCTACAAGTACATTAATGAGACATATTAAATATGCTCAACAGCTAAAATGGGAATGAAACTCTCCAGAATTTCAGAACTTTGTTCATTATTATCAAAAGCACATAAGCACCACTTGACAAACTTATGTGAGTATGGGGGGGCAGTGTCAGTGTAATTTTTTTGAGCCAAAACATTATTCTAATTTAATCAGACAAAAAACCCCTACTTATCATTTGATTCACTGTCTTTCATAAACAATTTTACTTTCTTACCTTTTCCCTTTGTTCACTTAACTACTGGATTGTTTTAAGAACGTATGAAGATCAAAAGCTGATTTTATGGCACTTTGAGGTGTGAAAATCAAAGACAATTGTAAATAAAAGATGATTAAAAAATACAGCTTTTTGCCCTCCAAAAATAAAATTTTTATTTTTAGAATATGTTTTTTTCTCTGCTTAAAATAAAATTAATGTTTGGGAATGGCGTGAACTACAAACTGTATTGGATTCTTCAAAGCAATCACACCCACCTGATGGAAAGCATAGCCAAGGTAGGTACAGAACAGCTACAGTATGAAGTCACCATGCACATTTTACCATATTGCAGCACTTGCGTATCTGAACTTTTTTGAAAGGCTAGAAGGCTTATATACAATATCATGATGGGGTATAAAACTATCTAGATTAGAGCCAGTCAAATAACTTTAAAGGGCAAAGTTTTAACCCCACTAAATCAATAGGAAAACTGACAATAGCTTCTATAGGATTTCCCTTCTAGCAATTTTATCTATTCAAAATTTTAGTCTGCCTCCTAGCACATCTAGAAAAAGCATTAAATGTAGGTGGAGTTATGCCTGCATATTTCTTATTTGCTCATTACCCATTTGTGCCACGTTATTACAGTAAACCAGAGAAAACCAGATACTTTCTGTTCATGATACTATAGGCTACTTCATCCCACAAGGCAGAACTAACTGGCAATAACTAATATTTTATTCAGAAGACTGTTTATCTATAGTTTGAAAATCTTTATTGTATCTGATTTCTTTATGACAGTAATAGGAGGGCACTGACGAGCAGACAAAGCTAGCTTTTAACACGAACTCTAGGGAAAACACTGCCCTGAGTAAAATTGGGAAGAGTTTTCATATAGGAACAAATGGGTGAGCCAAGTCAATGTTTTGCATATGAAATGTAAAAAATGCAATTGATTTCCTACAAATACCACTAACATCTTTGACAGACTTCAGCTTCAGGTAGGTTCTTCAGCTGGTGGGTAGCAGTCCAGTAAAAACTGCTTTTGAAATTAATTGAATCCCAAACTGCTAACACAGGGTCAAGTCCCACGGAGGGACTGACCCTACACGGAGCTGAATCTCTGATCAGTGAAACATTTTGTAAACACACTACTTTCCCACCTGGAGGACACTGAGCAAAATAGTATGAAGGTGCTGCATGACGACAGGTTGCCTGAGGTCTCCCTCCATTATGGGGAGAAAACCAAAGCTAGTATTTTCAGATAGACATATCCCGCAGCTCATGTTGGAAAGAATCAAACAAAAGAAGAAAGGAATTAAAAAAACTACAAACAAACAATACTTCCCTTGTTCTTGGAATGAGAAGTCCCATAAACTATGACTATCTGTACTGGATGTAGGAACGCTGCAGGACTGAGCAGTAAATGTGCACTTACAGAGCTTAAGAATTGAGATGGAATGAAAAAGTGAAGCCAATGCTCAAGCTGGTAGCAGAAATAGCATCCCGTAAAATATTTGGATTAGAGAAAGATCCTTCAAAGATAGCGGAAACTTTTCAGAATTATGATATCAGACTGACCCGAGTGAGATGCTAGCAAAATAGAGGGATATAAACTCTTCTTCGTAAGTCTTAGCTATGAATGAGAATTTTATACAGGTTGACAGTGAATTTTTGACTGTATCAACTACTAGAAAAACCTATTTACTGCTGGGATGCTAGACTATATTTAATATCCTATTTTGCTAGGAATCCAGCTAAATCACCTTATTTCTTTATGTTAGAAATATATACTTACTTGCCTCTTCCATCAAAAAAGTTTAATCTAAATGAAACTGCTTACCTTCCACTAAAAGTGAGCTTTTCAGCGTGTAGATAAATATCTTTGTCAAAAAAGGTGTCTGGTAATAGCTTCTATGCCATAGTATTATTTCCAATTAATAACAGCCTTGTAAGCGGACATACAAAACCAAAATAAAAAGCAAACTGTAGGTGTTTTATTCATTTGCTATTTGCATTCATTTCAATTGGTAAAACAATTTAAAGCAATTTAATAAAGCTATAATTTAGGTCTTGTGTCACACTGTGCTTGATCCAAATTTTTTACCCAAACCCACTTTTTAGGCACAAACAACATGGAAAAACTAACAGTGTATTCAAATACTGATGATGTCTCAAACACTATATTTCACAATAAAAATGTGCTAAATTAAAACTATATGCATTTTAATTAGAATTTGCATTTCAAAGCATTTTTGCTCAAATTGCATGATTTTATGTAATTTGTATCAATGATTCAAGATAAAAGGAAAGCCAAAGGTTCTATGTAAATTATTAATCATATAAAGGAAGAAAGTATGCTTAAATTACGTTAGCTTCATGTTAGCAAAAAACAAGCCATTCTGAAAGTAGTGGAAATATAATATATTGTCCATCTGCAGGATAGATAAATCATCTGTCATAGGATACAGGAAAGCAAGAAGAATGACTCACGAAGATGCAGCATTCTACCTTTGACAAGAATTCTGTACATGTGCTAAACAGCGTTGTAAAAAATGCATATGTATATTTTAAAATACTGGTGAAACTGGTTCAGCTTAAGGAGAAACAGAATAATTGCAAAAAAAATGTATTACAGGAAAAAAACCCAAACAAACAACAAAAAACTTGCTCAGTTTCTGCTGTGTGTATGGTTTTCAATTTTAATCTCAAATAAGCTATTTTGCCTTGCTTGTCACTCTTACATAGAAGCCAGTAGAATTGCACAATGAAAGGGATGTCAGGTCCAGAACAATTAATCCAGCTCAAATCATGAAATCAAAACATACAAATAGTAGATAAACTAGGGGAAAAAAAAAATCACAGGGTAGCTCAATCAGTCAGTTGGATGGACATCATGGATATGAACTACAATGGTATAAAAATCTTAGAGGTCTTTTCCAACCTTAATGATTCTATGAAAATGTAAGGGGCTAGTTCTGATCCTAATTTTCTAGTATGTGAGATTTTGCAAGTTTTAACCATGGTACACGACATCAGTAACATCAAAGGCTGCATTTATGCATATGAAATTTATAAAGAAGAAAGCTGCCACTTAAAAGCCTTTTCAATGGAAAAACAACTGAACTTATGGGTAATTACTTGCCTTTATCGTCATTTGGGACACAGTTTTGCAATGAAAGTATAAATATCAAATCCATGTAGATTTTAAAATAGTCTTTAATGAGGGAGTGCAGGTACTATTACAACACTATCACAGATATATGCTGCTGTAATTTCATACCACCTAGCTGTAGGCGGTCTAAGAGAAGTTGTGAATGCCCCATCCCTGGAAGTGTTCAAGGTCAGGTTGGAAAAGACCTCTAAGAT
>WAAD01001097.1:3473-18589 GCA_013389945.1 Fregata magnificens
TTTCACCTACTTCCCCTCCTCCTTCAAAATGTCAGATTTCAGAAGGAGGCACTTAAAATAATTAAGGTGGGCCTTTACTGAAGAAAAATGCTTTGTTTGCATGCCCTTGTGATGGCCTATGCCATTTTATCGTAGTCTGCATTTTATGTCAAGAAACTGGAAGAAAAATGGGTGAGAGGAGGATGAGAGAAACTAAAAACTGTTTTGTGTTTATTTTTTTAACTGTTGACAATTCTATTTTGAGAGAGACTACATAGGCTTTTATATCCATGCATTTAGTTTAGTTAAATTTGGGGGTGAAAACAGCATCTTTAAGCTTGTTTGAAGAAGCAAAGGGAAAAGAATACATAAAAGGTGCCATAAATCAAATATCTGTGGTGTGAAAGAAACATTAAGTGGAGTGTAAATTACATTGACTATTACCAAGTTTAATTCTTATAATGTAGGCTCAAGAAAAAGATAGAAAAAGAATGAAAATTGTTTCTAAGGTCATTTATAGTTTATTTTTTCATGAGAGTGACCTGAAAGAAGGCTTTATGTTTAAAAATATAAATAGAGGGGGTGGAGAAACAAAACTCAATTAAAATGCTTATTGGAACTGAAAATTGTTCTTACAAAGAAATAAACCAGCTAAATATAACGTGCAAGAATTTCAGTTCAAATGGTGAATGTAATACAGAATAGACAGTTGTGTTAAGTGTACTTTTCTTTTGTGGGAGAACAGTCATATGTAAACTGCAGTTTACTCCCAAAACAGCTGACTAGAGGTTTTCTTTGGATGTGCAGACGTACAACTTAAGAAACGTTGTCTTTCTTAGAAATGTTGTTAATTATTCTTCACAAAATATTTCCTTCAGAAAACGGAAGATAGGAGTGTTTGTTAGTGTTCCTGTCAACTACTTTTCCTCCACCTTGATGTGGTGAAGCTTAGCAATGAATGTCTTTATTTTTACACCAACTTCATTAATGCCAGTCAGCACTGGGAAATGTTTTTTATTAGTTAAATTATGAGCCTGCTGTTGTCCTGAGTGTAATGAAGCAGAAAGCATTTTTGTTTGTTTCAGACAAACGGATTCTTGTTAGGAAAATAAAGTTTCCTGTTATCTTCTATCTATAATAATGTAGGTGTAGCACATGCACCCTAGCAGTGAACTGTTCGAAGAACTTCTGGTGGCTCGCCAGTAATGAGCAGGCAGTTCAAGCTCAATACGTAGTTGTACTGGGTATAACCTAGTGAGATTATCAACAAAGCTTTCAATTACAACTGAAACTTTTGTTTATAAAGACCTTTGTGTACCATGAAGTGAATTAAAACAAAAAGGCCAGTAATTTATTTTTATGTAGACTACCAGATGGTAATTACTGTAGCTGATTTAGTAGCCTGGAATAGATTCAAACTAGTGACCCAGAGGTGTTTAATTTCTTGGCATTTTTTCCTCAGGTTTTCTTTTAATCCATGATTACATTTCAACACCTGTTTAGAGATGGTTCAGCTTTGGCCTTAAACGGATTGGCAATGTGTCATTAAACTCAAGAGGCTTTGCCAGCAGGGCATCTCCTTTGGCAAAGTTAGCTTTTAAGCAAGATTTGATTAGGTCAGCAAACATTTGTGTGGGTTGTTTTTGTCTTCACATATGACTTTATATAAAATCATTGTGTGAGATTAAAATAAAATTTATTGCATTTAATAACGTATGCCTTAAGAGATTTTTTTGAAGGGATTTATTCAAGTCAGTAAGGTTAAATATCTCCTTAATTCCCAGCTTTACAGGGTTTTGACGTGTCCCAACTTACTGTATGGCACCAATGTTGATCCAAGTTGTGGGGAGTGAGCAATTGCAGGATGTGTGGCACGAGTGATTGCCCATTTGCTCTGTTTCTTGCTATTTCGCAGCTGTTGGGAGAACCAAAGTAGGGATGAAGCTCTTGACCCTGAGGCCAATTAGAAGCTTAGAAGCAGGTCAGAGGAGAGTGGATGGTAAAACAAGTATTCTGGGTATATGCAAGTGAGCAAAAATAATTTGTGTCTAACAGGGTACTGTCTGAGGCTCTGGAGACAAAATGTACTTTCCTGCATATTAAAAGTTTTAAGTAAACATAAGGCACTAAAGAAATTTGCCTTTAATTGCCTGTTGTTCTGTGGCAGCCAATTTTGTTCTGCTCCTTCAAACCACTTACTGTATGTCTGCATATCCCAGCACACAGGTTAGAGGAGTGTAGCTCGTGTGTACGAGGCGATACTGGCTCTCAATTAATGGTACTGCTCTGTTGTGGTATGAGGCTTCAGGGGGTGTGAATAGGTTCCAGGGAGGCCTTGCAGCATTGGCCTCAGTTTCCCCTCCTGGCTGCCTTTGTTTCACCAGTGTGGATGTGGAATACCCAGCAGATACTGCATTAGCACAGCCTGCTGCTGGTCACCCAGTGCATCTGAGGCTCGGGAACCATGCTTCAGCTGCCCACAGGCTGTATGCAGCTGAAGAGCCTGGCCACACCTGGTATTATTCCAAGGTTGAAGCATGATTTTCTGATTATAAAGCAGGAAGTAATGCAATTCCTATTTATTTACTAGTTTGCCTTTGAGTAAACATGTAAAAATGCCAAAGAGAAACAGAAATCATGTTTAACTCTTTTTACATTATTTCTTACCGTAACTCATTGATATTACTAGTTTATAAACCCATCAAAAGAGTGGTTTTGCTGTGGTACAATGGGTGGCATTTTTATTGCTTAGAAATAGCAAACTGAAGGTCAGATACTGTGGTAATTTTAATTTTACTCCTTTTTCTCTCTCTGTTTTTTGTACAAATTGTACAAGAACACTGTACTCAAAGACAAAAAATTAGTTCAAGAACTTCATACAAATATTTCTCTTTAAGTCTATAGATTGATTTAATAAGAATTAATGCAAAGAAAATGATTTCAATATACTGATTTTAATTATGCTTGTGGGAAAGTTTCCAGTTAACTGTAAATTCTGGGGGGATGCATTTTGTTTCTATTATTCCCTCACCCAGAGAAGTAAAATGTGAAGCTGATTCTATCACAAAATCTGTAATGAAGATTCACATATGGCCAATACAGCAAGTTGTTTCCAATATTGGCCTTATTTCTCCCAATCTCTAGTCTTTCTGAGGTAGACCAGAAAGCCAAGAAGATTAACTGGAGGGAAAAAAACCCCCACAAAGTAAACAAACCAACAAAACCTCATCACCCTCCCCAAAAGTCAAGGGGAGGCCAGAGTGGCTGAGTCTTGCTCAGAACTGAAGTTTTTAGTTCCAGAATTAGTACAGTTTGAATAAATACTGTACCTGTGATTTTCAAAACAACAAACAAACCAAAACAGAATAAAAAAACCAAAAAACCCAAACAAAACCCCAGACACAAACCCCCCAAACAAAGAAAAAAACCCTTAAAAGTCCAGTATCAAGAATTTCTTTATTTCTGCGTAACTCAAGGGCAGCTTTGTCTTGGCAATCTCAAACTTACTGACACGAGACGATACTGATATTCTTGGTTCTTAATTGTGTTTACAGTATTGAAAATATGTTAATGAAGAGCTTGTCTGTCAATTTTATTTTTCTTCCGCAACACTTTTTGAAATTTTTTGTTAAATATGAGGGTAATCACAGGAACTTCCTATACATGGCAGTTGAAATATAATTTAGAAATACTAATAGCAGAATTTTGCATTTATAATACACTCTTTTTTCATTCTGTTCCTTTTTGGAAAGTGTATATTTCAAATCATAGTATAATAAAGCAGCTTATACTAGCCCTCTTAATTATTCCTTTTGCTTAACTACATGCATATTACTGCTCTGATGGTGAAGAAAAGTAATGTATTTGCATTGATGTTCTTTTTTGAAAACTTCTCAAACTTCTGCAAATGAGAACAAGATGTTTCTGATTAGGTAAACTGGAGCTTTTAGTTAGAACAGTTCCAAGCTTTGTATTTGTGTGTCTCTTTCCTCTGTCCCTTTGCACCCCCAGAAGGACAAAAATGTTGCTTTTCTTATGTTCATTATCTATTGAAGGTGAAGTATACATCAGGTATAAAATTTTGATGTTGTGCGTATTTTGAGCTGTTTGGGAAAAGCTCCTCTAAAAGAAAAATCATTACTGAATCTTGGGGAAGGAGCATGAGATTGGAAGAGGCTGTATCTATATTGCCAATGTTTTTAGGGCCCTAAAATGTTTGTATTGAGGCAAAATGACTGCTTAAATATATCACTTTGGAAAAGTAAAAAATCTGAACATAAATCTATTTTGAAATACTCTTACTACAAAAACTGAATATGCTTGAAAATGAATATTCCTGTTTAGACTGATACTATTGAAAACTAATGAGGAGTAAATTGAAATGTGCTTATTTATGTTAAGGCAAAAGTTTTCTTCAAAGAACTTCCTGTTTTAAACTGTTTTCCAGTGTTTCTTTCATTTTGACTTATAAGGTCTAATACCCATATAGTTTGTGTCTGTGGCTAAAATCTTTACTCAGGTATGTCTTTTAATTTCTCTTTACAACTTGTAGAGCCATTTCTTTGCTTTTGTGGGAAGGATTTGATTTTTCAAATCTCCAAAATCCATTTTGATTAAATTTTTTCGTTGGTTTTTTTCTTTGCTTTACTTTATATGTATACCTTTTTATGCGTGCTTCAACATGTGCAGTCTCCCCTTTTTTGTGATTATGGTATCATCCCTAATAAACTGTGATTAATAAGATAAAAGACTAATGTTGCCTTTGTTACCTGGATATTACTCCATTTGCAGTGATAATCCATTTTATATCTATAAAGCAACAATACTACTAAACTTCATTTACGTGCTTCTGACTAGTTTTCTTTGTTGTTCAGCTACAGTGTCTCATTTTCATCTGAGCCACATTTCCAATTGTTTTGTGATTGACATGCTGGAGAGATTGACAGTTACCCCCTAGTGCCTGCTGTCTGGAGATCCCACAAGCAATAATGGATTTTACACCAGAATTTAGCATCAAATATTGGCTTTCAGTGTCAAATGGGTTAAATTTAAATGCCAGTTAATTGTAGCCATTTTGAAATCATAGCCTTAAACAAAAGCATTTTTTGGATATCAGTATGTCTGAGTCCTGTGTATGCCATGCAACCCAAACGTCTCAAACTTGTAGCAGAAGTTAACCATTACATTTATGGCTGTGTCTGTTTCTGAATGATGCAAATAGTCCAAATCTGGAGAGCACAAGGAAAGTTTCGGTATGTGTTAGGGAATTTATATTTTGGGTAAACCAAAAAGAGAACCAATGCTGATTCTGATTTTGTTATTCAATGTTATAACATATAAACTGAGTATGTTCCCTCAAAGCCTTCATATCTGCTGTTAATGGTAGTCCTCCTGTATCTACACATGCTTTTTAGCCCCAATTCTACTAAAACCACCAAAGCCCCCCTCTTTCCCATCGCCAAAACCAAAACTGTATGCATGTGAGATGCTCTCATCTGCTATGTTCCAGTAGTAAAAAGTTATTTAAAGTCTTTAAAATTCCTTGTGTGCCGTGACCTACTACATAAACCTGGCAGAGAAATGCAGCTTCCCATTTCCCGTACCCAAATGTAAAGACGAATAGAGAGTAAGAAGAGGTATTTTGGAAGGAGATGAAACCTTACTGATCTTTTGTGGGAATTTGTCACAGTTGTTCATCAGGCATGCTGACAAGTATCATTGAGATGTCTCCAAAACATTATGAAGTTCTGCTCAGAGCTGGATCATGATTCTGTCCTGTGTTGTCCCACCTCCCTCAAGTATCTTTGAAGAGGTAGATGCCAGTGTAACATGAAGAACTGTTGTGTTGTAGTACCTTTGCAGGAAGCAATGTTTTTGGATGACTTCTACCATTAGAGGCAGCAATAATGACTGCTTAACTCAGTTTTTATTTTCAAAATTTATTAAGATGTCTTATTTCATTTTTAATGAGACCAGGTTTTGTTCAAATTTATGGGATTATAATTGAAATTATAAAAATCTTTACTGATGTTTTATAATACATTCTACATTAAAATTTAAATCATCCTTTTTATGTAGAAAGTGGGACCATTAATGTAATAACAAGAATAAAATTATTTTTGGCTATAAAGAACTGAAATTAGGTTTATCTAATACTATAATTAATTTTTATTTTAATACAATAGATGTTCTGCATGCTTGGAAATAATAAAGAATAATTTGTCTATTTCAGCATTTCTATCATAGATTCATTGTTTTTGAATGAGTATAGAAATCTCTTAAACTGGTAAGTTGAGAGTAAGAAAACTCTCCGTACCTCTTACTTCAGCAATCTGGTTGTTCATATTGGAAAGCTTGCAATGCAAGTCTATAATTACCAATTCATCAGATTTTGGAAATGTGTAACTTATTGTGAGATTTGTGACAGGACTTCTAGTTTTATGTGTAAATTTGCCAAACAGATTTCAGATTAGATTCTAATCTAATCCTTGGAGAAAAAACTTAATATGTATTTTCAACACGTTAATAGCAATGTAGAAGTTGGTTTAAAAAAAGAAAAAAAAAAGGGCGGGGGGAACAAGTTGGGTTTTGGAACATGCAGTTAGTGTTACCATAATGATTTCACACTAAGACGACTGCTGCCTAGCAGTTATCTTTGTTTGTCGCTGCACACACTACTCTAATTAAAACCTTTTCTTTCTTCCTTGAACTTCCAGATTGCTGATGTGAGCAAAGTGGGTACATGGCCTCTTACAAAGCTGTAGGTAGTGATCAGAAATGTTTTTCTAACCATTTTGCTTTTCAGGTTGTCAATGAGCATCATAGTCTATAATATCAATGCTATTACATTTGAACCTTTATTACACAAAAATTCTACATTCTAAAGAAATACTTTCTATACTGAAAATTACTGTAACTCAAGGAAATGAATGTATCTTAAATTTTTATGCAAGATTAATTGAGAACTTAAAACAGAGCCATTGCAATAACTTCTTTGTATAAGGATGCTAATGCCATTGCAACATTTTCTTAAAGGATGCCAGACAATTATATGTAGAATATAAAGAAACAAAAATGAAGGCGAAAGAAGATGCCCTGGCTAAGGCTGAACTTGAAACACTTCAGAGTGAGTTTTTATCACTGTCTTAATAAACAAAGATGTAATATGATATACCTACTACACAGGATGTATGTGAACAAACATTTTTATAATCTTCTAAAACACGTGCTTTATATATTTCTGTATTGCTGTTAAATTTAAATAAGCTTTTAATTTTGTGACTAATTTTGCAGTAGGCTGCTGGTTTGTTCCTATAGAAGCATAAAACTCAGGTGATAGTTATGTATTAGCAACAAAAGCATACTTTGCTAGAAATGTCGCTTTACAGGAGAGGAAAATATCAAATGTATAGATCTCAAAGTATACATTTTCAGAAGTGACCTCTTGCATTTTGAGCATTCTTGTATTCTTTGTCTGTAAATATTTTTAAATATTATGTTTAATAATTATTTTGTGCATATTGAGTTGATTTTTGTGATAGAAATTGAACATAATTTGAATTTCCAAAAGCATGGATGCAGACTTCGGAGGTGGATTCATGCTATTGTTGAAATAAATGCCTTAAAGTCTTTACACTCGTATAAAAGACCAGAGAAGGCAATTAGCACTTCCCTTAATAAACTATTCAGAATAATTATAGGTGACTTCCTTTTCTTCTTTCAGTCATTTTCTTTTGCTAATTATTAAACCTACCCTCTTCTGAAGGCAATTTTAAAAGTTTTTTTGTCTGTGTTTGTATGTGCATGCTTGCTTTGTTTAGTGTACTTAAGTGCATGCTTTTAAGTTCCTTTATTCTGAAAAGTGCATTGAGTGCCCTATAATAATTTACTAGCTTTGAGTATGCATAAGCCTTTAGGCACTTAAAATACAGCTGTATTATTTATATTTACAAAATAGCGTAATTTTGTAAAATCAGCAAAGAGATCTAGTTTCAGCGATAATTCCTAACCTATCTGTAGCTGAATCTATTTTGAGAAAATGGATAATATTCTGCACCTCAGCGAGCATCGTGGACCCAGGCCAAATCTAGCAAAATAGTGCATTTAATGCTTGTTAGGGAGGCCTGCCATTATGTTTGAGATACCTACCACAAAATGGGCCCTTGAAAAGGGTCTTGACTCAGGTCATTAAAAACTTGTTAAATTGTCAGATAGTAACATGTTGCCATTGTTCAAAATAGCTGGCATACATTCTTCAGTGAAATCTGTGAACTACGGTTTTAAAAGGACTAATTTTTGAGAACAGAAGTGCAAGTGAAAGTATAAAGTCATTAAAATTGTAGTGTGCGTGTTCCTGTGTTTCACTGAAAGACCATGTGTGAACTTTTCAGTATTTCTTCTCTGCCAGATGTCACGCGAGAGTCACTTTTTTTTTTTGTTACCTCCAGGAGCAGTGCCCACATGTGAGAGGTGCGGGTTTGGCTCTCTTCCCCCTCCAGGGGTCAGGTCACCCCTGACCTCTGACAGACACACCACCCTGTCCCCTGTCATGCTGCCGGGTGCAACATGGCGTGTGACCCCCCCCCCATGTTTACCAGGTGACCCAATGTCACTGGTGTGAGCAGGGTCTGGTCATCACCACAGAATCACAGAATGGTTGGGGTTGGAAGGGAC
Source organism: Fregata magnificens (assembly GCA_013389945.1). Taxonomy (NCBI): domain Eukaryota; kingdom Metazoa; phylum Chordata; class Aves; order Suliformes; family Fregatidae; genus Fregata; species Fregata magnificens. The sequence continues at coordinate 12,126 of WAAD01001097.1, forward strand.
CTCTGAAGATCATCTCATCCAACCCCCTTGCTTGAGCAGGTACACCTAGAGCAGGGTGCACAGGACTGCGTCCAGGCGGGTTTTGAATATTTCCAGAGAAGGAGGTTCCATAGCCTCTCTGGGCAGCCTGTTCCAGTGCTCTGTCACCCTCACAGTAAAGAAGTTTTTTTTTTTTTTCTCATATTCAGGTGGAACTTCTTGTGTTCCAATTTGTGCCCATTGCCCCTTGTCCTGTCGTTGGGCACCACTGAGAAGAGTCTGGCCCCATCCTCTTGACACCCACCCTTTAGATATTTCTAAGCACTGATAAGATCCCCCCTCAGTCTTCTCCTCTCCAGGCTAAACAAACCCAGGTCACTCAGCCTTTCCTCATGAGACATGCTCCAGTCCCCTGATCATCTTTGTAGCTCTCCGCAGGACTTGCTCCAGTAGTTCCCTCTCTTTCTTGAACTGGGGTGCCCAGAACTGGACACAGTACTCCAGATGTGGCCTCACCAGGGCCGAGTAGAGGGGGAGGATAACCTCCCTCGACCTGCTGGCCCCACTCCTTTTGATGCACCCCAGGATACTGTTGGCCTTCTCACTGGTTGGCATCCTGCCCTCCATTGGTAGGCTTGCTGGCAGGGAGCAAGAAGAAGGATTGAGAGTCACCACCTGTAATTAGCAGAGTTTGAAATTTGGCACAGAATTAATTTGGTCAGCCATAGCAGTGCTATTGCTGGGCAGCAGAATGAGCTGTCAGTTAACTTTTTTTGAAAGAAATAAGACTCCCAAGAGAAGAACAAGAGATGCATCTATGTTACTGTAGGCAAAATTATATCATTTTTTTTCCCTGAAGCTTGCATGCAAAGCATCTGTTAAATTTGCTTATTTCATTGTATTGTTCTGCATTGTCACTTCACAATTAGCATAGAAAGGTTGTAAATCACCAAATGTGCATTTAGTTTGCCCCCATTCTTCTTAATTTTAGAGACCATCAGTGGAATGCGAGTTCATATAACACTTCCATCTACCTGAGTAAATGTATCTCATGCAGATTAGCAATAGCTGTTTTACAGTGCTTGTTTTTTCATGACCTAATTGCTAGTTTACCCCCGTGTCTATCTGCTTTCCTGCTGAAATTGTGCAGTATTCTGTAGGTGGCTTGAAATAAAACCAGAGAAGGGTACTAGAGGAGGAAAATATAATTTGCAAAGTAGGAAAGAGAGGACAGTATTGAGAGGTCATTAAAGTGCTATATTTGGTAAGGAGTGTGAAAAAGTAATTTCTTGGTAAGTCAATATTACGCACAATTTTGATTTATTTTTCTGGCACTTTTGCAGTGTTTCTTATCACTTCTCAATCCATTCAAAACTGTCATTACTACCTTAGTAAAATATAGCAACTTTACAACTTCACCTTACAAAAATATAGCACTTTAAAATACAGACCCTATGTTTCTAGGGAATGTGGTTTTGTATGGAATTACAGATAACTGGGTGTTTTATGTACAAAAATAGAAATGGTTTGCCCTACATTTTCTGATGCCCTTTTGACATTTAGATACCAGAACACAAAACTTATTTTAAAATGAAAGTGCTTTAATTAATAAACTTTCTGTTAACTTCTCCATCTCCTGTAGTGTCACGCATGCGTAATCCCTGCATCAGGGAATGATTCTGTAACAATAGATAGCCCTCTTCTTCATAGTCATGGGATGTAAAATAGAGTATGTATTAACTGAACTGAGTAGGCATTAAACTGAGAAGACTTAGGCATACATTGTCAGGACAGGTGACTCTGCAAGTTTTTAAATTTAAATTGCAAGGTTTGAATAGTTATCAAGACAAGTTCTAGCACCTCTACTGGTCCTTGTCTTGCATGGAGTACTTCTTTCAACCACATCCATTTTGGGGGAAAACACATCTATTTTTCTTTCTTTATACTTAGCCTTGGTAGTTCTCTTACTTTCTGTTCTTCTTATGTTTGTTTTCCCTGACCTTCAATATGAAGCATATGAAGAATATAAATTTATTTTTAAAATACGCCTTTTTAAAGAAATAGCACCTGCTAGATATTGCAGGTGAACTCTTCACTGGCATCCCAGTTACCAAACATATTTGCATTGTAAATCCAGAATTCTTGCCCTGATGTACAAAGCATCTGGAACAATGCATGGCAAGAAACTATTTTGTTCCTAGCTATGAACCATGTTGAATAGTACTTAGGTTTTTGGGTTTTTTCCTCACCCCCATCATTCAAGCTTTAACTGAAATAAAAAGTTACTAGCCCTATGGCTGCATTACTAGCCTTCTTTCTGTATTGGGGCTTTATGACAGTATCTATAGCGGTATTTATATCTCTGTATAGGGCTTTATAGTAAGACATGTCTTACGTGAGTGCCTGCTGTGAAAAATCCAGATAGGTAGTGAAACCTTTAATACATTTGATTAAGTTTGGTTAGGCTTGGTGGTTCTCCCTTTTCAGACAGCTTGGAATATAGCATGTTGCTTTGGTAGCTTTTTCTATTGTTTCATGAAACTTAGGGATAGAAGACCCTGATGACAGATCATTTTGTATAATGTGTTTATTTCAGACCCCTACAGGCAAAAATCAGTGAAAAGTACTGATTCTCATGACTTGTCTTGTTTGAATTGTACCAGTGATGCACTTTAGCTTTTAGCATCTTGCTATGCAAGATACAATATTGATCAGAAAACCTTGAGATGCCTTCCGTTCTTCATGGTTTGTTCACACAATTAATTTTACTGTTATGTAGTTATATCTTAATTTCGGTATGGATTTCTCTAGCTTTAGCTTTCAGTTCATTATTAGCATCTTTCTGTGCTTAAAAAAAATGTTTTCCTGATCTGCAGGTTTTCTTTATGTAAAGCATTTCTTTAGCCCTTAACTTCTGTGAATTTTCTGTACTCTATTTAGTTTTCCACTGTAGCTGTAAGTATTGGACCCTGGGTGTGTACATAACGTTCTAAAATTTGTCGTCATCTGATTATAAAATCACATTTCTTCTATTATTACTGTTCTGTTTACAGAATCACAGATTAACTTAGTTCCCATTGCTCTGATGGCTCATTTCAGATCGCTTGTCCAGATCGCAAGCTCTTACATCAAAGGTTCCTTGCACACCATCCCTTATAAGTGCAGATATGGCATAAGGTCCTTAACTGCGTAATTTTCAAAAATGCTTTTGATTTTATTTGATTGATTCTGGACTACCAGCCAGTCCATGTTCCTACTTCTTCCTGTACTTTCCCCTTCACCGTAAACCATTTTGACCAAACTTATATAATCTAGCACTATAGTGAAGGTGGCTTTACGTTTACTTCCAAATAATTGACAAACATCTTGGATAATTGTGTTTAGTATTAATCCCTGCCAAAATGCAGTGTTCACATGCCTGCTCAGTAATGATTTGCTGACAGGCAGGTTCAGAGAAAATTAATTCATATAATGCATGCTTTTTTGGTCGGCGTGGGTGTGAATGTTCTGATCACTTAATTGTTACCTCTGAAGCCTAATTAAGGCAAGCTAAGTATCATCTGTTTCACTGACTGTTTTGGCAGTCCTGCTGAAAGGATTTTGAACTTGCAAGCTCGTGTGCTTTTTCCAGTTGCTTCACCTAGGCTATATGATGCTTCTCCCTACAAAACTTGCTTCAGATTTTATGGAAAATATTCCACTAACATACAGTGTCATGAGGTTCATTTGAAAGAGGAATGCGTGTTTCATTATATGTTTGTTGGAAGGCAAATTAGCTCTCAAATATTGGAGGTTTATTTCTAACCCTTTCATATTATGGGGAAGAGGTATTTGGGGGGAATAGGAAGTTTTGGGAAAGGTAGATACTCAGAGAAAAAGATGAAAGACATCAAACCCTACAGCTTGTGAGAAGTTTTTTGTAGCTGAAGATATATTCATCAGTGAGCATGTTTTTAGTCAGTTTGTAGTCGTTTTGCTCAAAAATAAACTAGCTTCTGGGTCTCAGTACAGCAAATGTATATATCTGTCTCTAACTCATGATGCATTCATATAATCCCATTGGCTTTATTATAAGTGTAGAAATGTATATATTTTTTTAAACACATGAGTGTTTGCCCCATATTTGCATTAATATTGAATAAAGTTTGCTCCATTTTTTCAATAGACGATCAAGACCTTAGCACAATTTTTTTCCAGACTTTTGGGTCTATTGTATTCTATCTGACTGTGTTGCCGCACATGCAAGTGAATATTTCTCTGTCATGTTTTAAACAAATCTAATGCTGCAAATGCTTTGGTTGTCTTTCATAGTTACATAGGTAAGTGAACAATATTGAAGGAAAAGGAGATCTCAATGCAGTATCTTACTGACTTGCCAAAAAGGTGTTTGCTGTCTACCTCTGTGGGATCATATTTCTTGCATGAGATACCAGTCAGTCTGTTCCTTTTCTTTCTGTGATTTTCAAGACATCACTGTCTCATTTTCTGTTAGTTCTGTGAATTCTTGTTCATGCTTAAAGCTTAGAAGCCATGCAGAGAGAGGGAGCTCCAGCTTGATGTGTCATACCTTTTTTGCAGAAGTTCAGCACTTGTTTTTGTTTTGTTTTGTTTGTTTCTATATGAAGTGGTCATTTTTTTCTGTGAAAAATTCTCTGAATTCTTTACATTTACATCAACTGGCAGGTAAAATCAGTATATACTTTTCTGAAAACTTTAAAATATGGACCTCTGATATTTATTATGGAAAAAACGCCACTGCTATATTACATGGCACTCGATCCAAAGCGCTGGCTGACTCCTTATCTTCTAAAAATGACAGCTGATATATCTTAAAGCAAATAACCATTAGCCAGATACTATTAATTCTGCCACTGATAAAATTAATGTAGTAACAAGGTGGAAGGACTAACGAGGAAGGTCAAAGTATCTGATTATGTGCAAGTAATTCATCAAACTTCAAAACCCAGATCATGGCACTAAAATGTATAGCCAGTACTGGAATAGTTTTGGAGGCCTTTAGAAACATGAAGTACTGTACAGGTAAGAGAGTTAGCTAATTGTTATCTGTTAAAGTCTAGGGATCCCAGTGATGAGTGTGTTTATATGCTGTTCAAACATAGGGGACAAATTATATCTCTTTTTTTAACTCGAAGTTGTCAAATACATAGTGAAATTTAGTCTTCTGGTAAAGAACTTGATAGTTCTAAAGGTGGAAATTACTCACAGAAAATTAGTATCCTTGCAGTATGTATTCAGCAAATGATAACATTTCTTCTGCTACAGAAGGACTAGAACTCTGTAAAAGTCATAGCTCGTGTAAAATACTAATCGTCTTACATTGAAGTGGAAGATATCAAACAATTTCCTTAGTGCTTAAGATCTTGGATTGTCCATTTACTTTCTGCTGTTGCCTTTTTTTTTCTCCTATTTAATAAACTAGAAAAGTTACTACATTGTAATTTGGCAATTAAAATACATAATGTTCCCAGAAAATAGTAGTGAGAGTAAGCTATTCATTTACCCTGTTGAGCTTGAAGTCAGGCTCTGGTTTCACCAACACTGTTCCTCTCCACTGCGTTTACTTGTGTGAGCACCAGCAACTCTGGTCATAGTTAAGGTCCGCTGGATATTGGTGCCTGCATAGGGCATAGTGGTCTGATTGCATCTCCAGTGGACAGTGAGTAGGCTGTCACAAAACTGGGAGGAACCTCTGAAATCTTTTTCTGTATGTTTTTCCTGCATTTCAGTTAGGTTTATATGCAACAATATTAGAACAATATTTGAGACTGGAGGAGAAAAATGCATTTTAAAAGCCTGTTCTGTTATAGAGGATAGCCACATAGTCTAAACCCAGCACCATTAGAAGATGACGCTCAGTATTAAGGCAACACTTGTGTTTCAAAACTCTGAATCACAGCTGCAGTTGTTGCTACCGTCAGCACCATCAAACACATCCTTGCTTTAGGTTGTGGAGGTGGCAGCAGCACCAGTTTCCTGGCTGTCTGTCAAGCCTTAGCAGATGTACGATTCAGCTGTCTAGGCATCGTCTACTATCTGGAAAACCTGATCCTTCTTCTCTTCAGGGGAGAACACCAGGTCAGGTCGGAAGTGTCTTTTGGGCTGCCAGTTGAATTGCTGATAATGAAAAGATAACGTGGAAAGAGAGAGGTTTTCTTCCTAGGTACCTGCTGTGGACTTCTGTTTCAGTGACCTGTTTTGCTTTCTCCATTTTCACCTGAAAGAACAACAGTGCTTGGCTGCCTTAAGTTGAGGCTTCATAGTGTACATCATTACCTCTGAACATAACTTCTGAACTTCCCCTATCTAAAATCCTATATGATGTTACCGTTAAACCAGTTTTATGTGCGTTCCTATTCTAAAAAGTGGTTTTCGAAAACTCTGAGGTGAAACTGCTCTCAGTGGGTTATTGGGAGCCCTATGTCAAAGGTGCTGTGACTTAAATTCTTTTTTCTTTTTTTTTTTTT
>WAAD01001101.1:0-22802 GCA_013389945.1 Fregata magnificens
TTATTATTTATTACCTAAAACTGAGGTTGCAAGAGGTTCCCAATGTTCTCTTGAAATCTACTTAATAGAAGCTCTTACAAATAATTTCATCCTTAGGATGGCTTTCAATATAAAACTCTTAAGAAAAAAATCAGTCTAGAGCAAAGGAACAAGAACAATTTGGGTGTTTAGCAGCTGTTTCTTTTTACAGTTCTTGTATGTGAATCGTACATAGGAGATTGTGCTCCTATTAATGGTGTGTAACTCCCACAGATAGCAGTTATTCAAGGCAAATGGGTAGGAGCAGATGTGGACTCAGAGTCCATTCACCTCTCTGAACTCACATGAATTCTTCTGAACTGTTTTACTTGACGCAATACCAGTAGTGCTGGGCTGGTTTCTACTAGGAATTTGTTTCCATAAACAAACATACAGGGAGTTGTCCTGATCTCAGTTTGGTCTCATCTCTCTCTACACTGAGTCTTTAGAAGCTGTGCTGAGTTCAGTTTCCAGTAAGCAATAAAAACCCCCATGTCCTAAAGATGTTCTTCATTATATTTCTGTAAACTTTTCCTTTTATCACTTTAATTACTTTGGTTTTATTCTGCAAAAACAAAATAATTTGAAAACTCCTTAAAATAAACTTTTTTTTTTTTTTTCTCTCACACTCTTTTCTAATTAAGAGAGCCATTGGAGTGCTAAGTCGTATCCTGCCAGCATCCTCCTCAGCAGTAGAAGCAGCAGTGAAAGGAGGGGTGGTGAAGAAAATGATCCAATTCTTGAAAGTAAGTTAATATAACAAAATACACTTTATTTCTGCTTGTATTGTCCCTTAAGAAAACCATAGTTGCCCCTGTGTTTAGCCTTCTTTCCCTAGGAGAAAGACCTGTGCCATCACTCTGGCTGCATGTGTCTGCATCTGTGTTGTCTATTGTAACAGTGCTCTCAAGTTTAATTTTAAGCTAGGCAGCCAGTTTGGAGACTAGACTGCCTTCTGTAGTCTGGTCTGTAGCCCAGATTTTTCAGTTGTTTCCATATGAGCCAGGTGTCTGTACACAGCTCTGCTTGCAGAGACCTGTAAATTCAGGAATGCACTACTTCAGGCCGAGTTGGAGGATTAAAGCTTGAAATTGGTGTGATCTAATTTGGACCACTGAAAAGCAATGGAGCCCTTTCCACTGATTATCAGTGAGGGCTCAATCAATCTTGGGAGCAATTTTTCCCTAAATAATGCATATGTTAATTTGTAGACACTGCTTTGCTGTATATCTGTGTATCTAGCAGAATGTGTATCCACCCAGCCTGATGTGGATTCTACAGATTTGCTATGATGCAGATAAAATTAGTCTAGAAAAAGGTTGTGGCACTCAGCTTGGCTCTTGTAACTAGCAAGCATCAGAGGAGTTAATAGTTTGAAAGGAACTGGGCTCCAGAGATTCAGGGAATTTTGTATGTTTGTTGCTGGCAGGAAAGAGATGGTTCTGGTGTCATTTTCAGCCTGTGTTCATCTTGAGATATATACTCTACGAAGGTCTTAATTTGGTGTTTGGGCTTAGGCATAAGGAATACCTATCTATCTCCACGGTACCTAAGCTATTCTGTAACCTTGAGTAAGTTGGGGTATGAACTGTATGTTTGTTAATGTATGCTTTATTCTAATCAAATATAGGCTGGAGGACAGATCACATCCAATTATGGTATAAAGACCCTTTCCATCTGCACCAGAAGTAACAGACAAGCTCAAGAAGATCTAGTGAAGTCTGATAAAAGTAAGTGACAACTTCACTCATTAGAGACTGAATGCGGAGATGTAATCTCAGTACCATCCAATTACTTTCTTCCCCTCTAGAACGGAACTGAACACTGGGTTTTACTCTCAGAGGACTTCAGCCATGTTTTCTGAGCAATGTGCTGGTTTACCTCCTGAAATAGTGCTTAGTGAGCCTTAGCTCTGCGTGTGGATGGAAACAGGCACAACAGATAATGAGCCTGAGTTAGAGAAACTGCGCTTTACTCTAGTAAAATGGCTTGATATGCTTTTTCAGAGCCAGAAATGTGTGTATTTTGAAAAAAGTGCTTGTAAACCGTAACTGAATTGGGTTGTATTTCCCGAAGTTAGTGGCTAAAATAAGAAACTTCATTTAGACAGCTGATTTCCAGAGGTTGAGGCTATTTATAGGTTCCTTCAATTTACATGTGGATATTTGGCCTGGTATTAAAAGGAAATGGATATTGAGACAGAGTGATGACATCAGACCAGGTGTCTTAGGGTATTTTTGAGTATATTTGCTCTAGTCATGCAGTATAACACTACTTAGATGGCTTTAAAATCCAGGTTCAATTAATGCTAATGTAACTACAACAGAGAATACTTAAGTTTTATCTAAATGGTTGAACCTGTCAAGAAACTGTCAGCTCATGTAGTTCAACTTGAACCCTAAGGATTTCCACTCATTAAAAGCCTCTCAGAGTATCATCTTCCTTTTGTACACCCCATATTACTTTCACTGTCATCTGTAGATGAAGCTTTCATTTCCTCAAATTAGCAATAACACTTTACTCTCTTTCCACCAAAACTCTGGGTATTAATCTTGTGAGAAGTCACTTTTTCTTATTTTTGTCATCTCTGTTGCCAACCCAGGCATCGCCCTGTTGCTAGGAGCCTGTTGGAATCAGGCTATACTCCCATGACATTAAATTGCATTCCAGCTGGGCCACTTAGTTCAGCTTCTGCACCAGCCACTGTTGCTGTCTGGAGTAGCACTGCCTTTTCAGAAGATATTATTGCAGCAGAAAAGGTGGGATATGATCTGGAAGAACAGATGGGACCATGAAAGAAAACCAAAGCAAACTTATGCAACCCCCAAGGAAACTTCATGCATGTTTAGTTTGGAGAAGAGGAGGCTGAGGGGAGACCTTATCGCTCTCTACAACTACCTGAAAGGAGGCTGTAGTGAAGCGGGTGTTGGACTCTTCTCCCAAGTAACTAGCGATAGGACAAGAGGAAATGGCCTCAAGTTGCATCAGGGGAGGTTTAGATTGGACAACAGGAAAAATTTCTTTACTGAAAGAGTGGACAAGCATTGGAACAGGCTGCCCAGAGAGGTGGTGGAGTCGTCATCCCTGGAGGCGTTCAAAAAAGGTGTAGACGTGGCACTCCAGGGCCTGGTTTAGGAGGCATGGTGGTGTTAGTTGACGGTTGGACTTGATGATCTTAGAGGTCTTTTCCAACCTTAATGATTCTATGATTCTATGTGAAAGCCATGGCTGTATTTTATTTAGAAAGCGGTCTACCTAAATGTTCCTAGGTTCTGTGGCCCGAGATGTTGCTGCTGCTTACAAATGCCAGCAAGAGCTATAGAACTCTGTGTCAAGAGTATAGACAAAATACTCTGCCACTGTACATTAGTACAGGTTACAGAAGTAGATGAGCTGAGCTGCTTTATGTTAGCTAGGGATATATAGAAAGCTTTTTAATGTTCCTTTTTTCAGCTGTTCTTTCCACAACAGCATTTCTGCCTTAACACATTTAGCTTGGCACTGTAAGTGCTCCACTCTGTGCTTCCCCTGCTAGTGTGGTGGGGTGAGAGGCCAGTGCAAGATCCTGCAAGCAGCAAAGGCGGGATGTTCAGTTTCAGAGAAATAGTAAACAAATGCAGAAACACAAGCTCCATGCTAGAGAACCTCTTAGAGTGTACATTCAGTTTTCTGAGAAAGACAGCTAGGCAGGTGAAGCTGAGACAGCATCCTGGATCCTGAACCTTGCTATGAAATTCCCTTGCTCCTCCAGGTTTTCTAGAAAAATGTCCAACATGGAACAATGCTCACTTGCTAGTTTAGGTAAAGACGGGAGAAAATATCAGTGCTACTTGAAAAAATCTGTGTGCGTTCTGTACAACTAATCTCTCCTTCTTCCAGGGTTCAGTGTGCTGCTGAAGCTCTTGGACTCAGAGGATGAAATGATTGTGGGAAATGCTGCTTTTTGTCTTGGCCAGTGCCTTGTAGTTCCTGGAGCAGCAACGTCCTTACTGAATTCCAATGTTGTGATGATTTTGTTGAAACATGCCGGTGGTGATGCTACAAGAACTTTAGTGCAGGAGAATGCAGCAATTGCTCTGGGGAAGCTTTGTGTTGCTGAACCAAGGTATTGTAAAAAAGACTATTGTTTTCCTGCACCATCTGGTTGTTATTAGGTGATAATTCTTGAAAAACTGACCAGTGTAAGTCGATTCTATTCATAGAGCAAGCAGGTACAGAGCAGATGATTAGTTTATATAAACATTCCATGAAATCTATCACCCTTCTTCCAACTAGAATTCCCACTTGTGGTACTGTCCCCACAATTCTGCTTTAGGGTTCGTGTGTTGTTAGTTGTCTGTCTTAACATGTTTCAGGGAGGTCATTTTGCATTGCTTTCTGATGTTACCTGTGCTGGAAGAATGGAAGGAGGAGGAGTGATGTTATAAGTTTGTAGAGGTCAGAGCAGTAATGAGAGCAAAACAAAAGTATAAGTGTCAGCAAAGAATGTCTGCTGCTGCCTGCCAAGAGTATGCCAAGCTCTAGCTAGCTGCAAACTGTCAAGTGGATCTTGAACTGCATTCCAGACAGAGGAACTGAGTTCAACTTTTTAGTATACATCCTGAACCACTGCAGAAAGCAAGGGATAATGCTTAGGTTCCAGAAGTTTAAGTACCTTGCTTCTGTTGGAGATCCCAAATGAGCAACAGAGAAAGTATCTGGTCTGAGATCTGCAAGACACTCCAGAGATATAAAAGGGAAACACCTTATTTTCTTAGTTTTGTTAATTTGAAATATCACCTATTTGAACAACTGTCAAGTATTTAGAACTTTCATTTTCCTTTTTGTGGGGAATAGTAATCTAGCAACTCTGTTTCTCCTGCTACTTTAGGAGGAATTTATCAAATGTAGCATTAAACATCCTTGACAGTTTGGGCATGGGGTACAGCAGAGCAGTGGAAGCTTAAAACTTTTATTGTTATTCCATGTTATATTCCCCCAGCAACCTTTCTGTTGTCTTTTCAGGCATATTTTTCAACTGCGGAAACTCAATGGACTGGCCATCCTGAACTCCTCTATGAAATATGTGCATAGCATCTGAATTCTTCAAGAGAGCTTTGAAACATGCTGTTAATATCACTTGCTGTTGAGTATTTTCTTCTTTAATAAAACAAACTCAAAGCACATCAACTTTTCAATCCCTTTTCAAAGTGTTTTCTGGTCCTCCATAGAAGCCAGTGAAACAATATCAATATAAGTATCGGGAGAAAGAAGTTAATCTATTATCTAGGCTAACAACTAAAATAACAGCTTGCATTAAGCTTGTCTTTGCTTTAATAAATGATGTTGCCCTTTCTTACTGGCGCGTTCCTTGCTGGTTTATGATTGACCAATGGCTCGTTTAGTCTACTTCCTAGTTTGGGTCCAGTACCCAGTGTATTAGAAGAAAATAGAAATAAATTGTGAGCTCTGACTTTGAAGAATCCTCCCCCGCCCTGCCCCCCCCCCATACGCTGTCCTCTGGTGGCTAGATTATGGTTCAGTATCACATGTGTGATATCACGTCACACTTTGCTTAAACCTTAAACCTTATAGTTACCTGCTTAAACACGTTGGTCTTAATTTTGCTAAGCACTCAATCTTAGTGATAACTTATGACAATGAGGTTTGTTTATGAATTATGGGCTGTTTATTTTAGTAGCATTACACTTATTATCTTTATAAATTTAATTATATCCTTTGGTCCTTTACTTTTGTGTGGAGTAAGAACAGTAGTTGACCTTCCTGATCTTAAGTACTTTCTCATGGCCCTTTGTGTTCATCCCAAATCTCCTCTACAGTTATTCATTTTTTAAACAGTAACACAGATGGCACATCCTTCTAGCTTCTGTGTTTTCTGGAGAGGTCAAAAATGAATTACTACTAATGGCAAGGGTAATTTGAAAAGAAAGGCAGTAATGCATTGCTCTTACCCCTTATGTGTTCTTCCCAAAAGGCAGTTTAAGATGCTTCTGGAAAGCATATCTGTTGAGGACTTTGGTGGTGGTGCTAGCAGAACAGCAGCTACAGTACTGCTGGCAGAAGCCTGTCAAATTTAACAAATAGTCTCTTCACAAATAAACAGATGCACACAGACACAAATCTATCCTGAAAGCTTGTAGAACTTAGGCTAGACAAGGACTTCGGCCATAAATACAATACTTTTTTTTTTTTGCCTTGGTTTTGAACACAGGAAACAAAAGAATATATTACCTGTATATGAAGAAGCACAGGCCAGTCATGTTTGACTTTAAAATGGCTCTTCAATTTGCTTCCTTGACACCTGTGGGTGTCTATTCTGTATGTAATCTTGTCCCTTCAGAACAGTGGGTGACAATCTCCTTTTCAAAATAGCAGCTAAATCATCTTCCCACTTCAGAAGAAGGAAATTCTCTTGCACCTGGCTTTTCTCCCCTCACAGTGAAAAGCATACAATTGATAATCTGTCTTTTTTTTAAGCTCCTACCATTAAGTTACACCCTGCCTAGACAAATGTGTAAAAAAATACTGTGTGTAGGGTTCAAGTCCAAATAAGCACTATGCTCTAAACCTGACAAACACTGAGCATTGTCTTAAGAAAAAAAAAAAGTTATTGAATCTTGTGTTTACAGAGGTGGGATGTCAGAGGGGAACAGCAGGTGTAATGTGTCACCAGAAAATTACAGGAGAGTCCAAATCATCTTAAAAGCCAAAAAGCTAACAATCTTTCTTGGTTTTGACTGACAAGCTGGATTTTGCTTAATGGAACCTTTCACATACCAGTTGCTATTGTCCCCAGAAGAAAACGGTGATTGGGTAAGAGAATTGCTTCTGACTTCCTTTTGCAAAAGGTGTTTGAGAACTGACTTCTTCTCCTCAAAAAGAATTACTATTGCAGAATTTTTACGAGCGCACCAGGTTACCAGCAGGAACTATTGCCATTTGGGAATGGGAAGTGGACCTGAGCAGTCAAGCAGTTAGAGAAGGGGTATTGAGCTTCTACAAGCTATAGTCCCATTTGAAGAACAAAAAACCTGCCAGTAGATCCCAGCTGGGAGTTGCCATGGGTTTATGCATCGGTTTTGTAGCATCTTTATACTTGTAAAACAGTTGCACCAGATTTTATGGCTCAGGAATACATCTTGACTGGTATTCAGGTAGTATAACTCATGACAGTCTGTGGGAAGAGACCCATGCCTTCTCAAGGGTAAGTGGTCAGCAGAGACTATGAGTGTACTAACTACTGTTTCTAGTAGAACTCTTCCTTTAGTTATAATTGTAAAGTTTTGTGCTGTTTAGTCGTAACAGTACCAGGTCTGATGTCTATGCTGATATGTCATGCTACTTTCTGTCTGTCTGTCAAACAATCTGATATGGGTTGAACTGCAGATCACAAACTTTGATCACAGTACCTAGGATGCAAAATAGCCTATCTGTTCTAATCCGGGTAACACAGTAATACAGACTTGGCCTCACTGTCAGCTGTGTCAAGACAAGACCAGGCAATGGTTAGACTGTCAACCAGTGGAAGAAGCAGAACACAATTTGGAGATATGGAATTTCTGGAAACAGAGCCTTCCTGAAAGTGTTTGATGCATTAGCTAACACGACAAATTACTGTGTGCTGGTTTTGGGTAAAGGTACTGACTAAAATTAGGGCCCTGTGTGTCAGATGCTGTACAAATGCCAGTGAGGATAATTTTCTTTCCCAGGCAACTTACAGAGTGGGAAAAAGATGAAGTGACCTGACCTTGGTTACCACATTCAGGTGAGTGACACAGCTAGGACTGGAAATTATGTCTGTCAGCACCTAATCTGTTGTATTATCTACTAGACTACACTTTATCAGTTTGCTGAAGGATGAATAATAGTTTATTGTTATTTCCCTCAAGAGCAATCACCTCATCCTCGGTGTCTTTTGCAGTGCTTTTCTGAGCTATCATGCTACTTATCTGAATTTTGCTCTAAATTTCCTGTCTCCAAGAGTTTTGCTTGCTATTTGTGTGTGTGCAGGTGCCTAGCACTAAAAAGATGCCTGATGTATACTGCTTACTATCTTCAGGTGAATATTTGCAAGGACACTAGGGCCTTACAGTTAAAGGTAAAAGGGGTGTAACTGCGACTTTGCCTAAGAAGCCTCTGGTCTCTTCTTTGGTTATTATGAAAGTTTAAATTGTGTGCTTGTAAGTGTTTGTCGTGCTTGTTCTTTCACTATGGTTCTCATTCCTATCTCACCAAAATGTTAGTTCAGGCTGCTCTGAGCCAGATGGAGTTAGCTGCTGTACTGTAATCTGCTCCTCAGTGTGTCTTGGCTTTTTCTCTACATCTCTTGAATTAAGAACACGCTTTGCCAATGCTTGTAGGCCTAGGGAAGAAAGGATCCAGCAGGCTTGACAGAATGATAGAAGCAGCACCACCAGCAGCCTTCCTCTGTGGCCTAACCCTACCTGGAGGGTCACAGGGAGAGAATGTCCATCTTATTTGAGCTCACAGAGCCAAACACCTACATAAAGGGATTGCTTTAGTGAAATGTCCCCATCTGGGATCCTGACTGATCCCTGTGTCTATTTGTCTCAGCACAAACTGCCAAAACTTCTGACCCTTACTGGGTAGAATTAGAATTATAGAATAGTTCAGTTGGAAGGGACCTCCAACAATCATCTAGTCCAACTGCCTGACCACTTCAGGGCTGACCAAAAGTTAAAGTATGTTATTAAGGACATTGTCCAAATGCCTCTTAAACACCGACAGGCTTGGGGCTTCAATCACCTCTCTAGGAAGTCTGTTTGAATGTTTGACCACCCTCTCAGTAAAGAAATGCTTCCTAATGTCCAGTCTGAACCTCCCCTGGCGCAGCTCTGAGCCATTCCCACATGTCCGATCGCTCGATCCCAGGGAGAAGTGATCAGCACCTCCCTCTCCACATCCCCTCCTTGGGAAGCTGTAGAGAGCCGTGAGGTCGCCCCTCAGCCTCCTGTTCTCCAAACTAGACAAACCCAAAGTCCTCAGCTGCTCCTCACAGGATGTGCCTTCCAGCCCTTTCACCAGCGTTGTTGCCTTCCTCTGGATGCATTCAAGTATCAAGTATCTAGAGAGGTGGTGGAGGAGGCCCCATCCCTAGAAATATTCAAGGTCAAGTTGGATGGGGCTCTCAGCTACCTGATCTAGTTCAAGATGTCCCTGCTCACTGCGGAGGGGGTTGGACTAGATGACCTCTAAAGGTCGCTTCCAACCCAAAGCATTCTATGATTCTATCTTAACATCCTTTTAAAATGGTGAGATCCAGAACTGCACACAATACTCAAGGCAGCATTTTAACTCTTTCTTCAAACAGAGAGAGCTGCCTTGCATAGGCAACCCCTCACGTTTACAATCACATTTTCCATATTTGCCACACACATGAACACATTCTCTTCTTTTGTTAAAAAATCAGTTGATTCCAATTGGTGCAGGTGCGCTTTTTTTTTTTCCTTTTTTTTTTTGGAACAGATTATTGGTTGCTGTCTGGCCTCAGTTCTTATAAGTAACCCAATACTCTGCCCTTTCAGGACAAACACAGCAAATGCCCATTGCTAAGAGGCAGCAGTGACTCCTTAGCGAGCTGCTTCCTGTCTGAATATATTGTTGTTGGGGTGACTCAGGAGCTGCTTCACAAGATGCAGGAAAAATTCCCCATCTTTATTCTGATTGCAGCTGGACTATTGGATTTTTCTGGTGAGTGATGTATTTTGTTCTAATCACAATTGCTGTCTTTCTGCCTTCTTTTTCTCTGTTATCAGTGAGCAGAAAAACTATGCTAAATATTGTGCCATCAGTCTCAGGTGTGTGACAACAATGAGATGAAGGAGCAACTTCTCTGTGTGCAGCTGTGCTGTAAGGCTCAAGATTTGGTTTAAATGGTTTCTCTTGTGGGAGTATTAGTGGCCCCAAATCAGGACACAGCTGTGCCACTTACCCAAGCTAAGAGACAGTCCATTCCCCAAAGAATATATTGTCCCCTTCAGGTGCGGGAAAGCAAAGGAAAAAGAGAATTACTTTTCACAGAGTAGGTCCATAGCAGAACTGAGGATCAAACTTGTGTCTGCTGAAGTCTTGTTCAGAATATACTTTTCCAGGCACTGCTGTTTATTGCATTAAGCATGGGCTCCCCTCTTCACCATGCAGTAACACATTGTTCTGCATTTTCTTTGGGAACAGCTGTCCTGCCAAATATTTCTGACAGCATGAAATCAATGATGAGTCTGTAATGCTGTCATGCCTCAAACAAGTTCCTAGGGCTGCTGTCACTCATTGCAGGGAACCAGTCAGTCTTTGCTTTCTACCTCTTATTGTGTGCCTGTGAGCATACCTGCAAGTGTACATAAAATTAACTTGGCTAATTAAAGCAGTCTTGTGTCATCAGGCAGACTGTTCTCTTCAGTAAAGATAAATTGGGGGTGGGGGTGGTGGGGGGTGTGTGTCAAAGAATTTTCCACCTAATTAGTAATTCTATTCTTTTTGTGGTTTTTTTTTTATTTGTCATGTTTTTTTAAACTACCTTGTCCCCCTGCAAGGTGTATTTGTGGATATTTACACCACTTCCTTTATACAAGACCTTGATTCAGTAAGTGCTTCTCTTTATAGACATATTGCTTGTGTTGCTTTGCCAAGTTGGGGCTAAACCATGGGAGTTTCATTTGTTGATCCAAAACCACAATTCAAAATATTTTATAGATTTAACATACCAGTCTTCATCATCTGTTAACTTCCATTTCTTTTTTTACCAATGTATCAGCTTTTTGCGTTCCCTTATATCAGCTTACCCTGCTCACTGTTGACTGAAAGTAGTACTGGTTCTCCAAATGACCACAGAGAAGATGTGATCTCCTCTTAAGGCACTGCTGTTGGATGCCAACCTCAGGGATTTCATCTGAAGCGAAACTGCTAAACCTCTGCTTTGCCTTTGTCAAAAAACACAGTTTAAATGCATAACGTTTAAATGCATAACACTTAAATGCATAATCACTTTTTAGCTTTTAGGTACATGTATTTGCTGGCAGGTGCCTAAGGGAAAATGCTTAAAGTTTTTGGAGAGGAAAGTACATTAATGTTTTAGTTCATGGTTTGGAAAGTATACTTCGGAATGTCAACCTTCTGAATGTGAAGACAGAAAGAAGTAAAATGTGTGGATAAAACAGTAGCCTTTTAAACTGTAGGTCTGCCTCTTTAAGTGACAAAGTGTCTGCTTTTGATTTGAGAAGTTAAAAGTAGAGAAGTTACTATGTTCTGTCTGCTCTGTGTCACAAAACAAACCAGCTTTGTCCTGCCTGGTCACCCAGTATGAATCAGGAAACTCATCACAGGACTGGGATACTGGGGGAGGAAGAGTGGTTAAGTAGAGCCAGGTGAGTGAGCTCCTTCATGTATATATTAATCTTGCTTTGCTATTAAAGAGCTACCAGCCTGTCCTCGGGCAACCTGAGGGTTTCGTTCTCCCTGCATCTTTGGCTGTCATTTATATCCTTGTATAATTAAGATAAAGGGTTCCTCTCTGGCTGGTTAATGCTTTGCATCAGTATGGCAGGAGTATGAAGTGTCATCCTTCATATGACACTGAATATAAACAGCAGAGAATCAGATTTATAGCAGCTCACTGTAAGAATGGCAGTGCCAGAGCTGCCCGTCCTCCTTCCTGTATGGTTCTGAATGGGGTCAGTGGCCGCTTAACCTTCCGCTTCCCGCTCAGCCTGTTGCAAAGTGCTCCTGCAAGCTGTTAAAAGTTCATGTCCAACTGAATAGCAAAGGGGTTGTTTTCTGTTCATTAGGTGCCTCCAGGAGTGAACATCATGTCAGTGAAGCATTAGGCCTGAGCTTTCCTGGAGAAGCCCAACCAAGAGCTGAGAGCAGCCCAGTGCCCAGCGAAGTGTTTTCCATTACAGAAGATAACTCAGATGAGGTGACCTTTAATTTTCAGAGTCCAGCAGTTGATCCTACCAATGAAATGACAGCTGACTTCATTCCTGTCCATAGAGAGACAGCTGCAAAAAGAACAGCTGTGCTGCCTAAGGAATTGGTTAGAAACTTGGAGGTGCCTGAGCACCTGCACACAGAAACAGCAGCTTTAAAACTCCAGGATGGACACATATTTCCTAGCAAGCTCTTGAGTAGCATAAGCATCCCTGTCTCCACACAAGGATCGCAGACTACCACACATCTGAAACAGCCAGACAGGTCACTGCAAGGAAACCCAGAAAATGTTACTGAGGCTGGTTTCAGTCCTACCAGCTCTAGTGCTGGGCTGCCTCAGCCCTTTCTCAGTGGAGGGACACATCAAGACTCTTCCGAGTTTACAGCTGTCTCTACCATTCCTGTTATCAAGCAGATGGAGGTGCCAAGTCCTAAAACATCTCTTCTGACTTCAACAGTAAATTTTCATTCCCCAAGAAAAGAAATAGCAGCATCTCCATTTCCCACCGGAGTTAAGATTGCTCTTGAAAGTGGAAGGGTGGATTGGTTACCAACAGCAATGCCTGCCACTAGCAAAAGGCCAAAAGATACAAATCCACAAGTCCAGCCTGACAGTGAAGCTGGTGCGACACCTGCATACCTGAAGAAGACTCGGAGTATGAATGCTGAAGTTACAACTTCTGCATTCCTACAAAAGCCAGCTTCAGGGGACATTGATGCAGTCTATTCCAGAATGACACAGACAAGTGCTATTCAGTTTTCCCCTATTTTATCTCTGAAGCAAGAAACAACAGGCAGTAAAGCGAGAAACTCAAGAACAGCTGTAATCAATGGTTCTGGACACCCAACCCAGTTGCCTGCTCTTCAGACACTCCCACAAGGCAACGTACATTCTTCTTCATTATTGATGCATCTGGAAGCTCTAGTTCATGATGACTTACTTCCATCTCCATTTCAAGGGCCCATTAGCACAACTGATAGGCAACAGCCCCTCTCTTTGTCAAGGACTCTCAACTGTACCGAACAACATGTTTCCCAAGAAACCAACAGGAGCTCTCAAGAAATCACAGTTCTAGTTTTGCAAGGAGATACTCATCATCAGACGATGACAAGTAAACCTGAAAAATCCAGATTCCCTGAGAGCCCACAGGCTTCTGCTAATTCATCCTCATTAAGCCAATTACGGATTTCCACATTAAAACTTTCCCAAACTACTAAAGAGCTAAAAGAAGTAACATCTGCACTCTTGCCAGGTATGTCTACCTTTGAGAACACAGCCCTTCAACCTGTAAGTACTTTTGATTCTGTTCATGCAGGGCTTCAGCCACCAGGTACATCTTTTCCTACTTATGTTGGATTGCAGCTAATGGGTATCCCCACCTCTGCTGAGAAAGGACTTCACATACCAACTTCATCCACGTCTACTGGTTCTGGGTCTCAGGTTCAAAGCATTTCTGCCCATCCTGTATCTCAGGAAGTCTTGCCTATGATGCTGCAGATGAGCACAGTGGAAGACTCCAAGAGAAAGAAAAGTCTCCCACAACAGATAGGTAAAACTGGTTCTCCCCCACTGACTCCACAAGCCAGCCCAGTCCCCAGTCCCTCTGGACTGCATGACAACGGGAACCAGAAAGTTCCTCTTCATGGCTTTGCCCCTTCAGCCTCCCAGATCCAGCAAGCCGGCAGCCTGGCAGCTTTTGCTCCAAAACTGCCCTCACTCCGTGCACAGGGAAGCCAGTCCAGCTCAACAACAGCACATCCTGAACCAGTGGTGCCTAGTGTTTCTGATGAGGTTCCAGCATATCTGGTACAAGCACTAGTGCAGCAGCTCAGTATGTCACATAATGCAGCTACCAAAAACCTCAGTGCTTTTAGAGGTGATCAACTTACAATGCTACCATCATCCCCATATTTGTCCTTTCTGCTTAAAAGTACTAATGGCATGATATGCCTGCAGCCCATGCAAGATTCCCCGCTACCTACAAAATTCCCAAATACCAGTGTTGGGGGCCTGGTTTCCATTCAGCAAATCCTGGCAGCATCAAATTCTTCAGTGCTGGACCTTGCAAACTTACAAAGTCTGAGTCCTTCTAGCTTAATTCTTATTAAGCCTGTACTTATCCTTTTGCCCACTGACAGATCAGATTTACAGACGGTGCCCTCTCCTGAGGGTGAAGATGACCAGAAAACTGCTGTCTTGTTCACAAACAAGCAAGGTCTGAATGTGGGTACCCCTGAAAGCAGCCATGATATCCCAGTGAAAACTAGTTGCTCTTATCCCACTAGTAAGTCTTTAAGGCCTGAAACTACTCTCTCCGCTGTGTCAAACCAACAAGCAGAGAAAACAAAAGTAACTCCTCAGCCAGTGCTAACTAATCCTAATTATACAGCCATCACTAGTTTGTTTCAAGCTGTTACCTCAGCGTCAAATCATTTGCTGGACCCACAGATGAGGATTAGCACTACAGTACAGGCCACGCATCTGGACAGGCTGCCTGAAGAGATGCAGATACCTGCTCCCAATTCCCAAGAGGCCAAGGGAACTGACTTGCTTTTACGTAACAGTATGTTAGCAGAGCCTTTCACCTCCACTGCGCCACCATTAGTGGTGTCTGCACAGCATAGCCCCCATGTTTCCCCCAAATATGGGGGAATTTTTCCCCCGAAAGTATTTTTCACTGCTGAAAAGCCACATTCTTCTTCCCTAATTCCTTTATGGTCAGCAAAGGGGCTCCCTGATTTTCAAATGCCTGCCCAAGCTCTGTTTACTATCACAGGGACTGTAGATAAGGTTCAGCATAGTAAGAAACTAATGCTGCTAACTATCGGCCATCGCCAAGGCTTAGTGACCACACCTTCCTCTGTCCATGCACAATGCACAGAGTGTTTGACCTTCCGCACAGCTAGAACCATAAAATACCCACTGAAGATGTTCACAGGTATCGTGCCTTTGCAGTCCACATCGCAAAGTCTCCTAAGTACTGCGTCACTTCAAAGGCTGCCATCGCAAGTTCAGTTTGTACCCAGCGCATCATCAGCTTTCTCAGCGCTTCCAGCTGCAAATGATTGCAAAGATTCAGCAGCAGGCAGCACGGCCTCTTCAGGGGGAGTCACTGTGCATGCTAAAGCAGCACAAACCCACACACCTTCTATAAAACCTGATCTTATTAAACATTTGGAATTTACTCCCATTGTGCCTAAGCCCTTTATAATGACAGAGACACCAACAATAGCACCAGCACATACTCCATTTTCAAGAAAGGTCCAGATGAAAACAACAGTTTCTGGGAAACTTATGGCTACCATTACCCATCCAAGGATGTATACCAACTCTCCTGCAAGCTCACCTTCACCTGTGTCTACACATGATCCCCTGCTATCAGCCATAAAACCTGACCAAATCCATCAAGCCCCTAGTAAACTATTCTCACAGGCCAACATGGGAGAAAATACAAAACCAACTGCCATCAGCACAAGTGAAAGAAAAATAGGAACTGGTAAATTCTTGGGAAGAAGCGTGTCTCTGTCAGCTATGTTTAACACAAGGACACAGCAACCCCCCACAGCAGTTCTTGGGAATAAGGTTGTTTCAACTCCGGTACAACCATCTGTGTCTGCAGGACCTATTATTGCTCTTGAGAGACAGCCTAAATTGACACAGACCACATCACAGTCTCCATTAGCAATGACTTCTCTCTCTGCAGCTAAGAATGATTATATCACTACTTCACTTACAAACAAAAAAGTGTTTCTCCTGCCAACATCAACTATTCGATCTGATCCAAACATGGTGCTGCCTACAGTTGCCAGAGTGAACAAATCAACTGTGGTCTCTACATCAATGGGGAAGAGTGAAGACATGTTAGTGAAAGCAGATGCAGCCACTGCTAGCCAGCTGCCCACTCAGGCACCCGTGTCTTCACCACATCAGGCATCAGCAAGACACCCTTTGGAGAGGGTATCACTGGAAGATAACATTGAACATGAGACTGGTCATTCTAGCCCTGACACTGTTATGCATGCCACTGGGCCATCTACACCAAAAGCATTTTCCGTCTCTGCTAATAGGCTTGTAAGTAAGGTTACTGATCAGTCAGCTGTCTTCAATAAAGTAGCTGTCAATGATGCTGAGATGCTTCTAGCCAGAGATCTAATCCAGTTCCTTCCAACCCCAGAGAGCCCCTCGTATTCTTCTCAGAGTCTGTTAGTGCTTACACCGGAGGGGAATTCCTTGCTGGGTGTTGCAAACGCTGGACAATCCAAGAGGCTGTTCTTGAACACAGAGGCAGAGGAGATGGTTATAACAAACAAAGTAACAGAAGGAGCAGCTGAAGGCTTAGTAACTGTTCTGACACTGCTGGATTTGCCGCCCAGTGCCCTGCTGAGTGAATCACATCAGAGGAGGGTTTTGCACTCAGATGCTGCCATTCTGAATGGGTAATTATCTCAGTGTAGTTGCTGTTATGTATTTATGCTGTGTGATTTAAGGAGGGGGGGTTAATATCCAAATTGGTCTATGGGCTCAGTAACATGGGTATGCTGTATTGTGGTTTTAAAAACACTTAGTTCATTCGGCAATGGCATCACATTAAAAAAAAAAAAAGGGTCTTTTCATATTTCAGATATTAATACTGTCCTTCAGACCTAGTTTTCTTTTGCACAATAGCCTTTGTCTCTCTGCCTCTCCTCCCAAAAACAATCTATGTGCAATTTTGCAAGCAGGAATATTTGATATTGCTCAAGTGATCAAATGCGCTACCAAAGAAGGTAGATATTCCCACACAGTAAAACACTTCCAAGTTCCCCTTAGTTTAAATGATTTGACTGTGCGGAGAGGCAGGAGGTGGTTCTCATCATGGGAGGCTCTGTCATGCCAGGGTCTGCATGTTGTTCATTTGTTTCAACCTACTGTTTGGTTTTGCTGAGGAAACTCACCCTAATGCTGTTTTATTCCTAACAGGCTGTGGAGCCTAGCTGGGCCTCAGCTTTTTTTCCTTCTTTCCCTAAAGCCTTGCAGTTGTGAGTGATGATGTCTGTGGCTCCGGTAACTACACCGTGCAGATGAGCCTGCACCCTGCTGCAGAAGCAAGCCCTGAAGTCGAAGGGTCAGCACCTTTCCAGGAGACTTTCCTGGCTTTAATCGCTGTGCAGAGTAACAGCAGCCAGCCCATCCTTCAGATCCGGTCGTGCTGTGTGACACCTTCCGCCAGCCCAGGGGGACCCGGCGCAATGTGCTGCCTGTTCCGCAGGTCAGACGTGGAGATGCAGGGACGGGCGTAGCTTCACACGGCTCTTTGGGCCTCGGCTGGGAATGGGCTGATCGTTATAGGGCCCTCCCTCTTGTATCCTGTGGCTGCAGTGTGATCTCTTTGGAGTTCAGAGTAAGCTCAAAGCAGTAAGAATGAGTCTGAGAATGCTCTGGTCCCTTAGCTGTCTTGTAATTAATACTAAGGGCTTGATAAGACAAAGAACCCTCAGGGAAAAAAATCTCCCTTTACCCTTGATTTATGTAAATCAGCAGTCCCGCTTCTCCATGCTGTGCTGTCACAGATGTCAGGTTTGCAGCATCCTCCTGCACTTCCTGCTAGGGAATGGCACAGCCTAGGAGCAGAGCAGTCCACAGACGGGAGCCAGGCTTCTCCACAGGCCTCCATTTCCCCATCAGGATTTCATGGCTATGCTTGCCTAACCTGTCTGGGTTGAGCACAGGGAAATTGGAGGATTCATTAGCTGATGTTTGTAAAACCACTAGGGCATGAAATGTGCATTAGAAGTGCTACACATTATTTTCATCAGTAAAAGAGCTTTCTGATTTGCCCATATCAGCTATAGTGGGAGATCACCTCTGCAGTGCTTCTGAATTTGTCTAGGTCAGGGAATGATTATTGCACTACAGCAGCCATTTTAATGGTTGTAGCAAAATCGACCTCCAAGAAACAATTCTGCTGCTCTAGGGCTGTGGCCTCCACAGCAGGGACAAGTACAACCTGAGACGCTGACATTTGTGGACTTTTGTTTGACTCTGACTCTGTAGATGCAGGTACCTGGCTTAGAACTTGTGCAGACCTGTGTCAGCAGATCCCCCTCTTCCCTGCCTTTAGTCAGGGAGAGCTGGAATTTGAAACTGTTTGCCGTTTGTCCTTGCCAGGTTGCCATTTGAATGCAGACACATCCAGTTACTGCAGAGCAGTAAGTCCAGAGCTGCTAGCTTCACCATCCAGCTGTTCCAGATGCTGAATCATTCAGTGGCCTATTTGCACTGTGAGCTTAATGTCTGTCTGCATGGCAAAACAGGGTGTGAACAGGTACGTGGGATGGGTCCACTTTCACTAGTCTAAGGAACTTCTGGAAAGATCTGATGCTTCCAGCAAGTACCGCCGATTCAGTAAAGATTCTTGATGGTAGATTATAGAGCTGCACCTTCTTCCAGCTCATACAGTTCTTTCTTAATCTCCTGCATACTCTGTGTCTCGTAAAGCCCCAGCTGAATTTCTACTCTTGGTTAAGCTAACTGAGCTCACAGTGCTTTATTTTCACTTTACGACCACAAACAATTTACTGTTGCTTTGTGTAATCAACATAAGAAACATATCAACAAATAAGCAAGTAGCAACCTTATAGGAGAATCGCAAGGAAAACGCTCAGCAGAGCTATATAACTTTGCATTGTAGAATTACGTGAAAGGGCTCAAATCTATCTCTATATTGGATTGTCCTGGGTCTGAGATATGGAAGTTTCCAGGCTTCCACAAGCTCAGGGATAAGGCTACTGTGAAACACTTGGCGCAGTGTCTCATACTTAGCCATAGCCCATGCTGTGGATTTAAAAGGCATAGCACTACAAAAATAGTGCAAAGAAGTGTTTGTGATGGATGTAGAAGAGAGATTAGTGAAAGTTTGAGTGGTTGAGCTGCACAGTAGAACTCGAAAAGCTCTGAAAATTCAGCCAATCAGGCTGAGCCTGCTTTTAAGAAGCTTTGGCAGGAACTAGAAAATCAGTTGTATGGGCATGTGAATGTCTGCATCTTGCATATGCCCTGCTTGCTGTAACAGTACTTCCTGGCCCGCAGACACAACCATTGGGCCTAAAAAGAGAGTTGGACTCTCTGGGAAAGAACTCAGCCATCTCCTGTAACAAAGTCACCACATCAGGATCATCCCATATCTGGTCAATCCCTTTGTTAAAAGTCTGGAAGATGGGTTAATGATATGAAATGGTAGCAATAGGTGCTAATCCCTAGGGAAAAGGAATTAAGGAATAGAGAGTTACATAAAGGCTGGTCCAAGCATTAGGCAACTCACTTTTTGGAATGACAGCAGAGCTGGACAAAAACTGAATCTGAGGACACCTGCTCCGATCAGCACTGTGGTTGCTGTGGACTGCACGCAGTCGCTAGCGCAGGAGATTCTGTTCAGGTGCCACCAGTACACTTTCAAATGTTTTTCATATGTCTTCCCAGGACTGCTTTGAAAGCGTGGAGCCACTCCTCCAGCCAAGTGACAGGAATAGGTATGGAAACCTGCACAACCTGATCTCATTTGGTCCAGTTTTGAGAATGAAGAACAGGTTTCTATATAAACCTGTGGAAGGTGGGTCTCCTGTTTTTTCTACTCTCTCTCTGTCTCTCTGTTGCAAAAGTTTATGTTCAACTTTTCCTGCTGTAAGAAAACAGTACACTTTTAACAACTTTCTTGACAGCCATCTGGTATGACTAGATTATACCCCAACAACTCCTCATCTTTCTTTTGGCCTTCCTAAATCCCAAACATGATGGTTAATCATTATCAGATCCAATAGACTTTCAGACAGGAGAGACAGCCAAATGTATCCTCTGCAGGAACTGAAGCTTGAGGAGGAGGAGAGGGGAGAAAAATAAGGCAGAATGTCCTCTCGCTGAAAAGAATTTTCCTGCATGTTGCAGTATTTTGGTGAAACATGTTGACTGAGGATGAGGAATGTCATTAAAAGAATTGTGAGAGACATCCACTAACTCTTTCCTTCAGGTGTCTGGGTTTTAGGTGAGATGAGATGGGAGGAATCAGGGTATAGGGGCCTCCTTTTAAATATTTTTTTTCTGTTAGGTTTGCAGCTTTTAGAATGAAAGAGCAATGCAGTCATTTTTGCACTGAGCTTAGGGAAGAGTCCCCATATTTAGAGGTATTTATCTGGTACAGCAAGGAAACACCATCCACAAGTAACTGGACAAAAATCTAACTTAGGAACGTTAGGTGCAGAATAAGGTTGGTCATGAGTCAGGAGCATTTTCTTTTTTCTTTCTGTTCAGAGGTGAAATACAGCAGATGGTTAATGTTAATTAGATGTTGTCCAGCTATTAGAAAGGAGTGACACTGAACCTGGCACATCATGAGCATGAGAGACTTCTTAAATCCACTGGCAGCACCCCTGACAGTCATCTAAATTCTTGTGCCTTTATTCGTTTATGCAAAGAACATTTACTGCTGGGATCTTATGGCAAAGATGTTAGTGCGTTTGAAAAGGCCCTACCGGTTCAGACTACTCTCTGGAAAGAAACTTAGCCGTATCTGCTTGGCATGCTATAAAGATGAATGGGGGGTTTAACCTTCTCTTTCTTCTCCCTCCCTCTCTTAACGCTGTTCACTGCTTGATTACTTCTTTCTTTATTTCCAGGTCCTGATTCTGCCATGCTGGTACCCATTCTGCTGGGATCCCTTACTGGCTTTGCTGTCTTGGGCAGTGCTTTTATAAGCCTTTGGCTGCATCATAGACAGAAAACCAAAAACATACGCTATCCACAATTTGGAGAAATCCATGGCCTGTGAACTACGAGCAGCTGACTGGTCCTGCAGATCCCACGCCACTGCTACAATGCTCAGAAAAGCAATTGATTTTGCTTTGAACGCTGTATTGCTTTCGTAGAGCTTCTGCTGACCCAGGGAGCAAGATACCCAATCTCTGCTTTAAGCACATCTCTCCTTCCTTTCTTTCCTTCTGCATGAGCAAGTCCACAAACTGCAGTGTAGTAGTGGTCCAGCTATAAGGGAGAGCAGAGCTTAAAATGCAGTATGTGCAAGCACCAGCACACAGTCTGTTTGTAGAAATGAGAAAGCAGACAGGAAATCAGGGTGCAGAAGAGCCACGTGAAATAAAGCACTGTAGACTAGAGCCATGCCATCAAGGAGAATGGATTGTTAGGAAAAAATTATGAAACCCAACTTTATTGATTGGGAATGTGGACAGAACCCAAGAGCTCCCCCGATCCAGCCACTCAGCTTTTACAGCATTTTTCACATCTAAAGAGCCAAGTCTCTTTATCCTTTTGCTTTACTCGTGTTACTGTTTTCTCACTTTCAGTGGAAGCAAGTTTCCACTAACTGCCTGTTGGTAAAATCCACATAGTGGGAGAAAGTTAAGAATGCAAAAGGTTTGTCTCTAAGGCTGAATTTGAGAGCACGTAAAAAGAACTCATCACGTTCAACTTATAGGTCCACTTTCTTTACTGTTGTTGCCAGAATGCAGGCAGGAAAGGGGCCATTGCCAGAGCACCTCGTGTCAAATGCAACACAGAAGTAGCTTGCACTTCCACCTGGATCAGTCTTCCTCTAAGAATTCCTTCAGATCTGATATGTAGCTAAAAATTCCAGGTCAAGACTCAATGGCAATTACCCTTCAGAAATACTAATTATTATTTGTATTGCAGTAGCGCTAAGGAAACCAGCACCACGTTGTATTTGGCATTGACTTACCTACAGAGATAGTCCCTGTGCTAAGTTGTTAAAGACGTATATGCACAAGACCCAGACGAGTGTCATTAAACCCTTTTTACAGCTGCAGAGTCAAGGCATAGAGCAACTAAAAGCACGCGTGCATCAATACTCTGATATAGCCAGTAAGGAGTTCAGCTTTCCTGTGCCCCAACCCTGCTCTTTAACCAAAGGACTGTTCTCTTTCTGGAAATAAGTTTGTTAACAGGGTCTCTGAGACTGACACGGCAGGTTCTGTACAAAATAGCAGGGAAAGGAATACAACATAAAAAGCTGTACTGCTTTTTGCCCTAAAAAGCAGTCACATTTAAAGTACAGTAGCTTCTTAGAAATACAAACACAAGCGCTTTGTGGTTCTGAAGGAGTCTGGCATGGTGCCCAGGTACAGCCACAGGCAGAGTGGGGTGCCACATCCTGGACACCACAGCTGACATGATGGGGGCCAGAGCTGTGGGAGAGGGGGGAAGCAGCCACCTTGCAGCGAGGCATCAGCAATCACCTTGGCAATGAGAGCCAGCAACTATCTTTGGGGGCAGGTCGGGAACCATCTTCAGGGGGATCAGCAACAGCCTTTTTGGGGACAGTAATCAAGCATCTCAGGGAAGGGGTGTTCAGCAGTCATCTTGCAGTGGAGGGGGACACAAGCATCTCAGGGTGAGGGGGTTCAGAGTCAGCAACCACCCCTGAGGTTGGTCAGCGGCAGCATTTTGCCCTTTTTTTTTCGATGAATAAACCGGATAGAGTGCTATGCTGACTGCAGTGATACGGCTTTCTACCACTTCGCAGATGTTTTGTTGGCACTATAAAGCTTTTGAGTGTCCTAGCAGAATTTTCCATACTGTCTGGCTTTGCTTCCAGCTCTGCAGTGGATGGGGTGGGACACCTCATCAGCCGAGGCGAGAGCAGCACAACTGCTGGCACATGGTCGGCTGTGGCAGCAAAAGCCAGATTTGCCTTGAGTAATGTTCATTCTTTCAATGCAGAGACTGTCCAGGGGTGTCAATGTACAGGCTACGGGTAACTGCCATGTGGCTTTTTGAGTGTTTTCTCTTTGTCCACCTTTCTATGTGCATGATGTCAGCTTTTGGGTTCCTGATG
>WAAD01001104.1:17030-27973 GCA_013389945.1 Fregata magnificens
CTTCTCAGGTTGCCTAGAGAAATTGTGGGTACCCCATCCCTGGAAGTGTTCAAGGTCAGTTTGGAAGGAGTTTTGAGCAACCCGATCTAATGAAAGATGTCCCTGCCCATGGCAGGTGGGTTGGACTAGATGATCTTTAAAGGTCCCTTCGAACCCAAACCATTCTATGATTCTGAGTCTAGGACTCTTCTCTCTGGTGAGTTTCCTGGAAAAACATGTGAGCAATTCTATTCACTTTCATTATAAAGCTATAAAATTCCATCTTGATCTCAAGCTTTTTAAAGGAATTTTGAGCCTTTAATTTTCTTCTTAATGCACTCTTCCTTCAAAGCCAGAGTTTAGAATCGTAGTGACCACAGATGTGCACCAAAAGTCAGATTTGGCAGTCTTGATTTCCTGATTTTTTTCCCTATAGAGTAGCGAATTTTGCCCTGCGAAGGTCTAAGAACACAATGATTTCTGTAATAATTTTGACATATAAATAAATTGCTTAGTTTGTTACTAGTTTTTATGGTTTTTTTTGGTTTTATTATTATTAGTTAGCCAAGAGCAACTTGTCAGTTGTGGTAGATCATGGAAAAAAGACCTATATGCGTATGCACATACCTAGTGATACATACCCCAAGTATTTTGAATGACATTTTTATCTCTAGTTGTAATTAAGAAACTTGTGATTACCCTGTTAAAAGAACAGAATCTTTATTTTCACCTCTGACAACTTCTCTTCTAATATTTATTCCTTTACAATGAATGTGATTATTCCAACGGACTTCTATCCAAACTGTTGTTCTTGTGTTTCCTGGCAGAGGAACTGCTCTGCTGCTTTGCTGTCTCCTTAGTATGTTCTTTGGCTCAGAGACCAATCTTTTTCCCCACTCTGGACAAACTGGAATATATCTAAGGCAAATTCGGCATTACTCAAAAAAAAAAAAAAAGGTATCATAGCATATTGGAGATTAAAAAAAAAGTTTGGAGGCAGGAAAAAATAATTTTAATATAAAAAATTCACACACATTCTCATTGTTATAAGTTTATTAAAAACTGCTATTGCTTTGTTTATCTGAAGCCACTATGAAAAATGTAGATATTACTGAATAGAATTTGAAAATATACCTTATTATTGAAGCTACACTTTCTCTTGAAAACTGATCTTATTACTTTCCATATGACTTTTTCTTTGTTTCGCATTACTCTGCTTTCAGCTGTCCCATTTTTTTTAGTGTTTGCATTCCCATTCTAACTTTGAAATTACCCATATAGAATTCTGGAATCTGTAACATTAATATGTAAATTTATCTCTCCCCTTTCCCCTTTTTCTCCTTGTCTAGTGAAGATATAAACCTATTTTTTCCAGATCTGGTAGAGAAAAAAAAGTATTATTTTGCAATGAGAATCTCAATGAATAACTGGTTTTGCCCAGATACTTTTG
This sequence comes from Fregata magnificens, assembly GCA_013389945.1. NCBI lineage: Eukaryota > Metazoa > Chordata > Aves > Suliformes > Fregatidae > Fregata > Fregata magnificens. The sequence goes on from WAAD01001104.1 coordinate 18,460, forward strand.
CAAAGGGATGGAAAACCTCATCATAGTAATAATTCACTAGACATTTACAAATATGTTAATCAATAAAAGAATTTCTTAATGATTTTTTTTTTTTAGTTCTATAATTTGCCAAAGTATAAGTTTTACATTTGTTATAAAGGATGTTAGTCTTGTGTCGTTCACTTTTTTCAGTTATCACTCAAAATTATTGGGTAGAATAGTTTTGACCAGCAGTATTATCGAATTTATATAGTGTGAAATTGTTTGAATAACTTACACCTTACAGGAATAACAGCTTTGTGCAATGTATTTTGCATTACAGAAGTTGACAGTTGTTCCATATTTGGAAATGAGAATACTAACCCACAGAGTATAACTCTGTTGACACAATGGTGATAACTTGAAGAAAAATTGACCAGAATGGGTACTTAAAAATATAAAAAATTCTAAGTTTAGTTCCAAAATTGACCTTACTTGACCAAAGACATCTTGTCAAATTATATGGGAAATGGACCAAGAATTTCAAATGTGCTATCGTGCTATTTGCTTAACATTTAGGAAATCAGAGAGCCAGGATGCTAAACTGATATTCATTAACATATTCAGTGTGAATGTAGTGAACGTTTGCCTGCCTGGATTATTGTGCCAGCATTTCTCATTTATATTCTTGATTCATCTGATTTTTGTTTGCTCTTTACAGATTTAGAGATTTGTTATTACAAATTAAAGTGCCACCATAATTAATATCTGATTAGGTGAATGTAAATCAGACACCTATGGCAAAACCTTGGAGCATATGCCGAAAACAAGATCGTGATGACACAAACTAATACTATGCCTGTTTAGAAAAGCTTTAAAACACTAGAACTAGATAACTGTAACGTTGTAATTAAGATAAATGTTAGAGATTTTTACTGTTTAATTAAATGCAAGACATTATGCAGCTTTTAACTTCACGGATTGATGTTCACAGGACTTTAAGTCCAGTGCATTTTTTTTTTTTTGAGATACATAGTTCAATTCTTATTCCAAAAATTCACTCCTATTTTCATTCTATTATCACTTTGTTCAGAATCGCTATGTTGCTTTCCATTTGAGCCTTTGCAACGAGCTTCATTGTATTCTCCTTCCATTAAGGTAGCTTCATTCATAGCAATTGCTTCTCCTAAGTAATGAAGAAATGACATTGCATTCCTTTAGCTTTTCGGTTTATTCCAAAGATAAATTATTGCACCTCCTTAAAACTTCTTCTGAAAAAACCCTTCCTTCAAATGCACTTGGATTTTTATGCAAGTCTCAAAATTCTTATGTTAAAACTGTGTTTGTTCTGATCACATTCTAAGGTTGAAAAGCTTTGGCAGATGCAGGATTTTCTGTTTTATCTGAGCAAAACCATTAAAAAAATCTGTTCTGTGTGAAAGTCCAGAAACAGGGATGAACTACATCCTGAATTGTTTTGTTTTGAAGAATCATAATTTGCCACATGTGAGAGGATTATAGATTAAAGGCTTTCTCTGTCCAAAACTATTTCTGTCACTTGGTGAGGAAACAACATGTAGAAACAAAAACAATATGGCATTACTTTGCATTCATATCCTTACTGAACATTGCACAGTGGCATAGAAATATCCAGGATAAACTAATTTTGATCATATTTTGTAAGCAAACTGCCTTTTGAATTGTATATGTGCTAATTTGAAGAGCTTTTTGCAGTTCTTTCCCCTTGCTATCTTCACTATTTACATCAGTCATATGGAATCTGTGAATTCTGGGAGTTTTACTCATTTTTAAGTTGTTCTATTTATCCCACCAATTTAGAAATTGTCTCTTCCCCTTCAAGGAAAAAAAGCAGATAATAACTGTCACAGAAGATTCACTAACCTACACTAATTCCATAGCATGACGTTTGATTGATTACAGAAAATATTTTATTAGAATACAGTGAAGGAATTTTATCAGGGCAGCATTTTTCCTCACAAGAAATACACTCTGTTGTCAAGATAACACACTTGTAAAGCAATCTATACCTATGTCACACTTCCAGTACAGTGTGAATACACTTGTCCAAATATTGTGCATTATTTTACCATAATTGTCTAAACAGCTGTCAAGTAATGTTCTTTCCCTAAGTTATTTAAAACAAGTTTCAGTTTAGGGTTCTTTCAAAAAAATTAGTTTCTTTCTATTCTCTAGTGATCATATTTGTTATAAAGGTCTAAAACTTATATCTGATGGCATTATTACTATTTTGTATTCTCATCTTTTCCCTACCTCCTCAATTTTGTTTTTCTAACATTGTTTTGATTTGAATTTGTGTCTTTCTTCAAAGATTATTATAGCTGTGCTGTTCTGTGCTCAAAGAAAGACCTTACATCAGTAGTCACTGTTCCTCTAAAGATACCTCTGTGGCCTTCATGTTACAGGCAGATTTCCTACACCAAGGCTTATCTTCTGTAGTTTCTTAAATATTGAAAGGCTATAACGAGCAATAAAGAATACCATGACAAAAGGAGATTACAGACATTCTTGGCAGAGTTACTATTAGTAAGCTCTTTTGAAAGAAAGATGGTACCTAAAATAACTGTACCTCCTGAATAAATCATAGAAATGAGCTGTAAATAACACTAAGAAAAATACAGCATTACCAGTGTGATGCATTCAGACATCATGAGTCCACCATAAATTTATTTTAATCTTGAAATTTACTGTAATTTATATACATATGTGTGTGCACTATATATGTATGTATGTATTTGCATACCTGTGTGTGTGAGATGGAGTAGCTTTAGTTTATGTAAATTTTAATTTGCCCTCTGCTATTGAGAAAAAGAGGTACACTTGAACCATGCTAGGAAGTATTTTTTAAAAAAGCTAATTTTTATATCATTATGGCTCTAAGGGTCTAGTTTTAGCACAAATGTAATTTTGTTTAGCAAAACTGCTATCACAGTTACATGAATGAGAGGTTGTTTTCTCAACTGGGAAGATGAGAGTTTATTTGAATGTTCTCCAGCAAAATCTGCACTGTGTATCATTATTCTCAAGTTTCCTGGGCAGGGGAAACACCTTACCAATTTATAAACTTATTTCTGTAAACTGAATTCATATACCTCTGCTCCAGTGGTACACTGAAATACCAATTTAACTTTCCTGCAACAGGAAGGTTTTATACATCTCAGAGAAATTCCTGTTCAGGGAAGGTGGCTTTTGGAGTTAGAGAAAGACTAGAATTCATTTCAGCCAGAGGCTAAATAGGTACTCCTCGTTGTAGAGTGTGCATAGTGGATATAGTTTTTGACATATCTTGTAGCCATTTTGTCACGTTCTCCTAGCAGCTAGCATGTTGTCCTCTGCAGTGGATAAGCCCCTGTGGGCTATTTATAGAAAATTTGTAGTATCTTTCTGTTGCTGTGGCTTTCACATGCCATCCTGATTCTGGCAAGCTGCATCATGGGTATAGACAGGCATCACCTAACAGTGGGACATGCATGGCACAGTTTTCCTGTACTTTTGTGAGGCCCCTCCCCTTAATTCATACCATTGCTGAATGTGGCCCTGGGTATAGAAGCTTAGTTCCTTTAATGCACCCTTGCAGAAAGTTGTGCTTACCCATGCTTCAGTGGTTTATAGCTACAGCTGTACATACTACTGTCCACTGGTGAGATGTATACTGTTAACTTATCCCACGTGGAAGACATAGTTCTGCAGTCCTAGTGTCACAGTCTGTTTGGATCTCTCAAGTTTACAGGACAATGTACCCTGTGAATTAAGCTTTATTTTATGAGCTCATTAAGAAATACAACAAACAAACAAGAGCAAACAAGGGCTCAATTCCCTTTGCCCAGACTAGTCTCTCACATGAATTCACTTACCACTCAATTCATAAGGTTTCATAACTTAGAACCTGTAGCTCTTAATTCATGCACCTGTGAGCAAAAATTAGTTACCTAGCCAACGGTGAGAGTGCTCATCCTTCCTCCTCTGTCACGTTGCGGGCGTCCCCTGTATCACACTGGGAAGCTGGAAAGCCTCAGCAGTCCGGCTGCTGTTGGATTCACTTCAAAAGCTTTTTTGGGTAAGCTGATGTTTTATAACTTCGGGCTTGGAAGTTTGGTCTATACCGTTTCTATAAGTTAGCAGATTCTGAGGAAACTGCCAGACAATGAAAATGCAAAGATGATGGCTGCAGGAGACAGCAACCTGCAGGAGATAATGGCTTCATAATGGCCTTCTAGCTCTTTCTGGCCACTTATTCAGCCTACATGGTGCTCTTGCTTTGACCTAATGGCACTGCTCCCAGCATACATCAGGCCTTAGCATGAGCTGTGTTAGCCAAAATCTGAGCAGGAGTTGAGTGAACAGTCACTCAGTCGTAGTTCCTTTTTTACTGATGTCAGTGAAACAAAGAAATCCGGTGTCTTCAACACTTTGAATTTAGGCACCTAGTGTCATTTCAGACACCCTGGAATACCAAAGAATCTGCACAGGGGTGGGAGAACTGATGCCAATTCATGGGAAATGAATACATTTCTGTGATCATCATCGTAAAATGGTTTTACAGTAGAGTTTTAGTTAGTTTTTAGTTTTAATTTCTTCCTTCTGAAAAAGTTATTTTAATTTTCCTTTGCCTTTGATTTCACTGACTAAAACACTTAAACATGAGCCTACCTTTAAGCATACAGTTAAGTAGTGTAGAAAATTAATATATGTTACAGAAACACTGCTAGATTTTGGTGCTAACAATAGGAATCACAAAAACACCAAAGTGAGAATTCCATATGTGGATTTATTACTCAACCCTCCCCCCGCCCCAAATCCCTTCAGCTGTTTTTGAGTACCTGAACTTTACTCCTATGTCTGAGATAATGTACCCTATACTTAGACACATCGCTGTAAAGCTTATACACCCATATGGCATATATCATAAAAACAAGAGATATAGCTGTTTATTAACCTAAATTTCTTTAAGACTTCTTTTAAACAATGATTCTGTTTTTCTTATTTGATAGTTTAATTTCCTTGCAAGTAAAAATATTTTGTCAAAATCTTAGTGTACTGCATCTTTTCAGTTAGTTAGATTGTTTTGACGTATAAAGTATTTTTTCTACTGAAATGGAACTTGATTTCATTTTTAATCTCATAAGATTGCATAAGTTAAGTCAAAATAGCTCACACTTGGAACAAAATAAAGAATAAAGACTTAAATAAAAAGATCTCTATGATCCACAACACAGTTGAAGTGATGGCATAAAAGCACAATCATGGTTCTCATAATCTCTGAAAAGTTTAATAAACATTAGAGCTACTGAAGGAATATAGATTAATGTAAAAGCAAAAAGTGTATATATATATGTATGTATGTTTATAGAAAATAACTGATATGATCAGTGTGATTAAATGAAATAGTGAATAAAATGCTTGCATTTTTATTCTATGCAATTTTTACATATTTATGTTAATAAACACCGTATCTGTAAAAGTATAAACACCTGTGGATGACAGTGATATGAGAAAGATCAAATTATCTTTATGTATAAGTGATTAAGGTCTTTTTATTTTGCAGTTATTCAATTTGTATTATTCTGTATCTTTTTAAACATTCTTTGTTCTCAGTATTAGCTGATAATTTTCTTGCACTCTGCTTAGAGGATAATGATTTAAGGAAGTTTATTCAGAGTTCACTGACTGATTTGCCAGAGAATTGTGGCTTATGTGCTGTTCTATTAGAGTGGTTTAGGAGTTCTTAGCTAAACAAATCATAAGTGTGCTTGTTTGAAATAAAGCTCCTTACCAGTATAACTAATACTATGTAAGATCTTAGTGTGATCATGGCTGAGAGAAAAGTAAGAAATTGTGTGTTTTAATAATAATTAAAAGAAAAGGCAGATTTATATTTTCTATTACTTATTCACTGGAACATGGTTAAATGCAAGCTTAATTTTGCTCTCTAAGCTTGTATATAATTAACCCTCTTGTCATTTTTTAGTGGTGGTAATAAGGATATATTTAATTTACATGGAGTCCTGATAAAATAATATTTTGACATAAAACCCTATCCTAATTTTCATTGTGAAACATGCAGGTAGTCCTTTCCAAGTCATAAGTATTAAAAATCCTTCAAAGAAGAAATGCCAAATATTTTTTATTTGTGGGAAAATTGCTAAGTCAGACAAAGAAATACAGATAGATATGAATATTTTATACCTTTTTCAGGAATAGGTATACATGTGGCTTTTGAGTAAGGATCTTTTTTTTTTAATTGCATGTTATTTTTAAGCAGTGTAACTTATTGTCATGGTTTAACCTGGCAGGCAGCTGAACACCACACAGCCGTTCACTCACTGCCCACCCTCAGTGGGATGCAGGAGAGAATCAGGGGGGAAAAAAAAAATAGTAAGATTCATGGGCTGAGATAAAGACAGTTTAATAGGACAGAAAAGGAAGGGAAAATAATAATAATAATAAACAATAATAATAGTGATAAAAGAATATACAAAATAAGTGATGCACAATGCAATTGCTCACCACCTGCTGACTGATGCCCAACCAGTTCCCCGGGAGCTTTCCCCTAGTTTATATACTGAGCATGACGTCATATGGTATGGAATATCCCTTTGGCCAGTTGGGGTCAGCTGTCCTGGCTGTGCCTGCTCCCAACTTCTCGTGCATCTCCAGCCTTCTCAGTTGGTAGAACATGAGAAGCTGAAAAGTCCTCGACTTAGTGTAAACACTACTTAGCAACAACTAAAACATCAGTGTGTTATCAACATCATTCTCATACTAAATGCAAAACACAGCACTATACCAGCTACTAGGAAGAAAATTAACTCTATCCCAGCCAAAACCAGGACACTTACATGCGTACAAAACCCAATCAGTGCCTCCTTATTGATTGGACTGAACATTCACCCTGTCATGGCCTTAATAGTTCAGTCCCACAGGATCAGCCCACACAGGGTGAAGAGTCTCAGGAAATGGGACTCTGAAATAAATCCAATAGGTAGACCTTAGGATAGAGTACTCAGTGTTTCATCCTCATTTTAGAACCTGAGTGGGTCAGTGTCCTTAACTACTGTTACCGATCTGAAAAGTGAAAATGCTCTTCTTACTCAAGGCCAGGTTTTGCTCCATTCTTACTTTCTTTCACAAATACAGTTTTGACAATAATGTTAAAATTTATAAAACCAGAATGCAGAAAGACCACTGATAGCAACAAAATACACTATGAGAAGCAATGAATGGGCAACATTATAATTCATGAGCTGAAGTAAGAAAATTTGTTTTTCTGCTCTTTCCCCTGAAGAATTCCACATTTCTAGACCATTTATCTCTGGAGACTACAACAGCTATGCAAGAGAGAGAATCATAGAATCATAGAATGTCCTGAGTTGGAAGGGACCCACAAGGATCATTGAGTCCAACTCCTGACCCTGTATAGGACAACCTCAAAATTCACACCACATGTTTGAGGGCGTTGTCCAAACGCCCCTTGAATATTGTCAGGCTTGGTGCCATGACTACCTCCCTGGGGAGCCTGTTCCAGTGCTCCACCACCCTCTGGGTGAAGAACCTTTTCCTAATGTCCAACCCAAACCTCCCCTGGCATATCTTCCTGCCATTCCCTCGGGTCCTGTCACTGGTCGCCAGGGAGAAGAGATCGGCACCTGCCCCTCCTCTACCCCTTGTGAGGAAGCTGTAGACCGTGATGAGGTCTCCCCTCAGTCTCCTCTTCTCCAGGCTGGACATGTCGCGTCCCAACCCGAGAGGAGGGAGGGGGAGCGACCAAGTTCTCATGATACCCTCGGACTAAATTAAGGTGAAATGACACCAAACGATCAATTAAACATTTTATTTTAACACAGAAGTAATTTGAACTTGGGAAGGCAACCTGAACTTGAAAACATGGAAAAGCGTTGGCGGCGGGTGTTCTTATTAATAATATTTATAATGGAAGAGGAAAAGGAAAAGAAAGGAGAGGAGAGAGAGTGAGAGAGATAGGGAAATATCACCACCCTTGGATCCTGTGATGAACCAGCACTGATGATGACACACGTGACGATCCTCCGGTGGGGTGGGGGGGTGTCCACACATGTCTCTTTGTGGTGCTGTCTTTTACAGTATAAGCCCCGCCTTTGGTGACACCCCCTGTGAGCTTATATGGTTCTTGTTCCAGAAGTTTCTAAACCTTCTGCGCATGTGCCATTATGGGGGGGTGGTCGCGAGGGATCTTTCAGGCAGGCACAAACCCCTTCCTGAGATAAACTCTGTGTGACCCCTGAACATATATATGTCAAGTTGTTATGTAAGGCACCACAGTACCTGGGACTGCGCATCCTCAAACACCCCCCCCTTGTCCTGTGTCAATCAACCCCCTCTCGCAGTTTGTTACAATGTTTGAGACATCAACTCACATTAACTCTTTCAGTCCCTCACAGAACAGACCAAGTGACTTCAGCGGCTCCTCATACGGCTTCCCCTCTAAACCCTTCACCATCTTCGTGGCCCTCCTCTGGACGCTCTCTAGTAGCTTCACATCCTTTTTATACTGTGGCACCCAAAACTGCACACAGTACTCAAGGTGAGGCCGCACAAGTGCAGAGTAGAGCGGGACAATCGCTTCCCTCAACCGGCTTGCAATGCAGTGCTTGATGCACCCCAGGACACGGTTCACCCTCTTGGCTGCCAGGGCACACTGTTGGCTCATGTTAAGCTTGCTGTCGACCAGAACCCCCAGATCCTTCTCTGTGGGGCTGCTCTCCAGCCTCTCGTTCCCCAATCTGTATGTACATCCAGGGTTGCCATGTCCCAGGTGCAAAATCTGGCACTTGCCCTTGTTAAACTTCATATGGTTGGTGATTGCCTAGCTTTCTAAGTTGTCCAGATCTCTCTGCAGGGCCTCTCTGCCCTCGAGAGTGTCCACAGCTTCTCCCAATTTTGTGTCATCAGCAAACTCTGATAGTAACCCTTCGAGTCCTGCATCCAAGTCATTTATGAAAATATTAAAGAGCACTGGATCTGTCTCCATTCTGTAAGTTAGAAAAGCTTTTCCTTTAGGCTTTGCAAGAGACCAATCTTACTACAAGTTTTTGAAAATTCATTTTGTATGATTAATGTTGACATTTTTAGTAATACTCATACTGCTCCTTTTAATGATCATTGTGAAGAAAATAAGTATTTATTAATGCTTACCATTATGTGATATCATAGAATCATAGAATCATTAAGGTTGGAAAAGACCTCTAAGATCATCAAGTCCAACCATCAACCAACACCACCATGACTCCTAAACTAGGCCCTGGAGTGCCACGTCTATACCTTTTTTGAACGCCTCCAGGGTTGACAACTCCACCACCTCTCTGGGGAGCCTGTTCCAATGCCTAACCACTCTTTCGGTAAAGAAATTCTTCCTGATGTCCAATCTAAACCTCCCCTGACACAACTTGAGGCCATTCCCTCTCATCCTATCGCTAGTTTCTTGGGAGAAGAGTCCAGCACTCGCTTCACTACAACCTCCTTTCAGGTAGTTGTAGAGAGC
>WAAD01001105.1:2549-27643 GCA_013389945.1 Fregata magnificens
TTCTGAAGCCTCAGCATAGTATAAAGCTTCTACAGGATCTAAGTTATGTTTAAGTTGGAAGTTGTTTAGATCCTGAGGATTTGTCCAGGTTCTCATCTATGTAAACGTAATGTTTCAATCCTGTTATTACAATGATCATTTTTGCTTAATGCACAAACTATGTTTATTTCAATTTCAGCTGCCAGTTCTACTGCCCTCTTCTGTATAGAATAAACTTGCACATCTGCATAATTAATTATTGCTCTGGTTTATGTGGCATATTAGTCTTAATAGTATTACACAGTGGCAGACAATTTTATCTAGCTCAGATGGAGGAGGCCGGTATTTCTGGATTCCATCCCACATGCTCTGCGTGGACCATCTTTTTCTGCATTAGACTGATATTTAACAATCACCTAAATACAGACCCTACAGGGGCATCCCTCTGAACATACAAAGACAAGCTGGGAAGAGAATAATTTCCTAAAGACTCAGATGGAAGTGGGAAATCTCTGAGATTCCATTTTGTCTTCAATTTTATTACCACTGCCAACACTGGAATTGCTTTAAAATTGTAACCAAGATTAGGTTGTGAGAAAACTCACTGTATTGGACCAGGTTCATCTGAAGAGAACAGTATTTTAGATATACTTTTTAATCTGTACATGGTGCAAAAGAATTATTTGTATCCATCAGCCACATCCTGTTCTCCCACAGCCAGAGTCAAAGGCTTTGGCCAGAGGAATTACACAGATGCTACAAAAGAAAGAGAAACATTTCCTCATCTACACATATGCAAAGAGAATTTTTACAGCCTCTCCATGGACTACACCACACCCTCCCCCTTCATACCAGAAAGGCATAATGTGGGCTGCATTTTGACTCTTCTAAGACAACTAAGGACCCAGGACTCATCACTTCCCCACGCAATCAATTTTAGCTCTGGTAGAAGGGTTAAACAAGGTAGATGTGAGTTGGATCATGCAAACTGTACTTAGATTTTTAACACACTACCTCAATATTGCAAAATATGGGCAGTCTTATGGCAGAGTCTGTACCAGTGGAAATAACTCTTTTGTACATGGATCCTGAGTTTGGTAGGGCTTGAAAACCTGCCTTTAAAGATGGATATACTCCAGATATTTCACTTGCATTCTGAGGTGGCAGCACTGTTGATTCAATTATGAGTTCTTTGGATTCAGTGACAGACAAAAATGAGCACAAGGAAGAAAATTTTCATGAAATCTGGCAGAGTTTCCTCTGTTAGGCTATCTGGCTTTCAGTTCAAATACTATCAGATGTCTCTAATACCACTGAGGACAAGGTACATCAGCCTTGAGATTTCCTACCGCCCTCTATCGGAGTAGGAGAATATTTTGGTTCGCTGATCAGTCATGAAGCTTCTGAGTAAAGACCATGTGGTAATTGTACCTGTCACAAATATCCCACTTACAGACACATAAACCTGTCTTCTTTCATATTAAAGATGATGTTTCATTTTGTCACATTTTAATTTTCATTCTTTTAAGTTAAAAGATGGTTAATACAGAAATTCTACATGTTTTTTCTGATAAGGAAGACTCTGTCTAAGTATGTTAGTCTTTAAGCTTTTTCTGAATCCTTTCAAAGTGCTTTACACAGTATACACAACATGACTACTTTTCCAACATACTTGGGCAGACACTACTGCTAGTAAAGAAGAAAATTTTTGTCAGCTACTAACCATCACACGATGAAAATGCTGAATACACGGAATTATTTTTATGCAACTTCCTTAATGCATAATAGTCCCAAAGTGTGCATTAAGAAAACCTCACAGAGAGGTAATGAGAACATTGCTATAAAGTGAGTTCTGATGAGGAAGCTGAGCCAGGCAGGAGGGGGAAGTTCCCAATGACTGGGAGAGCTCAGCGAGAACTTCATCTTCAAACTGCGACATCATGAAAAAGCAGAAAGAGTCAAAACTGGAAGAGGTGTGGGCAGACAAGGTATGGGTAAGATGGAGGACAAGTAAAGTTACTTTAAAAGCCTGAGAAAAACTCCAAATGAAGGTGATTTTGCACTAGTCCTTGAACTAAAAAATTAGCCTGGGCTTTACTCTCTCCACTCCCTTTGATTCAAGAACGCTGAAAGTATGATTTAGAGCCAAAATTCAAATGTTCATTATGTTATCTTTGTTTTATGGCTGGAAGGTGTAGGATATAGTTCATAACAAGAAACTGTACTGAGTAGCACAGGACTATCTCAGTGTCTTATTTGCTCTTGGTGCGATATTATAGTATCCATTATAACTAACTGTCCAGAACAATTTGCTTAATTCATTTAAACTAAATCCTGACCAGGAACCCAGACATGAAAGTTACTAAATTACCAAGGCACTAAAATGAAGCTGTCTCCTATACTACATTTGTAGAATGCTTTAATATATATTCAGTATCCAGTGACTTGATTTTTCTTGATCTCATTGCCACTACCCTGTACTTTAAACCTCTGGAGAATTCAGTCCAACGATCCTCCATGACTAACAAGCTGTTTAATTCACCCATGGTTTCCTTCATTATTTTACAGCTGCAGCTTGGGAAACGGGAGTGTATGTACTGACAAGACTATTATAAGGACTACTGTAATAATACGATACTATTAGCAGCTCCTTACTTAGAAGGAATTAAGAATCCTTAAATGCATGCTTTTCATTTGAAAAAAAATGCAGCAAAGGCTGTGCAAACTAAAGGTTGTTTGAAAAGAAGAACAAGATTTTAACATAAAAAAAGATTGTACAGATATTTTTTTTTCTTTATTGTGTATAAATGACTTAGAGATAGTACAGGTTTATCTACTGATAATTCTTGCTAGAGACCTACAGCGCCTTCAACTGTAGCCAGGGCATAAATGAAAGAAAATCATTTATACCTGATAGTTATGAAAGGTCATGAGTGAAGAAATAAATTCTAGATCTCATAGGTCTAGCCTTAGGGAAGGGAGGGAGAGGGTGCACTAGTGCTATGATCTGTGTAGGTTTCTTTATGTGAATGTGAGCATGCATGCATGTATACAAAACCACACAAAACCTTATTAAACAACAATAAGAATTCACACTTTCATTTCTTTTCTCATGTATTTATCCCTCCTATTCTCTCCTCACCTAATCTCCTTTTGGTCCATACTGTCCTGCCTTCTCCCAATTCACTTGTGTTAGACTCCTTATTTCCACAGTTTCAAAGGCTGTCTTACTGTCAAATAACAAACTATGCTTCCTAAATTCTAAACTGAGAAGTAAAAATAAGTCTTAAATACTAGATCTAACAGCACGCTAAGGAAACGGATCCTTCAGCCCAAGAAATACACCTGCAAACCCTCCTGCACAGTAGGTCATAAGTAAAATTAATTTAATAGTCTGATCCCCCCCCCATTTGTGAGCAGTAGGATGGGGCCTATTATGCTCTTACGACACTGTAATTGAACTAGTGTGGGGAATCTTGGACAATTCAAACCACACTTACCACTTTGCGTCAATGGGTACGCATCATGTCACATTTCTTGACAAAAAAGCAGTATGTGAAGATGTAGTACAAAAGAAGATGCTCATGCTTGCAGCCCTTATTATACTTGCCTAAACAGCAAACACCTTTGCATCCCAGCTGGTTTCAGAACAACAAAATTCAGTTAAATATGTGTGCTCTTTTCTAAGTAACTACCTTGGCACTGGGCTGCAGTCATTCAGAAAGAACTTCTTACTAATGGGGATGCTCCTATCTGACTGCAGCAAAACAGACTATGAACTTCACCTCCACTATTTCAAATAAGGGGCTCTGCAAGAAAAACTAATAAAAAACTACTGGAAACTGATCCTAGGGCTAACAGATTTTTAACAATATCTAACAATAGCTGAACAACAACTAATAGCACACCACACTAATTTCCGTTGAAAAACTCCTTTAGAAACTATTGAACGCTACCCCCTTTATAGATTTATCACAGGACTATGTGACATTGGATGCTCGATTTTGGGCACAGCGCTTATGACTGTGCAGTCATCATTGTTTGTGTATTTGTAAAGGTTTAGCACTAAACTATATTTTTTGTTTCCATCTGTGAGATAAAGCCTTCTTTGTTACACAGCTGAGAATGTCTAGGTTCTGGAAAGGATGTGTTTACTATAAATTAATCCACTAAGAAAGTTAGGCAGGACAGACTATTTTACAAAATATAAACTTAAAGAAAAATAACAGCAGCAAGTCAAGAGCCAACTGTTTCTGTTTTGATTTATTCAGTATTTCAGAGCTGCTGCTTCTATAGGGAACAATATGCAAGGCATTGGAAATTCAGAAGGCACCTCTTTTGTGTACCATAAAAATATGCTGCTAACCTACAATACCCTCATAGAAATACAATTCAATAAGGAACTCAGTTGGGAAGATGCCTCAATAGAACGACATGAAAAAATGGTCAATACAAGAATGATTTAGTTTACCTTACAAGGGATTTTGATGCTGGAAATAAATAGGGCTTTGAAACTTGTAAAATAAAAATCAAGATAAACACAGACCCATATTTTTAATTCTCACACATATTTAATGCGACTTTTTAGCAGCTCATTGCCTCTGAATCATCACTTCTATCAAGCCTATCACTTGAGAAGTGTTACAGCACTTAGCCCTCAGGGCAAAGATAAGTCTTCACCATTGTCACATATAGCACACATATTGAGCCATATTATGCTGAATGGGAATACAGTACACTGCAGAAACAGTACTGATTCTTGCAGAATATCCTGAGATACTTATCAAGCTGTTAAAGGAGACATCAGTCTTTTGTCTGTATTGCCCTTGACACATCCTGAAGGAAAGTATCTGGAAATCCTTTGTTTGTTGAAGAACCCTCAGACCCCTTAGGTCTAATGTAGGTTAAGTGCCCCACAGATCTCTCAAGAATGGAAAAGCACCTTGAAAATCAGTATCTGAACTCACCAGAAACAAATAAATAACAGCACTGAATAAGTGAGACCTAACACCTGTAATGAAATGTAAGCCTGAAAATCCATATGCATCCTAAACCAGGAACAACTAAATATGGACATCCAGGGTATCAAAACCAGTCGTCTCAACATAACAAAACCAGAACCAAACTCCAAAAACCTTCCCCAAACAACTGCTACCACCAGGGGTTAAATGAATGATGGGAAATGTTACCACATTAGCATCCGATTATCATTGCATATATTTTCAGGGATAAATAATTATCTGCCTGCATTCAGGATTTGCTTATTGATTAACACACAGACCACACAGCAAACATCCTGTATGACAACATTCTTTTTTTTTTTTCCTTTCACTTATTGCTTGCATTGATACCTGCTGTTTACTTACTCTGCAACTGTTACACAATTATCCTTGCAATATTTTGGAGGGAGAAGTTGAGGACAAGAAAACAGATCAAAATTTATCACGTGACTCCAAGGGTTTTTTTTAAAAATTCTGTTTATTCTTCATTTTGTCTCAGAACAGAATTACGCAGTTAACAATTTTAAAAAGCATGAGTGCTAAAAATGTCCTTTTTGTTGCTTTTGTTTGTTTTCTGCCTCATAAATGCCATAGCACCCAACAAAACTTTCACAACATATCATGAAAAAATATTTTTCCTTTCATATTTTTCCACAGACAAATCACAGAAAAATTCATGGCTTTCCTGTCTCAGCAGAAACTTACAGAATAAAGAAAATGAAAAATAAAACCTCAACCTCTTTTTTAGATTAGGCAAAGTAAAACATCGACAAAACATGAAATTGACTTCTGGTCTCCAAAATGCATTTGTGTTTCTGTTAGAAATCGATTTCATCAGATCTTAAAGAGCTTAGAAATGCATTGTCACATGCATCTGCTACATCTATTGTGTTGGAACGAGTAGCCGGTGAGATGCCAGCACAGAAGCACAGGAGGCTGCCAAGTGCTGTGCCCTCTACCTGTTTGCCAGCCAGGCTAGGAAGATGGAGAGCAGCAGCAGCGCATGGCAGACTGGCACTGAAGCAGTGCCTTTCATCACCAGCCACCTCCCTGCCACCGCAGCCTGTTTTGGGTTGTGCGGTCAGGGTCGGGCTTGTGAGAGGTGCCTAACACTGCACCACTGCCCCATGGCAACAGTGGCTCATGTTCCAAGAGTAGGATGCTGGGTGATTTTTGTCCACCACATACACCTCTGTAGGTCTTAGGTTTTAAATTACTTATGTCACTTGAATTTCGAAGCCAGTTAAATTTCCATGTATGATTGCTGACGCAAAGTATGAAAAAATGTGTACATGTTTACATGATATTTCAGTTCTCAGCTTCCCAGGGGTAATGTGATCAATATGCCATTAGGGTACCGTGGAGAAACAGACCACAGACAAAGCACAAGGGAAAAGGCTGATACAGCTGACCAAAGAAAACAGCTTCACGTTAAAAGAAACAAACTAAAAAGAGACTTCAGGAGAGTATAGCGCACATAGCACCCTACTCCCTGAGCAGATTTAACTCGCACAATGGCTACTTAGAAGTAAGGCCACTTAAATTATCCCAAATCTTGGAAAAAATTCTATATTTTATACAAAGAGGAATTTAGAACACTTGAAAATTATTATTTTGTAACACTGTCTTGATATAGAAACAACATAAGGAGAAAGGCATTGTGTGAACTTTCTCACAATCATTCTGTCTCTCTCTCTCAGCTCTGAGATGAAGCAACGTGTAATTTCACTCCTAAGACTCTACTAACTGGAGTCCAGTAGTAATTCTGAGTTGTGTCAAATTGTACAGGGAGACTGTAATGCGGATAAATATCCAAAGGGACCACCAAACTCATTTCACTTGTGACCTATTCAGATCTGAAGTCAGTCTCTTATCATTACTATTTTATTAGAATGAACCATTCTTAAACAACTTATCCAGAGTGTTCCCTTAAGCATGTATTCAATCAATTCTAGACATGTGCTTTTTTCCTAGACCTTTTTCTTCCCTTCTTACAAACACATTTTGTTCTACCAGTACAGAAAACCAGATACTCACATTAGGGCACCTGAAGATCCAAAATACGCCTTCCATGTGTTGACAACTGGTAGAAGATTCCATAGTAAAATTCATCGTCACTTCAGAAACAGCTTATTAGGGCAACTTAATATTAGCTGACTATATCTAAACCACTTTCATATTTTAAAGCTTTCCATGAACTAGCTTCCAGCTGCCACTCATTGTGCCTCCCTTTTCAGGGCTCAGTCAGCTGAGAGAAGGCAATGTCTGCTGCCAGCTTTTTCTTTGCTGTGTGATTTCAGTACCCGCTGGGCAAGGTTAAATAATATTATATTACATGTAAGAATTCCATCCCAAGTTTAGATTTTTGTAAATAAAACTGTGGAAAAACACTTCTCTGAGCACAGTGCAGAGTCACAGAATGCTACGCAATCACCAAGGAAAAGGCAAGGCCAAGGTCATGGGCATCAACTTGTGTTTTGACAAAATAATGCTGAGAACGCACTGATGTCCATCTAAAGGGCTCAGCCAGTTCACTCAAGTAAAACAGAAGGTACAGAGAATTAGTAGTCCATTTACAGTGCACTCATCCATGTATCATAAATCAGAAGCTGAAAGCATCAACTCTCTCCAAAGTACTTGCTAGTCTCACAGTTCCTTCTGTTGAACAGACCTAATCTAGCTTGCATGAAAGTTTATTACAAAATCTTAAAAAGTTATCTGTAACAGAATCTTCTCAGCATATATTTGAAAAAGCATATGATGATAACAGCAGGGGCAGTATGAACTCTTCTGTAGGTCCAACATCGTAGAGAGAACACTAGTTGACATTCTATAATGTAAACTGCCTAAATTACCCGCTTTCTATAAACATGATTGTAGAGATAGCATTTTCACACAGTTGGGCAACCTCTACAGAAGCAGAAGGAATGACTGGCTTGTAGAATTTCACTTAAAATGTTCATTTCCTTTTCATTACGGCAGGTAAATTACACAAGGTTGGCAACTACTCAAGAACACTTCTACAAACAGGTTCCCTATATGGCCCACAGGAGACATATCGTAGGGTTCATAGTGCACAGTTGCATATAAAGTGCCTAAAAAAGAAAACATTACCAATATTTTATTACCAAGGATCTTTTCTCATCAATCTCATTCAGTATTTCAGCTTCCCTATTGATTATATGGCAGTTTTTAAATGGCCAGAGACTGAATCCAATCAAACCTGTTGAAAGAAGCAAAAGCGATCAAACTAATGAGCGCATATTACGTTATTTACAACACAAATAATTTGGTTCCTGGGGCTTTCCTTGACTAAAGCAGTGGGCTGAAATAACCAATGATTAAATTAAGTGGGAAGCAGCACACTGAATCTGAAGGCCTGGATTCACAATACAAAGATTTGGAACACAAAGTGTTCTGAAGTCAAGAGAGTATTTTTTTCTCATTTCTGTACACAGACATGAACAGACATGAGTTATATCTCTGTCCCTATCAATTAGTATAAATAAATATTTTTATTTATATGCCTACTACTATGCCAGGAAAATAACTACTTTATCCATCACATCTGTTTGAATATCCTTAGATCTCCCGTAGCCAGAAGTGTCATTTAAAATCTCTGCTGTTAGCTTAAAAAAATACTTTGGAAAAGCTGAAGGGGTCAACAGTTTGGTTCTACTCCACTTCTTACACACTTAAGTGACTTTATCAACATCATAAAGTCCTTCATATTTAATGAAGCACCTCCCGGTCTGAACCCACTCTCAACATGAAGACACGCTCACAACAGTCACCAGCACTTACAGATCGTCAGCTTAAAATACAGAGTATATGGAATTTAAAAGGATGAAGAGCATTTTCGAATGAAAATCCTCTTTTTAGTTTTGAAAGGATACTGACATATTCATTCAGTTAAAAAGACAAAAAAGCAAGCAACCAAAAAATATCCAAACCCATAAGAAGAGAAGCCTGCAGAAACACAAGCCCTACCTTCTCAACCCTGACTACTAGAAGGAAGAGGTATCTACTCACCTACTAAACACAAGAAAATTCATTGTGAGGTTAGTCCCAAGTCCAAGCTGTCCTAGCTCTGGCCTGTTAGGATAAGAAAAAAGACCAACAGACATGCTGGGAGTAGGTGGATGGAAAAGGTGGGTTGAGATTTCTGTCCTTGAAAGTTCAGGCAAACACCTGAACTGAAATCCTGATTCAATGGCCTTAGCAACAGTTTTGTTGCTGACTTCATTAGGATTTCATGCCTAGAATAGGAAGTTTATTTAATTTTAACTTTTGGTACAACAGTAATCAAACCAGTAAACAGATCCTCTTCCAAGGAAAGCTCAGGCTATTCTTTTATTTTTCTAGACTTTCATATATCTTCATATTTTATCTTGGGGCTTCAGGAGTGCTGTGAAAGTTATATCATAGGTAGGTTGGTGTCCTTCATTTTTCTCCTTAAATATTAATATGCTTCAGCACTCTATCACAATCCAGTGAGCTCCTCTAAGAGTAACAGAATTAGATCACCAACAAAATTCCCATTCAATAGGCTTGCTCTTGTCCTGACCTCCTTGGAACAGTAAGCCTTCTCCAAAATTATTTGCACTTTTCAGGAGAACAAAAAAGTCTGTGTCTAAATTCTGGGATTTACAATTCTTTTGATTAATTGTACTCAGAAAGTAAACATTCCTCAGTCCATCAGGCCTTACACAGTGCCATTCTATCTCCTTTCCATCTCTCTCTCTCATGATCAGGAAGAGGGTGCTTGGTCACTACTTGACCCTTAGCTACCAAGTAAAGAAGTTCAGGCCCTAGCCTTTTAGGACTTTCTAACAACCTGACACATCAGGAGTCATCTAATATCTCATGACCATAAAAACAGAACTTATTTTATTTAGCAAATAAGGCCAACTAGGTTATTTAATGAAGCAAGCTTGTTGTAAATGTTAACATAGTTTGGCAGGATTTTCTTGCCTGGTGTTGCCATGCAGTTTAAAACAGATGGCAAAGCTGAGCATAAAAATCTCCCTTTTACAGCAGAACCAATAACAATACTGTTTGTATTATAGGCCAGAAGGCTTAATGGAAACTTCAGTAAAATTTTCCATGATAAACCAAGTGCTGAAATAGAAAATCAGTTCAGCCTCATTTTTCTGCCCTATGGGAAGAAATGTTTGTTGTTACTTACGCATGAAAGGAGAAAGGTATATGGGAAAATGGGAAGAATGCTCAGCATAATTAAATATTTTTTTCTAATATTTAATAAACTGTGGTTGCTTCCAATGTAACCTCAAGATGTTTTTTAAAGTTGCCACTGCTCTCAAATGTAACTATTTTTGACCTTTTAGAGACACTTATTTTTCTTAATTTCTCTCCTTTTGACTAATTTTATTGACATATCGTCCTCTCATTCAGAACAGGAGAAGCTTTACTGGACATCTGAGGAAGGACAGGTGACTTGACAGAGTCCCTTAGAGCACTACTACACTAGAAACATAAAGAATGATTCTGCTGAGACTGAAGTGTGATGCTGGTCCCACAGCAGAAGGCACTGTGGTTCACTCTTATTAGTGGGAACTATAGCTCTGAGTGCTGGCTGTCTTTAGCCTGATCTAAATTCTCTCCATCTGCCAGGCTGACCTTCTTCCATTGGCTTCACCTCAATGACAGCAAATGGCAAGGCATCAGTAGAGCCGTCCTATAGGGAGGAAGTGCAGAGACACTTGGGTCCACAGTAGGGAGGTTTCCAAATACTGTGATTGGAAAGTGAGGAACTTCTACCTTTTCACTGAGAAATTTGATATGATATTTGATGCTAAACCTGAATAATCTGTATAAGGCCACAAACTCCCTGTCTCAATGTTAGGATTGGGATATGCTTAGGATACAGTTTCGCAGTTCTGCCTAATTGGTGATTGCTCTCTAGGGGAAATGGATCAAATGGATATGTGAAAGATGATGAGCCTAATTGTGTGAAAGATGGGTTATCTGAAGGCTGTTCACAGGACTATAAAGATGGAAGGAGCAGGAGAAAGGGAGAAGCCAACTGAGAAAATACATAGGAAATTTTGATACAAAAACCAGAGTAGATGGGAGTTGCCAGGTTTAGTAGCAGTTGGGTGGTATCTAGGGAAAGCTAGAATATGTCAGGGGTAACAAGTGCTAGTACTGGAGGTCCTAATTTGAACCTAACCTGAAATCACAACTTCTGCTTGCTGCTGGTTTGTCTGTACTAAGATCCAACAGAGGTAGTAGTAAGGCAGATGTTCCTGTGGTAACCAGCACAGCCTTTAGCAATATTTCTGTGTCATGCATCTGAAAACATGATGTTCAGCTTGGGCAGTGGAAATATAGGAAAGAAATTCTGCAGGTGTGAACATTACAAACAAATGGGATGTAACTTAATTATATACTATAGCATTAAGTTGTCAAATTCATATATCATTATTTTCTATTTCTAGTGTCTGAGTTTGTGTTCAGGAGGGAAAGGTTTTATCAGTATAATAAAACAAAACAGGGTGTGTGACAAGAGCGGAATGTCTAAAAGAAGAGGCATTATTGGTGTTTGCTGGACACAGAAGGTTATTGATAGGGAAGGAGTTTGCAAAACTGAACTGGACAATTGCAGGCTTGTAAAACTGCGAAGAAACAACATTTAATATCGTTCAAGCACACCACCAGCATGGGAAAAATAGTTTGGTACAACATGAACTGAAACAGAAACTCAGATGAAGAGGAAAGCTCAAAAGGCCCTGCTACCACCTGGAATGCAATAAAAAGGGACAGAAATGTCTCCTTTCTCTTGACAAGAAATAGAACTGCAATGTAATGACAGGAGAAAATGGGAGGGTCCACAGATACTGTATACTGTCAAACGACCAAAAATGTTAAGGAAGTTTGTGTGCCTCATCAGCTGCAAAAGAACAGACACCAAATCCTCAAGCTTTACTTGCCTTCTCTTCAACCCACTGTCATTTTAATCGTCATGAAAGATAGCAATCTCAACATCTTTCTCTGTTTGCTGTTGCATGAGTATTTATTTACTAGGGCCACTGGGGGAAAACAAGTCACAGAAAACAAATGGCTTGATGCTCTCTCACATCCCAACCGACACGATGTTTGAAAATATCGGCTTGTGCACCACAGTCCTACAATTTTGTTGTAATAATAATAATAACTAATAACTGTTCTCTTATTATAGCAGAGTGGTGTCCCAAGAAATAACATAGGGCCTAATGGAGTCCTTAAAAGTCTCCCATGCTTCAGAAAGATGTACAAGTTATCTCCTTTTCAAGGAGCTGGTGGTAATTCTTGCTTTTAGGAGAATTAATAGTAAGCTACATAAATAAAAATAATACCTGAAGAAGAAAGATGATGTTTATATTAGCACAGCATATTCCAAGTATTGTAGAATGCATATATAGTTACGAATAAATGGTTCCAAAATTACATGAAAGACATACACACAAAAGGATTTAAACAAAGTCCTATACCGCCATTGACAGAATAGAGTCAGAATTACAGTAGCCTTTCACATCCCTCTTCTGTAATTAACAATGAATGAAAACCTCACTACAGTAAGATATTTTCTGCAGAAAATGTAATTCTCTCCTGTGCTTTTTCCTTGACTATTTAAATGGAACAGTTCAGGTGCAGACCATTACTGGAGGTCAAGACTGAATCAGAATTTATTTTGATGCATGTTCAGCTATCGATGTTCAGTACAAAAATGTATTAAATAATATCTTTGGATTAAAAACAGACTGCAGATTTTGCTTCGACTTTGTTGGGGACTTTATTCTTTTAAAGTGTGTTGGCTAGGTCTCCTGAACATAGTCCAAGCATTTTTAAATTTAATTTTATTAACTAATTTTAACCCACCCACCAAAATGCCATTTGTGTGATAACAGCATGTGCAGGGATTCCTAAGGGATATGGAAATTAATCCCACTTCTGTGAAAAGACCTTTTAATAACTCATATGTTATTTTACTTTCTGAGTTATCAGTGGGCTTTCCTCCAGCATTTTCTAAGGAAATGTCCTTGCAGTTTGAAAGGGAAGGGGGAAAAAAAACCAGTAAAAAAAAGGAATAAGAATCTAAGAGTTTGTTCATTTTATGTAATTTTGAGTTGGTTACACAAGGCCACCTGTTTTCTAAGCAACCTTTAAGAAGGTCCAAGAAGCAGACTCAGACCCCTTAAAACATTCTGCAGTGTGTGTGTGTGCCCATATACAGGGTTTGTTGTAGCCACCAGCATTGCGTTTGCACTTCTGAATACAGTTTGCCAGCACAGTAAGATTGTGACTGCTGCAAATCCTCATGTTTCCACCTTCCTCCCTTGCTCTTTTCATATGCACATATGTCACTGACAATTTCTCCTCTTTCCCTCCTTCCTTACACCCTTTTTTCAATAGCGCTCATGGATCAATAAGACATCATGGCACTGTATGGAGCCTGAGTGATTTCTCATACAATGGCTGCTGTGACCATGTTTCAATGGGAATTGCAAATCCCCTTGTAAGAAGGAGCTGAAGATATTTTCAGTCACTGAGCCATCGCTACAAGGGCACTGAACCTCAGAAAAGGCCCAGAAACCTGAGCTGCTGTGGAGCTTGAAAGGAACTGCTGCAGCCACGACACTTGATGGATCTCAGCCTTGATTACAAGAGCAGACTACTACCACCATGATTGATGGAACCCTGCTTCAGAGAGGAGATGAGGAAACAATGAAAGCCCCAACTACTGTGCTGGGGGCAGGAGGGATGGAGGGAACCAAGGCAGAAGGGAAGTAGTCAGGAACCTGATCTAATGGCAGAGAAGCACATAGGTTTATGGGAGGTGAGAAGAAAGAAATTTTTTTCTCCGTCAATTTTCTAATGGGTATAAAATAAGAATTATATGAACTACAGTCATCAGTTTATAGAGAAATCTATTACTCTTTGGGATCAAAAAGTGAGCACCAGTCGTGAATAATGGTTTCAGCCTGTGGCTTTGAGCATTAAATCCCATTTTTCAACCAGCAGGGCAGTAGTTTTCCACTATCACCTGAACTACAGTTTGTGTTCAGTGCGCCAGTGACTCTCTTGCTCCATCCATGCCCTCTTCTTTGTTATCTAGCTATATACAGTCTTCCAATTTAAAATTTCAAAGATGTTACTGTCTGCACTCTCTCTCATTGTGCACATTTAAAATAGTGTTTTTAACCAATGTCTTTTTCACAAGCTCAGCCAAGATTAGACCCTGAAGCCAGTGAAGATCGTTTCCATTACTATAAACCAAAGAGAGAGAGAACTGTTTAATCTTTCAATTTTTAAATACAAATTTTCTTATTCTTGGTTCAGCCTTTCTATGTTGTTCCTAATTAGCAGGGGGCATGTTCTGGTCCATATGAAATTGAGATTTAGTTTTAGTTTAATTGTCCGTGAACACACCGGGTATAGGTGGCTAATGCAGTAACCTTTCACTTCTGGAGGCTTAGACTGGAATTCGGTTTAGATTACAAGTGAAATGAGTTTAGTGGTCTCATCTTCACTTTTAGCAAAAACTGTTGTCATTACAAAACCACCTGCACTAACTTCTCAAACATCACAGCTTTCTCCTAAAGGAAAAAAAGTGCTGGATTAGGAGTTCTGGGGGTCAGAAGTGAGTTGCATTTGCAGGACTGTGTAAACAAGCTGGCTTAGGATTGGTACCTGGTTGAATTATGTTTAACAGTAATGAATGATATGCATCTCTCAACTATATGAGCTACAAAATTTAAATTAACTCAAAAACTATACTGCAACACGAAGGCACGTACAAGATAATGCAAACGGATGCGTGGCATGTGACATGTGAATACCGTACCTCCCAGAAAAAACAACAGAATTTATAAACTTCTTGTACTTCTTTAAGAGTTACACTGACTAATTTAAAGTAACCCCCTCCCAAACCCACAAACCACAACACCACCCACCAACAGTCAGGCTATGCATGATCCTCATGTCATCTTTTAGGCCTACTGAAAGGACAACATGCAAAATATATCAATATACAGTCACTATCTAAAAGTGGAACTGCTCTAGCTTGCATTACCTCCCTTGTTAGCTGGAAACCTACATGGTAAAGAATCCAGACCAATATATCATAAAACCTTTGATTTATAAATTCTCCACCTGATTTTGTGCAGCATGATTACTATGCACTAATTGGAGCAAAACAATCTACCTGATGTGGGACCCAGGGACTACTAAAAGCTGGACTGTATCTTAGTATGAATGCTGATCACTTGTACTACAATACAGATAGTATTTGGCTAAACATAATGATGTAACAGTTACTGCTCAGGCAAAATCATTGCTTTCACTCCTTAAAGTCATTTGAGATTTGTTTCTTGAAATAAATACAACACAAGATAGCAATCTCAGTTAAAAACTATATGCTGAGATAATTTCAATTTCCAAATGGAAGATTTCTTTTTCTAGCAACACAATAGCCCCTCTAACTTGCTCATTCAAATCTGCTTCAGGCTGAAGTTTAGTATGAGAGTCCCCATCTTCTGAACATATTATAAATGTTACAAAATTTCACTGAAATTAAATTTCCTTAGTGTTAGTCACCCTCATGAAAAACAGGGATTATATCCCCTGTTATCAACTGCTTTTTACATAAAGGGAAACCTTTAACCATAGAATGGCCCAAACTAGCTCCCTTATACATAACTGAATTACATACATGCATATATTTTCAGAAAACATAGGGAGAAAAAACAAGGCAGATTTCTTTGTATTCTCCCTTCAGCTGAGCTGAACACTAAATTAACACATCCAGAGTCACAAAGTGATGCCCTTGAATTGTCCAATGAGGACAAAAGAGGACAACTTTGGGAGAAGGGGAAGCGAGGACTTGACGTTCAAATGCAGAGGTGTTACAAATATCTTAACAAAAGGAAACTGCAACTTTTGTCCTCTGTGTTCTGTGATACAGTTAATGTACTACAAATTTGAGATTTTGCATACTGACAGAATTGCATGTTACCGCAAGCAGAATACCGTCATTATTACCAAAAGTGCACTTAGAAGCTGGGCTACTTAACATGTAGATTTACTAAAAGACACATATTTAATATGACTTATGTTTTCTTCTTGAAGAATATACCCAGTATGCTGACAGAATAGCACAGTGTTCTACTTTGTGCAGAATTAAGACTGCAGGTATGCAAAGTTAGTGTACTTTGCTTGATCTGTAGAAAACCTGAAAATTTGCATAAGCTCCAAGTATTTTTAGGCACACCTGGAGATGGAAACAACTTTATCAGGGGATAGCAAAAGCAGTCAATGCTTGTCTTCAACTCTGTTGCAACATTTTCTTTGGGGTCCTAGAAATCCCCTACAGCACAGTCCTTACCTAACAGGGTAGTTGAACAAACCATGTTTAGTTCACCAGTCTCGAAGAGATGGGGACAAAAAATTCCTCTAATTTCAGTGGTCACTGAAAAGGAAGGTGCTTGTTAGGGGTTAGCCTGTTGTGCAGGGAGAACTACATAGACGTATGGAAGGAAAACAGACATGAAAACTTTCTAAAAGGTACACTTTCTTAATGGGAAGCTAATTTTTAATTATATAAGAGTTATTCTTTGACTGATATAAGTTATTTAAGAATATTTCCACACAAACTACGTATCCCGAATGTTACAAATACAATAGATCAAGGTTAAGGGACAGTGTAATTCTAACAAATTTAGTGACAGGTTAAGATCAAGGGATGTCTTGACATTCTCCTCAGAAAGGTCAATCTAGCAGGTCTGCGATGTAAAAATGAAGACTCTGCCATCATTGCCATGGCAAAAGGTCAGACACAAGCTGATTGGTGATAGAATTATCAAATTAACCAATCGATGTGTGTGAGTAATAGATGTAAGCAATCCTGAGGGAGAGCCACAGGGCAAATGCCAGCTCATCAATAACACATTGCCTAGGAAAAGAAGATCCTCTCTTCAATCCATGTCCTTTACATTAGCAGTGGTATCAAGGAATTAAAAGAAAAATCGAAAGCAACAGCTTTAAATATGCTTCCAGACTGTATACAGCATTCAAATGTCTTTCCAAAACAACTTCCATCACATGCCGTGGTAAATAAGAGCATGCTAACAATCTCAAGAAATCCTATTCTAAACAGTCATATTCAAAGACTTAAGCATTTTTATACATCTGACACTAGTATAGACTTTATTAGGAATGCTATTTTACCTGTGGCAGTCACAGATACATAAATCTCAGGTTTGATTGTGTGGCTACTTCTGCATGTTAAAATGTGAAACAGATCACAGGTATTCTTGTACTGAGGATTTTATACATAGGGTGTAGCGAGTGTATGAAGAATATTTTGGCTGCAAGTAATATTTTAATGCATATTATATATCCCTTTGTGTATCTGATTGTTATTATGCTGGCTCCTACATGATTCAAAGGGTTAAACCCTGCAGGAGCTCTCTGCAAGTTCACGGGAAGGCAGACAATACCTTTACACAGGGGAAGAGGGCTTCAGGTAGGCAAAACTGAAACAAAGAACCAACCCAGTAGATAAAAATCTGAGTTCTTGAGCTCAAGGGACATGCATCCACTGCAAGAAAGCAGACTGAACCCCATCCCTAGATATATGGTTATCTAAGATCAGTGGGACTGTCTAAACTCGGGTGAAAATGTTAAGAATCAGGGTAGGTTAAGTGCATAAAAGCTGCTTTGTTATTTTAAACTTCTTTCATTCCTTCAATCACTGTATTTCTAAGGATAAGTACACTAGGATGATTTCAAGACCCTCACCCACTAATGATATTTTCCAAAGGGAGATGCACACTTGGAGCTGTAAAAATCTCTGTAGCACTGCTATGGAATCCCAGGAGAGCAGCTCAGGGTGTGCACCTGGGGCTCTGTGCTGTGAGAGGGCTCCTCTCCAGAATGAAAACAGGGCAGCAACCTGACCCCTGCCTGCTGTGCTCCACTGAGATACAGGAAAGGTCAACGGTACACCTTATCCTGCACGTGGATGGGCCAGAGACAGGATGTTGAATGTGACAAAGCCCCTGTCCATGTTAGCAACAACAACTGCACAGGAGGCAAACATAATATCATATTGACTGTTTTGGGATTCCTCATTCCTTCCAGTGTCATCCATGCTTCAGAGAAACGCAAGCATAGTGATCTTTGCACAGTGAACCAGAGCTGGGTTTACCATATACTACTTAGCCACCACCTTCAAAAAATGTATAGAAAGGACCATTAGCTTGCAAGTCTTCTGCACAATGATCCCAAGCCATTATACCTGTTCTTGCCCTGCATAGGCACACTGCTCTCAGTCACTACCATTCAGGTATTGTTCCTACTTCTCCTTACATAGTTCTGGTTCTGAGAATCTTAATTTAGCTCCAGTGATGCATCTATTATCATGGCAATATGATATTGCTATTATCACAGTAGGAATGGTAATATGGTAGCACTCAGAGTACGAATCCATTCTGCCATCAAAAAGCATACGTTACTCCTATTACTGTTAATGGGAGCTATGCACATGTATCAATGGCAGAACAGGTCCCTAAGTGAGCACAATTATAACCCCTACTGTGAAATTCTCTGAATGCTATTTTCACATTGCTTTTATTATAGATGTACATAACACTATCAAAAAATTCTAACTCATTTGAATAGGATACCCATTTGAATATGAGCTAGTTGCCATAAAATTCAAATTGCATTCCTTTTAAAAGAAACCTTTCTGATATTTTAGATGCTTAATTTTCCCTAATGTATTGTTTAAAATGCAGTTAATATTCTCCCCTCAAAAAGTACAAAAAGCACAGAATCATCTCAGACCGCATGTTTATCTGTAGGAGGTACAGAGTTTTTGTCAACGGACTAACAGCCTGGGCTACAGGAGGAATGAATAAGCGTGGCGCCACCAAATACAATAGAGTTCTATTGATTCACTTTCCTTGAAGATCTAGCCCTGTATCGCCTTCTGAATCTGCAACAGGATGGTTGATTGATAATGCCGCTTTTTAAACACTTGAATATTTTTATAATTATTGTTTTACATTTCGTCTGATCTGCAGTTTAATGAGTACTAGCATTCAGATCTATAATTTCAGTAGTTCCTTCAATATCTAAAAACCTGACAAGATTACAGTTATGGCCTGCGGGAGCTGAGTGCTGGTCTGTCCAGTCACAGCAGCTCTCACTGGTAGATTTACATTGCAGTAATTCCAGTCAATCATAAAAAGTTATGCCTAGGTCTGTCAGAAAACAGAATGGCAAGTAGTTATCTGTCAGTGTTCCCAACTTGGTTAGGTAGAAGAGCTAATGACATGAAAGGAATTTAAATTTTTTTTGAAAGAACATGATATCTGTATTTGAATTTCCAACAATAAACAAAATTTAAAGATTGGACTGTTTTACATATTGAAAACTCTGTATCTTGAAAACTATGTATTAAAAAAACTCACACTGGGGTATGCAAATTTCTTTATAAAATGTGAGTAATGTCACTAGCATTTTTAAATATTAAAAATGACGTTCAAATTCCAGTACAGTGAATAAAACGATCAATCTGCGATGATCAGTTCTCTTTAAAAGTATGCAGGGATCTTAAAGCAAATGAAGTTTAATACTAAACCCTGGTATAGCCCAGGAAGATGGACACATTAGCACAAGTTAGCTGCCTGAATAATGGATCAGAGCATTATATGGGCACTATGGGATACTGATCTTCATAGGGACCTCAAGACACTACTGATACATAAATAATATAAAGCAGTACTCAAAAATGAATACAAAAAATAGCAGGCTAAGACGAAAATGAGCTCCTATAACTTTAACAGGACCTGCTGTATAACAAAATTCAAAGGCTTTTCATGTAGTAATTCACTAATAATCCTATTTAAAACAATCTAAGCTTCAGTTTACTAGAAGTTGATGGAATGACTTATTTTGGATGGTGCTGCTGTACCATTTACAGGCTGTGAGTTCACATGCAGCCTCTGCTATTTTATCAGTATTAAAAATGACATGACAACGCAATGAGATCTGGTTTCTGATGCTGTAAGTAAGCTGTCACCCTTCCCTCATACCCTATGGAAATATGGAATATCTAACCACCTCTGAACAAGCTCATGGTTCTAGATTAATGAACAACATTAACAAGGCACTGATGTGAGGAAATACATCCCACTTACAATGTCACAGCATACTACTCAACAGACCTAGGAGAAAAATTAACAGAAAGAAAGCTAATAGGCAGAAAAAGTCAAACCAGTTGGTTTTTCTTCCTAAAGTCAATTTCAAGCCTATAAACATACTTAATAAATTTCCACAAAAGTAAAACGCCAAAATCCTATTATTATTTAATACTATAAAATATAGAAGCTATGAAAACTTGAGAAAAAACCCTCTACATTTAATGGAATGTTGCTTACCTGTATGCGGACCAAATGTACACAGGGTAAGTCACTGTCTTTGGCAAAAGGTGGACACAAAATCTATAATATCTTATTACTCTGTTTTATGGAAAGAGAACTTTTTTCCTTGGAAAATGGGGCAGTATGAACACAGTAAAACCAGGACAATGCTGCATCCTCCTACAAAACAGTGAAGTCTTTTGATGAACTGAATGTAATTCTAATTAAAACTCCTACCCTGCAACATTTTCTTATCCGGTTTCTAAGATATATGGAGAGCACTGGATTTGCACAGATGAAAAATCAATAAAAAACAGATCAACAATGCTGAGAGATGGAACAGGATTTGCACGTTCTGTTTGAATCTCTGACTCAAAATCCTATTGCAAAACAAGCATGTACCACTCAGCAGGAAACACTGGAATCTAATCATCCACCCCTATTCTGAACCTAGCCAATTTATAGTACCTTCTTGGGGTTACTTTTCTAAGCTTGAAATTGTAGCATTTTCTTGTGTGCCAGATCCCAAAGCAAAATACTATTTTAACTCAACCACTGCCAAACCGGAAAGTGAAAAATCATGACTTATATTCAACTGTGAATGTTGTTGTTGCAGAGAAATACAATACAACAAAGACATTAATACAAACTACAATACTCCCCAATGGAACCTTCATGAAATATAGTGTTTTCCCAATTGCAGCAGTGCAAACACTATTAACGTTCAGAATTTGGGCTGGTTTTTCTCTGTTTGCCACATTTTTCCCCCTGTAAAGTTGTTTCAAAAGCACAGTCATCGACTACCAACTCCCACAGCCTTTCCTATCAGCCAGTGTGGTTCTACCAGCAAGTCTCTTCCTACTCCAGAGAGTATGTTTAAGGAGTTGCTATTTGATATAAGCTAGCTTTGATGTTGAGCAATAGCCCTGTAAAATTAAACAACTAAAAACTTATGGAAATATTGAACATATTCTTTGTCTTCAATAGGAAAAAATATATTCATTCCAGCCTACCTATTTTAAAGAGATGAAACAACCATGAGAAAAAGCTAGCCAAATCCCATGAAGATTTTCTTGATGCTAAATGTAAACTGTATCAAAACTGAATTTACATAGCAGATATACGGCAGTTGTAAATAAATGAACAATATTATACAGATAGGTAAAATTAAGCAAGTTGCACTAAATTAGGTGTTTATTTCTCTGAAGATCAAGCTGAAAAACTAAGGTGTATTTTCAGTGCTAGTATGCTGAATGTGTAAGATGAAGGCAGGCAGAGTTAAAAACCTAAATGCTATTAAACTTCAATGGGATTTCATCATCAAACTTCCTTGGTGTCCTCTGAAAATTGTCATGGAAGAAACACAGAGAGCTGAACGCTACCTGCAGTCACATCTTGCAGCTCTTAGCAGAGTATTTTGTCCGTGTATTTCCAAATAGTGCAGCCCAATAGGAGTGGTCTGTAGAATGAAACAGGTGGTGCTGAGGACCTTGTATTTATCCTCTCAGCATTTCAGCAGGCTTTACTTCACACCAGGTCTAGTCTGGTCCTGTGGACTGAATAATAGCCATTAGCAGCTGGAGTGCATTAGGTGGTACTCCAGGAAGTTGTGTGCTTTAGTTTCATCCAAAAGGAATCTAGTCAAGTGCTTCAGGACTGCTCCATGATGTGAAGTGAAACATGGTATGTGGGGATGACAACCATCACTTCAGAATCGCACCCCTGATCTGAAGTAAAACACTGATGTAGATCCACTGTCTGGCAACTGGACAGATATGAGTGCCTTTATGAATATTGAAATTTTTCAGAAAACTCTTCCCCAGCAGAGACAAAATTCTGCCAGGTTTGACCTATTATCCCCTGTAACTTTAAACAGTATTTAAATATTTGCATTTAGAAGAAACCATTTGTATATACTATATTTGTTTTAAGATTCTGAATCTAGTATGGTTTCCTGCAAAAAAATCTTGTAATTTTTCAGAATGAGGTTTGACAATATTTGTGATGCCTTTGTACTTAGCCTTTTTTTTTCCCCAAGAAGCAATTAGTCTCTGTCTCTTAGAAAATCTCGTCTATTAAGTAGAATGGGTGAAGTTCATTTTATATTCTTCCTTTTAGAGTTCATTGTACTCTCTAATTATATTAGCTTACTGCCAGTATAAAAATGTCATATGTGCTTCTAAAAGCCAGAGTTTCCCTTCTCTTTCATTATTTTCAATTGTTTTTATTGAACCTTTTAGATATGGCATTACAAAGTAAATAGATAAATTCATAAATGAAGCATGACAGCATAACCATGTGATAATAATGGGTGATACCATCTTGTTGTTTACCTCACTGAGCCATTGTGAGGATTAATTAGTTAATGGTCATAAAGCAGAGTGCACATGCAAAACACTTTACAACTGCTAGATAATATTACATGTGATATACAGAGCAATACCACTACTGCATATGGCATAAAGTGGAAGCACTCAATCATTATATTAACCTGAGTCTTTCAGGTAGTAGAATCTGACAGAGGGAAATAATGGTTGACTGCTTCACAAGTATCATTAAACCTTTCAGATAGTTATTCTCTTTGCGTGTATACATTCAAGCCTGTAGGTAACAGGCACCAAGTACCACTAGTGATCTAAGGTAAAACTGCAAAAAACGTTTCCCAATTCATCACAATAACATTGATAGCTTGGATGATAGGAATGTTTATTAGCTTCCTGGCACATTTATCTGTTGCCTTACTGAGATTCTGGGACAAAGTGGGAACAATGGCCAAAGATGTAATATAGAAACCTAGATAAAAGTTGGTTCCAGAAATGAATGTACGTAAGGCTTTACTAGAAAGTCAAGTGGCCTCCTCAGCTCCCTGACACACCACCAAGAGCAGTAAAATTGACATTATGTAAGATACAACAGTGTCAACTGTTTTCTGGGCTATGTCTAGAGCAGAACCATTTGCTAGTCCATACTCATGCAGCACCTAGCACTGTGTTCATGATCACAACTCTCAGTGCTCCAATTATAATAATACTGACAGTAACAGCAGATATAAACTGTGTATAATCCAAGCACACACTTCTGAATACAAGTTCCACCTTTTTCTGAGTATTACTAAGGTGAGGGAAATATTCAGGTCTTGTCTTAGTTTCTGGTGCTATTATTGAATGTTATACTCTTTGGGAAACTATTCACGGAGACAAGGTCTTTCCTGTGAGCTGAAGGAGTTGTGAAAAACCTTTCTAAGAAATCCCAGAATTAAATAAAATAATAAAAATTGAGTTTTAATTTTAATCACATATATACATTTGAAATTTGAGCTTGCTGCTCAAGAGCTCTCTGTTCTTTTGGTGAAGGAGACTGGGATGGAGTGGAGATGAAAACTGTGAAGTTGGAACAAATTCTTTTTAAGTTTTGAATTTTTTAATTACTCTGGAACTTCAGTGGGAATTTAAGAAAAGGAAAAATTAGTAAAAAATTCCAGTGAAGCACTATGAATGGAACTGTTGAGTCATTTTTGAATGCTGTCCCTGATGCTAGCATAAATGCATAAATTTAAATCACTTTAAATTGGGTAAATGATATTTCAACTATAGCTCAATGAAATACAAGATTTTCCCCAGTGACACAGACGTCCTTCACAAGGTTTGTACCTCAGGTGCTCCACTGATCCCAATGAAATGTCTTTTTGCTAATTTTGAGTCTGAAGCTAATCCAAGGAGATAATAAAAAGCTGGTGAAAGAGTGAATGTGATTCCGTTATACAGGGATTCATAATGAAGATACAGGATTTCTTGTCACTGTGATTCATTAAGTTGTTTAGGGACAGATCTGTTAAGAGTCTGGGACGATTTCAGTTCTGATGAATGCAGGTGCAAATCAGTTGACAAGAATTCTAATACAATAAACTCACTGAATTCAACTGTATTTATTATATTTCTTGTTCTGGTGGTTGCTATACTGTTATTAATCAAGTGAGTTTCTTACGTGACTATCCTGAAATTATTGTTGCCCTATCTAGAATAAAGATAAGGGATCTCCTAACAGTTCACATGTTAAGTTTTTCCAAGACAATTTTTTCTAAAAATACTAGACGTTCATCACTAAGATCCAGATTAAAGAAGATAAAAAAAATTATTTTACTGATGTTAATTTAAAAAAAAAAAAAAACCAAACCAGCAAGCAACTATGGATGTGATTGTGGCTCCAGTCTAGTCAGCAGCAGAACTCCTACCGATTTCAATGGGATCAGAATTTAATCCCAAACGATGAAGGCTTTCTAGGTGATAAGCTCTACTAATTTGTGATATTTTCCTTTCTGCACTTATTAGTACTTTGTAAACATTTCTAAGCAAACCACTCACAACACTTTTCCAGAAGGCTCTGCTGTAAAAGCAACTGAGGTAATGCACATGACAAATTCATTCTCTTCCCTCTTTCCTTAAATCTGTTCAACACGGAGTTACCTGCAAATCCAGGTACAACATACAACAATCATACCAGATCCTACATGCTGTGACAGCAATATCTCCAAAGGCTTGAGAATTTTGGAAGGGTTAGGCACATCCCTCAAATTTAAACATGTACATACAGAAATACTGCCTGTGCAGGACTGTAATCCCAGACCTGAAATGAAGCTACCTGATGCATAATTGATTTGAATTCCTTAGCAGGTAGGTGCTGTTAACCC